>VDFB02075321.1:286518891-286616164 GCA_007258455.2 Sequoia sempervirens
CATGCTTGAAAATAATCTAGAATATTCCATAAACACCTTGAAATCTAACAAATTCCTTTGCAACAACTTTCACCTAACAAATGTACATGTTACCAATTTTTCACTACAGCTCAATTGGTGGAGCTGGATTAAATATTGTCAGTTATTTATGCGTTATGCTTAAGTGTTGATTGCATCTTATTTATCATTATTTATCAAGTGACAATTATACTTTGAAATGAGGAAGCAGAGTTTCAAGAAGTTGCTATTCAATGTTTCAGAATCAAATGGAGTACAAAATTGAGCGTTCAATAACAAGGCATTTCAATTGCTTTCTTTTATTACATAAAGTGATTCATATTTATAGAATTTCATTTGATTGTGAGAATTCAAATGATAGTAAAAAATTGCATTATAAATGCATTTTCTTTACAAAATGAAAAGTAGAAGAATGAAATTAAATATCCACACAAGCTATGGTTTTAGCCGTTCCATTCATACAAGAAAGGAAATATACAACTGAAATAAAAAAGTGACAAGTAACATGGGACATATCCGTCATTTCCTGAATCGATCTTCGGTTGATGCTTCGTAGCTTGCTCCATCCTAATTCCGCTCCTGAATGTGCCTACAAAAGATTAAGAAGGGTGCCAATTAAGAGCTCGGGATATGAACTATACTACATGCCATGCTAACAGAGATATATTTCAATCCTTGCATGTATAGAACCAGCTAAAGAAAAGTGCAGGAACATGAGCTAAAGAGATATATCAACATGATCATATATTTTTTTATGCTAACGTCGTTTGTTTCTTTGTGCAGGTATAGGGAAAATTATGAAACTGATTATCATTTGAAGACCAAGCATGTGGAGAAAAATGGACTCCCACAAGGGTAGAGCTTGGCATGTTTCCCCTTATCCATTACAAGTGGGTTGATATAGAGATTGCAATCATCATATTCATCAAGAAAGGAAATGCAACTGAAAGAGTAAAAGCGAGTTCATCCGTTAAGCCATCAAACCAACGGTCCACTCATAACAAATAGAGGGTGCTTTATGAAGGCTACAGGTGGACAGTTAATTTAATTAAGGTCAACTGATTTAACTAATTGCAAATCTCAACATTGCTTCCATAGTAGTTTTGTTCATCATATTCATGATATTATGCAAGGTTCAACTGTGTTCTTTCTCATAGTCAAGGATAGTGAATGGGCATACATAATGCCTCAACGAAGAAAATTGTTTCAGATTTTCATCTCAGAAGAAAGCAAGTGCACAAAATAGTTTTATTAAATGAAGCATAAAAATGCATGAAGAGTGCTAGGTAGAAGAGCATACTTTTAAAAAAAGGACGGTCAAGCATGGAGGCAGGTGAAAGAATTTCAGATTCTCATTTGAATGAAAGATGTCAAGCATCAAGACTTTCAAAAGTGCCCACTAATTAATGTTTTAAAGGGGAGCAAATGTATCAAACGGTCTTTTCATAACAAAACATAAAATGCATGAATAGTATAGCCATCCTTTAGGAGGCAACAAGATACATTTGTCAGAAATATCATCATAAATGCAAGAAATGGTGAAAAATATTAAGTGGAGTTTTCAGAAGTAAAGAATCATGTTAAGATCCACATCTTCTACAATGCATGATGCTTCAGAAGTGGTCCCTTTTCAGAAAATCACAATAGCAATAGCTTGAGTAGCTTCAATTGATGGGTTGAATACCATAGAGCAACTACAAATCGAAAGGGCGGTGTGTATACAGTTTGTTATGCACAGTGAATGAACTATCACCTTCTAATTAAGACAACAATGTGGGAACATCATGAACATTATTGGAGGGCTTGCAATATTATTTTGGAATTAGTTTCCAAAATGTATGAGAAGATTTACAGGTACAGGATTCCAAATGGTGCTTAAGCCATCAGATGATTGAATTGAAAGATTGTAGATAAATAAGGGAAACAAGCTATTGTGGTATGCAACAACAGTGTTTTCTTTTAAAAATGAAAAAAAAAAGATACAGGGAATATGGTTTTTCTCCTATCTCTCCAGAGAAACATGAAAATTTGAATGAGAAGCCACGTGCTTTTTCAAACCCTTGTTCAATGCACTTTCAATGATGTGTGTAGCAAAATGGAGGGACTGCATAGCCACTGGTAAGAGGATCTGAGCATATGCCTCTTGATCATCCAAAGAATACAGTTTTAGTAGGGCTCGAAACACCCACATGGGGTTTTGACTAAAATGCAGTGATATTCGAAATACAACATACCCATGTTGGGTTTTGATCATAAAATACAGAAATAGGTGATTCTTCATTATTTTCAATTTTCCCACATGAGGGTTTGTTTCAAAAATATAAAATACACACAATATTGTCATGGGTCAAGCCCAAAAATGCTTTTGGATACCCAGTTTGTGTATATATGGCATGGCCTAGGTGATGGCTTGTGAATTTTATAAATAGAAATCAACCTTTTGCAAAGATGTAAAGCTTTCATAAGCTTTTGTTTTAGAGGAAAAATTCCAAGAGAAAAGAAGACAGAAAGGCTTACCACTTCATGCCTGTAGGAGAATACACAAGCCGCGACCGATCTTACAAAGCAGGAGAAAAAAATTGAGCTCTCATGGTGGATACCAAGGATAGTATCAAAGATAAGCACAAAAAATAAAAAATACATCAATCCGACTTGTTACAGCCACGGCCAGAGAGGCCTTTCTTCTCAAAAAAATCGCTTAGAAGTGAAGCAAAGGAGCTCAAAAAAGCTTGGAAATGAGCTTACCATTATCACATAGAGGGAGGTCAAATAGATTGAAGGAAAGAATCATGAAAATCAAGCATTTTCAGCTGAAACCCTAGCCTTCTCATGGCAGTGCCGCTTGCAGAGCAATTTCCCCAAAAGTCACCAACTAAAAATGATCCAAATTTAGGGTTTTGCTTTTGTTTTTGTCCACCTTCATGCCCTAATTCGAAAATGATCTTTTCATTTAAGATTATTATCTTTAGGCTTATTCTTTTATGTCGTATTCAACGCCTAGGTCGAGCCTTGTAAAATATGGTGGTGCTATTTGCCTAAGTCCTTAGGCTTCTTTGATAAATTTTTAGCAATATAAGGGGCTGTGAACTTTAGAAATTTGTGATTAAAGGTGCTTTGGTAAGGAATGGGTAGGGATTAATATCTTTGATTTTTATTGATTTTGTGCCAAATCAATAAAAAATGTTAAGTCATTGCACTTATGACTTAGGGTTTATCATGTTTTCTGATTGACTTTAGGAAAATCAATTAAAGGTTAATTAAGAGATATCCCTTATATTTTATGATTTTTGAGAAAATCAAGATTGTGATGGAGATATAAGGTTGTAATATTTTGCAAAAGATTTCAAAATAATCTTTAATTGCAAAATTACTCAAATTGTAAAATCTACATATCATGTAAAGCAAAGATAAAGCAGATTGTTTTTATCTTTGCTATTTTTAGCAGATTGGGGTTGACATTTTTCCTTGGGTCGGATTTGAGTTGTCTGTTGGATGGATAAGGTGTTCTATTTGCTTTAAAAGGAGATTTAGCCTATTTTTAGAGGCTTTTCAGTATGAACATGGAAACATTGTGTTTTTTCTAGTTTTATGCAAACTTTCGAGACATTTTGGTACCTTTTCCTTGAGCTTTCTTTGTGAGCTCAGATTAGGGTTTTGAAGGGTTATATCTTGAAGAAAACTTAGTTTTCCTTCTTCTCAGTTCAGAGGCCAGTTTCTTGCTCTTAGCATTTTGAGCTTGTAAATTTAGTTGTACTCAGTTTAGACAAATACACTCTTTCAGTTTCAATAAAGGAACAGAGTTCTTCTCATTGCTTGTCTCAACCTTGTAACAACAATTTGATGTCTTTGTATTTTCAAGTTTGAAGCCTTATATGTCTTGATTTTATGAGTCTTTGCACAAAATTTCATGTTTTCAGGTAGTATGATGTATTCAATGCCTTCGAATCTTCATGAAAATTACTGATGAAACCATGTACCAATGAGATTGTGAGAGCTATTGTAATAGAGGAATTCTTGTGAGTGGTAAATATGAATTTTTAGAAATAACAGTTAATCATTAGTTAGTGTTAAATTTCATTTTCAAGCTATTCTTCTATCCCTTTTCTTAGAAGATACTTAGAATAGGATCCATCTTTTAGAGAACTAGCTCACTCTAGAGATTCTCTTTTTGCACAAATCACCCACATCTAAAAAGAGTTTCCATGTTTCAACAGATAGTTTGATTTTTGCAAATCTGACAAAGGGTGCATATTTGATTGATAACAGTACACACCCAATACACTCAAATAATTTTTTCATACGCTACAACTCAATAAACCAACTTTTGAAGAAGCAAACCTCAAAGAACTTCATTTGAAGAAAGATAAAAAATAGTATAACACTTCCAAATCTACAAGACTTGAAACCACTTTGCAGAGAAATACAGAGCAAAAATATTTCTCCTAAACATCTCTACAATACACTAGTGAACACAAGTTCCTTTGCACAATGATCTGACACACCAAAATTTGGATGTAACACCTTTGAACACCTTTGGTAAACATTTCAAACCACATAAGCAAATCTTCAACCTCAAAGAATTGTGAGAAAAAACTAGAATACTACTCTAAAACACAGAACACTACTTCAACACAGTGTTTCCTCTTTTTATTTATATTTTCTCAAAATAACTTAGAAACCAAGCACTAGAAACATATCATCAACATCTTCAATACCTCCTCATCACCACCAACCCAACTACAACATAGCAACTCAACCAAACATCCATAGAAAAAATATTATTAAAGAATCATCAGGGACAACACCAACTCAATACCAACTGCACATCCTTGCAACAAACTCATTTTCATATTGTTGACACCAATGAAAACACCAAAGCTTGTTGAAATCAATGACAACACCAATTGTACATACTTGCAACAATCCTCAACACATCCATAACATCTACAACACCTGCTCAATACCAAAAAAACTTCCTCATCACAACTATATTAGGGATTGACATCATAACCACACTAGGGGTTGACATCAATATTTGCAACATGACAAATCCTTCTCATCACTGCCATATTGGTGTTTACATCAATTACAAAACTAATGACAACATACTGCAACAGTCTTCATCAACTCCAGCAATATTCACACACTAGGGGTTGACATAAACATCAACACTAATGGAAACACCAATAATCTCTAATGATATATACAAATAAAGATGGAGAGAGGGAGAGGGAAAGATGGAGTGATAGATGTATATGGTAAGAGAGAGAAATATAGATATATATTTGAATATTAAGGGAGATATAGGGAGAGATAGATAGAGAGAGGGATAGAAATGGAGAGAGATAGGTAGAAGAGAGATAGAGAAAGGGAGAGAGAAATAAGAAGAGGGGGAGAAAGGGAGAGATATCTAAATAGTTAAAGAGGGAGAGGGAGAGTGAGAGAGGGATAGATGTAGATAGAGGGTGATATATAGATAGAAAATAATATGGAAAGAGATAGAGAGATAGGTAGATAAGGTAGAGAAAGGTATGGATAGAAATAGAGAGAGGGGGGGGAGATATAGCTCGATAATTAAAGAGGGATAGAGGGAGTGATATATAGAGGTAGATATAGATAGATAGAGAGATAAAGGGAGATAAAGGTAGAGAGATATGGATAAAAAGAGATAGAGAGAGTAATAGAGATATAGAGATATAGAGCAAGAGAGTTGGAGTGAATAAGAAAGGTAGAGATAATGAGATATAGATAGAGAGGGAGAGATCTGAGAGATATGGAGATAGAGATAGAGGGGGAAAGAGTGAGAGAAAGAAGGTGGCAAAGAAAAGTAATACATAGAGAGAGGTATAGAGAGAAGGAGAGAGATAGAGATGAGGAAAGATATAAAGATAGAGATAGAGATAAGGAGGGAGAAACATAGAGTGTGTGTATATGAGTGATAGAGATGTATGGAGAGAGAGATAGAAATTGAGATGGATATATATGAATAGATAGATAGGGAGGGAGAGGAAGTGAGAGAAATAGAGAGAGGAGAGAGGAGAAGTAGAGAGATATGGGAAGAGGAAGTGATATATAAAGATAAAGATATAGGAGGTGATATATAGAGAGGGGGATATGGGAGGGAGAGTGGGAGTGATATAAATAGAGGTAGATATAGAGAGATAGATAGATGGGGAGATAGAGGTAGCAAAAGATATGGATAGAAAGAGATGGAGTGAGAGGAAGGTAGAAAGACAGAGAATGTGAGATATGGAAGGAGACATTGAGTGAATGATAGACTAACAAAGAGGAGGAGAGGGAAAGATCTCAATAAATAGAGAGAGAGAGAGAGAGGGGGGGGGGATAGAGGGATATATAGAGAGATAAAGAGATACAAGGACATAAAGGAAGAGAGATATGGATAGAAAGAGATAGAGAGAGTATAATAGAGAGATGGACTGAATAAGAGAGAGATAGATAATGAGATATAGATAGAGAGGGAGAGGGAGAGATAGGGAGATAGAGATAGAGGGGGAAATAATGGAGAAAAAGAGGGTGACAAAGACAAGTAATATAAATAGAGAGAGGGAGAGAGGGAGAGAGAGATAGAGAGGAGGAAAGATGGAGAGATAGAGATAAAGACAGAGATAAGGAGGGAGAAACAAGGAGTATATATATATATATATATATATATATATATATATATATATATATATATATATAGAGAGAGAGAGAGAGAGAGAGATCATCTCATTTTTTTATCACAAAAATGGGATTCTATTAAGATGTGCACTTTTACTTCAAATGATTGCTTCTACTTAATAATTAACTTAATATTTAGGTAGATTTTTTATTGTCTAATCTATTATCTTGGTAACTAGTTTTTAGAAACAATTTTAGAGGGATTCCAAATTATGTAGTTAGTCTTAGAACAAGCCCCCCAAAAAATACTTTATAATTGCAAACATGATAAAAATACTAAGAAGCTTCAACAATATTTTATTCTTATTTAAAAATGATAATATGCAATTGAATTCCTCTAGATATAAAAGTACACAATAATTAATAACATAAACATTACTGTCTTTAATTAGACTAGACATGGGGCAGCGACCCTAGCTTGATTGGCTAAAGGATCCTATTGTAGGAAAGAGGTCATGAGGTCTAGTCTCCCCACCCCCAAAAAAATACTTTATAATTGCAAAGATGATAAAAATACTAAGAAGCTTCAACAATATACAAAACTATTTCATGTTCAATATACAAATGTTTAAATCATTATATACAAATATACAACCAAATAAAGTATATTATGAGTATACAAATATCACCCTTAAATAGTTTATATGATATCTATAATTATTTACAAATTTAACTTTAACTAAAATGAAGATTGTTTCTATAATAACATAATAATATTAAACCATATATAAATTATTATGTGATATTAATTAGAATTTAAATGATACATATTATGGTTTACTAATTTAAATATAGTCTGATTACATAATAAATAATACTTATTTAACGACTAAATTATTATATAATATTTAATAAGATTTAAATAATATCGAGTCTCAATTATAAAGTTGAGTATAATATAATTATATAATAAGTATTATATTGTATACTATTATATTAAATATATTATAGTATATAAAATATAAATAATAAATAACATAAAATATATATAATATATCATTTAAATATAAATATAATTAATAACAAATAAATAATATAATATAATATACATAAAGATAATACTGAATGTAATATACAATAATAGTATTATTTGTATATATATAATATTAAATATAGTAATAAATATAATTATATTATATGTGATTTAATTTGTATTATATAAATTATATATTATATATTAATTATTAATTATAATAATTTTAGATTTATATTTAATAATTATTACAAATATAATATAATACATAATATTAAATATAGTTATATTATATAATGTAATCTGTATTATATAAAATATATATTATATATTAATTATAATACATATTATATAATATAATAGATAATAATAATAATATGATGTGGGTCTCGAGCCTAATTCAATTGACTAACAGCATTCTCTTGTAGGTAAGAGGTCACGAGGTCTAATCTTCCCTGCATGTCGTGCCACCATCATCATTCACGTCAAAAAAAAAGTTTACCCATATAATTTCAGAGTCTAATCTAAAGGATCAACCGCTATATATGTTCCAATCAATTGATTCCTAAAAACAGCTCAAAGAGGAAACGCCTTCGACTGGTCTATAATTGATTGATAGTTTGAAAGATTTCTACAAATATTTTGTTGCTCTATAATTGATTGATAGTTTGAAATAATGAGGACATGGGAATTTGCGTGGAAAAGAGGAGCACCGGCCGCGCATGAATCTAAACTCTCATTGGCGTTCCAAAAGCACTTCACTAAGAAGCATTTTGTATTTTCTGTCGCCAAGCTGGATATTTCAAAGAGTCATTTTATTCCTATCCAGTCCATTGAATTTTTCTTAACTTTTCAAGGATGGTTGTCGGTTGTTGGCCAATCAATGTGGAAAGCAGATAAACGTGACGAAACGCTGTCTATTTGATAGTTAATACATTATTGATTTATGTGACCCCCACAAAAGGTATTTTGATAATGTTGGCATACTTAATGCCAAATCCAGCCGTTGGAATTTTGATGGAAGTTCTATAAATTGGAATGGATGACAAGCTTCACCATAATAAAGAAAAAATCCTCACAAAAATATTATTACACCCATAATGTCTCTGGGTTGCATTACGCCTCTGGCTTCCACTATTCTTGGACAGAAGCTACCATTTCATAAGCCTTGTATTCACCGTCATAGGCTTTTCACCAAAGTATACCCACCATGCAAAATACAGGTACGCCGCAGAGTTGCTCAGATTCCTGTGAATATGGCGTTTACTACCACAGATGATGAATGCATAACACGGCGCATTGGCAATCATCGTCCCAACTTGTGAGATGACGATTTCCTACAATCCCTCTCAAAGTCTTATGACGTAAATGACTTTACCTTCTAATCTGAACTGTGATTAAGGGATGCATAGTTTCTTAAAAGTTGTTGATTTGTTGTGTCTTAATCTTTTTTATTTGTTCTGTAGGCTCCCCGTTATGGTGAACGTGCTGAAAAGCTGATTGAGGAGATAAAGGACATGTTCAATGCCCTTCATGTACAATCCTCATCTACAGAAGATCTGTATGAGCGTCTTTCAATGGTGGACGACGTAGAACGCCTTGGAATTGACCGCCATTTTCAAAATGAAATAAAAGAAGCTCTTGACTATGTTTACAGGTTTGCTTGTTTCTTTAAGATTCAAGTAAATAGTAGAGTGTATTCCTTAGTCTATTTCTAATATGTAAGAACTATTTTTAACAAAGGGTCGGGCATAACCAGCACACTCTAAGCGTTGACCGCTTGGGTCGCTGGTGTGGGCCCATTCCGTTCGCCGTCCATTGCCGTTTATAAAGCAATCGCCCTTAATTATTTGAAATTCAAAGAGTTCACTCTTGAAAGTACGATAGATAATCGTAAACATTTGATATTCACCTTTATTGTATTTTATCTTTATTTTGCATACATGTCTGCTTCTTAGGCATGGCAAAAAAATCTAGACACTCAGAACAGGGCTTTCATGGAGATTCTGAGGCATGGGTATTTTTTTTGTAGAAGGGCGCTTCACCAACATTTGCTTATATGGTTGCTGCAACGAGGATAATGGAAGCTTTGGAACAAGGTAATGGGCATCCATCAAAACATAATGAAGCATGGATTTTTTCCAGATATTACCATTGGAAATGCTTTGTTGATCCGGAGGATCTTCGTCAAAAATTGAAGTTTCTCTTTTATCTTCAGAATTGGTATCATCAACAAGAGGGTAAAATTTTGACTCCAATGCAACTCGAACGGAGTCAATCGGAGTCCCGAAGCTCAAAATATGTAAGGTCAAACCTATGGTCAACCCTCATAAAATAGGCTAGAAAAAGGGAAAAAATCAAAGTTGTCAAAATCAGCCAAAGTCAACACCATTATGTAGTGCTCATCATCACGATTCCGGCGAAGTTTGTTTCACGAAAAACGGAGTCCGTATAACGAAGTTATAGATGGTCAAAATCTGGGTCAACCTGATGACGTCAATGCCTAGTCAGCACAATGGCCAATCAGCCCTTGACACTTGTCATCTCCTCAATCCTTCATTTGGCAAATATTTTGGAAAAAAAAATTCAAAATAAAATTGGTGCAGGAGCACCTAGGTTGACCTCCACCAAGTTTGTTCACAATTTTGGCTTGTACTGACTTTAGCCAAGTCAGGGATTTTGATGTGTTTACTTTGGACCTTAGAAGGTCTTATTTTGTGTGTTAGGATAGTCACTCGGACTTAGGACATCCTAGTTTAATTATGTTGTTACATTTTTGCTTTAAAGTAGCTTTAGATAGCCTATGTTGCAATATGGGGCAGAAAATGTGTGCTAATCATATCCTTGTTGTTTGAAGATGCCAATGGACAGTTAGGAAGGTGTTTGATTCGTAATCAAGGTGCTAGAGGTCTAAAGATTCGGGATCATGGCATAATGGAGGTTGCAAAATGTTGTTGTAAGGTTGCATGGCAAGATTTGAGGGATTGCATGCAATTTAGTGATAGGAATCCCTTGAAATCAGGAGAAGTGGTCGAGCAACTGCCCTTGAATGGTGGAAAAGGCATCAAAAGTAGGGTGTGGCTCGAAGAGAATAGGTTGTTGCATTGTAAACAAATTTTGTTGTGAAGAAATAGAAGACAGTTTGGAAATTTCTGAGTTTTCTGGAAAACCCCGTGTGTTTTTGAGAGACAGTGATATCGAAGGCATAATATCCAATGTTTTTGTATTGTCTTGGTGTTTATAGAATAGTTTTGAATCATTTTCATTTTGTATACAAGTTACTTAGTGTAGTTTTATTGCTTTGGATCTATAGATTAGATTTTAGGGGTTATAACAGTTGTTTTGAGCAGCAAATCTTTCCATGGCTCCCTCATAAACCCTGATCATGGGAATCTCCTGAGGTTGGTGGAAAATGGAGTGGGAGCCAGTAACTTGTAAATACTTAGCTTTAGGAATTATGTGGAGTGAAGCTAGCATATTGAAAACCAAACCCTAGGCAAGCTCTTGTTACCCAGCTAGGAGTTTGGTGGAGAAAAGATAAGAGAATAGGCAGGGGAATAGACTACTGTACGGAATCTGTACAGTTCCAGGTGGGGTAAGATAGGATTTTCACATTTCAAAAGGATTGAGACTTCCAACAATACATTGGAGGTAGTTGTGACTCAAAAACCAGTGAAACCCTAGGAAATAGGGCAATTAGGCCTCCTCTCCAAGATCATAGGAAACCCTTGTACGGTACTGACAGAAACCTGACAACCTATGCAAGATTTAAAAGTCCCGAAAGGGTGTCAGAAAATGAATTTTGTTTGCTAGGTTGTGTGGAGATTTTGGGCAGGAAAAGCAAAATAGTGACTGGTAAGGGCTAGTAGAAACTAGGCCCTCTCAATGCAATTTCTTGGAATCGGGTATATTGGAAACCAAAGAGCCTCCAAAATGGATCAATTTGGATTCAAAGAGCATGAGGATAGTACTTTTAATTCCCCTGCAAGTAGTTTGAGGTTGGTGATGAAGTTAGCATCTAGACCCTTCTAGGTGTTGAAAGGAGATTAGCAATTTCAAGTGGTGGTGAATCCTCTAAGGTCAAGCACAAGGTTTGGAACTCTTGAAACAGAGTTAGAGCAGGCTTAGTTAGTGATCTAAGTTAGGACAAAGCCTAGAAATTGCAAGGTTCTTGGTGGAAGGCAGAGTGAAATCTTCTAGTTGTTGAGTGCAAGCAAACCTTGGAGGTATCATACACCATATTGGTATCAGAGCCAGGTTGATTCAAGGCTTGTGATTAATGTTTCAGCCCACTGAGTCAGTTGGAGAGAACAAACTAGAGGAAGGAACCATGGTGACAAATGTAGAGCTAGCTAAAAAGGTAGAAGAGCAAGAGGAAGATAACCGGTTGCTCAGAGAAAGGATATCTCAAATGGAGAAACTCTTGGATGAAGTCCATGAGACAACAGATACTGTGAAGGATAAGATAAAGTAGAAGGAAGAGCAGGAAGCCAAGGAAAAAGAAGAGGATTTGGAGGAGGAATCTCCAAAGCCTGATCCTGTTCTTGCAGAGGAACCATTCTTGAAGGCATTGCAAGCCTTGAGTGGTAAAGCACTGGAGGGTGTGTCACTTTTCAGTGGACAAATGGACCCTGATTCAGTTGTGGACTAGATTGAGAGCATTGAAAATCACTTTGAGTGTGATGGTGTAATAGAGGCCCAAAAGGTAAAGGTGGCCAAGTCAAGGTTGAGAGGAGCAGCTCTCACATGGTGGAAGTTTGTACAATCTGAAAGAGAGAAAGAAGGAAAAGGCCCTATAGTTTCATGGAGAGGCATGGTAACTAAGATAAGGAAAACTTATCTCCCTGATGATTATGAAGTTTAGTTGCACAGGAGAAGACACAATCTGAGGAAAAAAGACATGGATGTTCAAACATATATAGAGGAGTTTAAAAAATTGTGCCTTAGATCAAAGGTGGTTGAAGATGAAAGCATAAAGTTAGCAAGGTACCTAAATGAACTCAAATAGTCTATTCAAGAAGACATGAGTTTGGTAAACTTCAAATCAGTCCACCAATGCTATCAAATGGCTTTGAAGATAGAGGAGAAAGGCAAAAAGAAGCAGGAACAAAACCCCAAAAGCAGAGGTAAAGGGAAAGACAGCAGAGGACAAAGAGGAAGTTACAGTGGAAGAAGCTCAAAACCAAAAGCCCAAGGAGAAGTCAGATTTTCTAAACAGCAAGAAGGAAGCTCTAGTAGAGGTGGTAGAGGAAGAGGTTTCAGTTCCAGAGGAAGAAATGGTGGACAAGGAAGAGGCAGCTACTTCACCAATATGAAATGTTATCATTGCAACCAATTGGGACACTTGGCCTATAGATGTCCAGAGAAAGGTAGTACTTCTCATGGAGGAGATAAGAGAACCAATCTGATTTGAGATGAGACAACTGCAGCAAATAAACAACCTGAAGTTCCTTTGAACTCAGAGGAAGGTGAGAACCTCATGATGAGGAGGACTTTAATCAAGGAACCGGTGAAGGAAGAGCCAACCCAAAGAAGGTCTTTGTTTAGGATAAAGTGCAAAATGATGGGGAAAGTGTGTAAGGTCATTATAGACTTGGATTGTACTAACAATATTATGTCAGAGGAGGCAGTCAGCAAGCTGAAATTGGCAAGGATACCACACAATAATCCTTACAAGGTCACATGGCTCAATAAGGGTCAACATGTCTTGGTGAATGAACAAGCATGGGTGGAGTTTTCAATTGGCAAGTACAAAGACAAGGTATTGTGTGATGTATTACCTATGGATGCATGCCACTTGCTCCTAGGTAGGCATTGGCAATTTGACCATCAAGTTGTGCATGATGGAGCTAAGAATTCATATACCTTCAAGAAGGACAATGTAACCTACAAGATTCAATCTTTGTTAGAAGATACTGAGGTGCAGACGTCAGGTTCTAAGTTGCTCATAGCTAGTGAAAAAGAGTTTTTAAGAGCCTTGGAAGAAGGAGAAGGAGTTGGCTATGCAGTGATGATAAGGCCAAGAGAGGTAAGCAAAGAAAAGGCAGCTGAAAAGAAAGAGTTACCCAAGGAGATACAAGACTTGTTGCAGACCTATGAAGGCATTGTAAGTAGTGGTCAACCAACAACCTTACCTCCTAAAAGAGCCATAAGTCATAAGATAGACTTGATACCAGGAGCCACCCTTCCAAACAAGGTAGCTTATAAGATGACACCTCAACAAAATGAGGAAATAGCCAGGCAGATTCAAGAACTTCTTGACCAAGGTCTCATTAGGAAAATCATTAGTCCTTGTGTAGTACCCACTGTCTTAGCACCTAAGAAAGGAGGAGAATGGAGGCTTTGTACTGATTCCAGGGCAATAAACAAGATAACCATCAGGTATAGGTTCCCTATCCCTAGGATTGAAGATCTCATGGATTGTCTAGGTGAAGCTAGGTACTATACCAAGATAGATTTAAAGAGTGGCTATCATCAAATTAGGATACATGAGGGTGATGAGTGGAAAACAGCCTTCAAAACTAATGAGGGTCTCTATGAGTGGCTAGTTATGCCATTTGGCTTGTCTAATGCCCCCTCCACATTCATGAGACTCATGAATGAAATCCTCAAAGACTACATTGGCAAGTTTGTAGTAGTGTATCTTGATGATATACTAATCTATAGCAGAACAAGAGAAGAGCACCTCAAACATATTGAGTTGATTTTCAAGAAGCTGCAGGAGGAGAAGCTGATGATCAATCTAGAAAAGTGTGAGTTCATCAAAACAGAGTTGGTGTACCTTGGATTTGTGCTATCACATGGCAACTTGAAGATGGACAGTAGCAAGGTAGAAGCCATTCTCAATTGGCCTACTCCAAAGACAGCAATAGAGGTAAGAAGCTTCCATGATCTTGCTCAGTATTATAGGAAATTCATAAGGCAGTTTAGTGCTATTTGTGCTCCTATGTTGCATACCATTAAAGGAGGAATGAAAACCAAGTTTGTATGGAATGAGCAAGCTAACAAGAGTTTTGAGTTGCTGAAGGAAAAGATAGCTACCCACCCTGTTTTGGTGTTGCCAAGCTTTGAGAAGCTATTCACCATTGAATGTGATGCAAGCAATGTAGCTATTGGAGCTGTTCTTAGCCAAGAGGGCAGACTAGTGGCTTTTCATTCAGAGAAGCTAAGTGAAGCCAAGAAGAAGTATTCTTCTTATGACCTTGAAATGTATGCATTGGTCCAAGCACTAAGGAAGTGGAGGCACTACTTGCTTCCCAAGGAATTCATTGTGTACTCAGACAATCAAGCACTCAGTTTCCTGAATTCACAAGAGAAGTTGAGTCACATGCACATGAAATGGGTGGAGTATTTGCAAGCTTACACCTTCAATATCAAGCACAAGAAAGGAGCTCTCAACAAAGTTGTTGATGCATTGAGGAGAAGAGTCCTCACAATTCAAGAAATTCAGTTGAAGACCATGGGAATAGATCACTTCAAAGATCTATATGCAGATGATGAAGACTTTGTAGATATCTATAAGGTATGTCTTGAGTACAAGAATAATTTCCATAGAAAATATGCTGAATATACCTTGCAAAGTGATTTATTGTTTAAAGGGAATCAAATTTGTGTTCCTAGAGGTTCTATTAGGGAGAACTTGATACAAGAGAAACATAATGGTGCAATGAGTGGTCATTTTGGGATCACCAAAACTCAAGAACTGGTTCAAAGATTTTATTATTGGCCAAAGATGAACTTAGATATCAGAAGGTATGTCGAGAGTTGTGTGGTATGTCAAAAGGCAAAAGGAACTTCCTCAAATGCAGGCCTATACCAGCCACTGCCTATCCCTTCTAGGCCATGGGAATGCTTGAGCATGGACTTTGTAGTTGGTTTACCCAAGACAAAGCAAGGTATGGACAGTGTGTATGTTGTTGTAGACAGATTCAACAAGATGGCTCAATTTGTACCTTGCAAAACAACCAATGATGCCAGTCAAATAGCCTCTCTTTTCTTCAAGGAGATAGTCAGGATTCATGGTTTACCTATCAACATTGTATCAGATAGGGATACTAAGTTTATAAGTCATTTTTGGAAGACTCTTTGGCAAAGAATGGGCACCAATTTGTCCTTTGGATCTGCATACCATCCCCAAATTGATTGTAAGACCGAAGTTGTGAATAGGACACTTGAAAACCTCTTAAGATGCTTGACCAAGGAGTATGGTCAACAATGGGATCAGATTATTGGGCAAGCTGAATATGCCTATAATGATACTGTTAATAGGTCAACAGGGAAGAGTCCCTTTGAAATTTTGTATGGTCTACATCCCAGAGGTGTTTATGAGCTAAGAGAGTTGAAGGATGGAGTCAAGGGAAGTGGATATGCAAATGATTTTTCCTATGCAATGCAGAAAATTCATGACACAGTCAGAAAAACCTTGGCAGAAAACATTATGAAACATAAGACTAAGGTGGATGAGCATAGGAAATAGGTTTAGTTTAATGTTGGTGACTTAGTCATGGTGCATCTGAATAAGTCTAGACTGTAGAAAGGAGTTCCTCACAAGTTGCAAATGAAGAGGATAGGTCCCTGTCGTATCTTGAAGAAGTATGGCAACAATGCTTTCAAAGTGCAATTTCCAGATGATAGTGGATTGTCCCCTGTTTTTAATGTTTCAAATCTTGTACACTACAAAGGACCACCAATAAACATGGATCAGACCATCCACGAAGTCACCAAAGATGTTGAAGAACTCAAACTTCCCCCTACTACAGTCAAACAAGTGGATACAATCTTGGATACCAGGGTCTACAAGAAGACTAGAACCAAAGAATATAAAGAACACCTGATCAAGAGGCATGGACAACCTGATGCAGATGCAATATGGAACAAGGAGGCAGAGTTCAAGAAGTTAGGAATTGATCCTAACTTACTCAATCCAAGGATGGATTGAAGTTTTCTATTTCGGGGAGGATGGTGCAGGAGTACCTAGGCTGACCTCCACCAAGTTTGTTCACAATTTTGGCTTGTACTGACTTTAGCCAAGTTATGGATTTTGATGTGTTTACTTTGGACCTTAGAAGGTCTTATTTTGTGTGTTAGGATAGTCACTCAGACTTAGGACATCCTAGTTTAATTATGTTGTTACTTTTTTGCTTTAAAGTAGCTTTAGACAGCCTATGTTGCAATATGGGGCAGAAAATGTGTGCTAATCATATCCTTGTTGTTTGAAGATGCCAATGGACAGTTAGGAAGGTGTTTGATTCGTAATCAAGGTGTTAGAGGTCCAAAGATTTGGGATCATGGCATAATGGAGGTTGCAAAATGTTGTTGTAAGGTTGCATGGCAAGATTTGAGGGATTGCATGCAATTTAGTGATAGGAATCCCTTGAAATCAGGAGAAGTGGTCGAGCAACTACCCTTGAATGGTGGCAAAGGCATCAAAAGTAGGGCGTGGCTTGTAGAGAACAGGTTGTTGCATTGTAAAAAAATTTTGTTGTGAAGAAATAGAAGACAGTTTGGAAATTTCTGAGTTTTCTGGAAAACTCCGTGTGTTTTTGAGAGACAGTGATATCGAAGGCATAATATCCACTATTTTTGTATTGTCTCGGTGTTTATAGAATAGTTTTGAATCATTTTCATTTTGTATACAAGTTACTTAGTGTAGTTTTATTGCTTTGGATCTATAGATTAGAGTTTAGGGGTTATAACAATTGTTTTGAGCAGCAAATCTTTCCATGGCTCCCTCATAAACCCTGATCACGGGAATCTCCTGAGGTTGGTGGAATATGGAGTGGGAGCCAGTAACTTGTAAATACTTAGCTTTAGGAATTATGTGGAGTGAAGCTAGCATATTGAAAACCAAACCCTAGGCGAGCTCTTGTTACCCGGCTAGGAGTTTGGTGGAGAAAAGATAAGAGAATAGGCAAGGGAATAGACTATTGTATGGAATCCGTACAGTTCCAGGTGGGGTAAGATAGAATTTTCACATTTCAAAAGGATTGAGACTTCCAACAATACATTGGAGGTAGTTGTGACTCAAAAACTAGTGAAACCCTAGGAAATAGGGCAATTAGGCCTCCTCTCCAAGATCATAGGAAACCCTTGTACGGTACTGATAGAAACCTGACAACCTATGCAAGATTTAAAAGTCCTGAAAGGGTGTCAGAAAATGAATTTTGTTTGCTAGGTTGTGTGGAGATTTTGGGCAGGAAAAGCAAAATAGTGGCTGGTAAGGGCTAGTAGAAACTAGGCCCTCTCAATGCAATTTCTTGGAATCGGGTATATTGGAAACCAAAGAGCCTCCAAAATGGATCAATTTGGATTCAAAGAGCATGAGGATAGTACTTTTAATTTCCCTACAAGCAGTTTGAGGTTGGTGATGAAGTTAGCATCTAGACCCTTCTAGGTGTTGAAAGGAGATTAGCAATTTCAAGTGGTGGTGAATCCTCTAAGGTTAAGCACAAGGTTTGGAACTCTTGAAACAGAGTTAGAGCAGGCTTAGTTAGTGATCTGAGTCAGGAAAGAGCCTAGAAATTGCAAGGTTCTTGGTGGAAGGCAGAGTGAAGTCTTCTAGTTGTTGAGTGCAAGCAAACCTTGGAGGTATCATACACCAAAAATATATAAAAAAATCAAAATAAAATAAATGAAAAAAAAGTATAAAATTAAACTCCTAAAAAAGTGGGATAAAACCCACCCATTAAGGGGGGCGCCCACTTTATGTGGGAAGCCACCCACACATGGGGGGTGTGTGGGGCGCGACCCACATTATGTGGGAACGCCACCCATGTTATGCGGGGTGACCCACCTAAAGTGGGGGCGCCACCTAACATGGGGATGGCCCACATTTTGTGGGGATCCTTCCATAAAGGTGGAATCCCCACATTTAAGGAGATTTTCAATATTTTTTCCTAAAACAATTAAATTTGCCACCCCAACAAAATAAATCAAGATTTATTTTGTAACAACAAACGCCCAGAAAGAATTAAATTAGGGGCTTGGATTTTTTAAAGGGGATATTATTGTTAATTTATCTATGTAAAGGAGATTATTAAGATTTTATGTAAAAATGGAGATAAGGTGGATTTTGTAAATCATTTGGTTGTTAACCAAATTGAGTAAATTTTTTTGTATAAAAAGGGGAGATTAGAGGCTTAGAGGGGCAATTGAGAATTCCTCAAGTATTGGAGACTTAGAATGTTTTGGGAGATATTTTGTTGTTCTTGTACATCGGGAGAATGCTGGAATTCTGTCGTGATTGAAGGGAAGAGCTTGCCAACTATTGTAATGCCGAATTTTTGAAGATATCAATCAGATCGGTCTACTCTTTGGAGAGGGACCCAGAGACGTAGTCATTTTTACGACGAACTCCATTATCAAGTTGTTTGCATTTTCTCTTTCTTGTCTCCTTCTGAATTTTGTCTTTTTCTCAATTCCATTAGTTTAATTATGTTATGGTGTTGATTTTATTTTAGTAATTTGGAGATTGGAATTGTAATTGTTATGCATTCTTTAAGCAATCGTATTAGATCCTAAATTGGATCAAATTGGTATTAGAGCTGTGTTTTGACTAAGTATTACAGATTTGAATGCTTACACGCTCCCATCTTCAACAAGGCAAAGGAAAAATTGAAGAATATAATCCAGAGATTGGAAGACGAAGAGTTCATTCACGAACACAGACGGCAGATCCAAATGATGGACAAAGTTCTGAGCTTGGTGAGAAGGAATTTCAGAAGGCTTTTCTCGACATGAAGGCCATGGTCAAAGTCTTATTCTAGGAGAGGCAAGAAAAGATGTGAAGACATGAAGCTTGTGCAGGCAAAGGAAAGAAATCAGGAGATGATCCTGAGCCTCTGAAGACACCTCCCTCTTCTCCTTCTCCTCCGTCTTCTCCGTCTTCTCCTTCTTCTCCTTCTTCTACTCATTCTATGCCTTTTAATCCTTTTAAGGGTGCAGATAAGCCCAAAATTAAGTTGGATGTAAAATTTGACTTACCAAAATATGGTGGTGAATTAAATGCTGAAAAACTAGATGATTGGATTCAATAGGTTGAAGTCTATTGTAGAGTCCAAAACCTCATAGATGATGCTGATAGGATCCAAATTGCTACTCTTCGGTTAGGGGGTATAGCTCTAACTTGGTGGGAGGGTAGGACTAGTGTAGAAATCTCCCAACATGGTAAAGTCAACTTGTCCTGGACTGAATTTGTAAGTGCTCTTAAAAAGCAATTCTATCCCTTAGGCTACATGCAATAGTTAATGATGAATTGGCAGATGTTTAGGCAAGGGAAAGGTCAGTCTGTTCAGGAGTACACTCATGAATTTCATAAAAGGGCTATTGCATTAGATGTTCCATTGTACACCCAAGATACTTTGTTGAAGTTTATAGGAGGTCTTCATTCCTACCTTAGACATTCAATTTTGGTTTTGAATCCCAATAACCTTGACAAAGTTTGTGTCCAAGCTACCCACTTAGAGTCTAGAGGTAAGGGATCATTCATTGATAAGTTTGATAAAAAACCATCTAAGTTTGAGGGAAAGTCTAAGGGTAAAGATAAAGATAAAGATAAAGAAAAGAAGACAGCTATGGTGAAGAAAGAGGGTGAAAAACCCACATGCTTGCATTGCAAGAAAGAGGGGCATGATGAATCGAGGTGCTGGAAATTGCATCCGGAAGCAAGGCCAAAAAGATTTGGAGGCAATAAAGGCAAACAAAAGACTACTACTGCTATCATTCAACAGGATCTTGGATCTGATTCCGGAGATGAGACAAAGATCATTGCTGCTGGGATCCAAGGTAAAAGGAAAAGTATAATTCTCTCTTCTGATGCAAGTATTTCTAATGCAAGTACAAGTAATGCAAGTAAACTATCCACTCCTAAAGTTGATAAACAATAGAATGAATTGTTCCACATTCGTGTGGTAACTAAACACACAAAGATTGATACACTATTTGATTCAGGCTCTCAAGTCAACTTGATTTCTAAAGAGGTTGTTAAGAAATTGAATCTAACTACTACTCCTCATCCTAAGCCCTATCCACTTGGATGGGTATGTAATGATGCACAGTTGCAGGTGACAAAACAGTGCAAATTGTGTTTTGCCATCACTGCTAATTTCATTGATGAAGTAGAAGTAGATGTTGTACCTCTGGATATTTTTGGGCTTGTATTAGGGAGTCCTTATCTATTTGATAGAAAGGCAATCTTTTATAGGGGGGAGAACAAGTATCATCTTTTAAAGATGGGGTAGAATACATTGTACATGCACACAAGGTCAAGACTAATCTCACACTAGTTAATGCTAGTCAAATGAAAAGGTTAGTCAACTCTAGTAAGAACTTTGTGTTAATGCTTGTAAAAGACAAAGAAGAAGATAGCTCTGAGGCATTTAAGGGGTGTGACCCAAAACATAAGGTTAAAATGGTCAAAATTGTTTCCGCTTATGATGACTTGTTTCAGGAACCAAAGGGGTTGCCACCTAAGAGGGAAATACAACATGAAATTTAGCTGCAGCAAGATGTGCCATTGCCTAATATCGGCTTATACCATTTGTCCATTATGAAGAATGAGGAAATCAAGAAACAGGTTCAGGAGTTAGTGGAGAAAGGAGTTATCCATCCTATTACATCTCCTTGTGGTTCTCCAATTGTGTTGGTTCCAAAGAAAGATGGATCTTGGAGAATGTGCATTGACTACCGCGCCTTGAACAAGATAACGATAAAAAATAGGTATCCTCTTCCAAGAATTGATGATTTACTTGATCAGTTGAAACATGTAGTTTATTTCACTAAATTAGATTTGCAAAGTGGTTATCATCAAATTAGGATTGCAGAAGATGACATTTGGAAAACTGCTTTCAAGACAAAATAGGGACTTTATGAATGGTTGGTTACGCCCTTTGGGCTTTGTAATGCACCTATCACGTTCATGAGAGTCATGAACAATGTCTTCCGTCCTTTCATTGATGATTTTGTCATTGTCTATCTAGATGATATTCTTATATTTAGCAAGTCTTGGGATGAACATGTAAGTCATGTAAAGAAATTTTTTGATGTTTTAAGAAAAGAAAAACTTTATGTAAAGATGTCTAAATGTGAATTTGCAAAGAAATCTCTAGTGTACTTAGGCTATGTCGTAGGGAATGGTCAACTGAAAGTAGACCCTTTGAAGGTCGAAGCTATTGTAAACTGGCCTAAGCCAAGTACTATAACATAAGTTAGAAGTTTCTTAGGTGCAGTCCAGTACTGGAGAAAGTTCATTGCAAACTTCTCCTACATTGCATCATCATTGCACGCATTGACAAGTACAAGGATAACTTTTTAGTGGGGAGGTCCACAACAGAAGGCCTTCAACACTTTGAAGGAAAAGTTAAGCACTGCACCAGTTCTGGCTTTACCAGATCTACACCAGCCATTTGAGATCGAAATTGACGCAAGCAGATTTGCCATGGGAGTTGTTCTTATGCAAGGAGGTAAACCGGTCTGCTACCACTTTGAAACCTTTTCAGGAGCAGTAAGTAACTATCCTACTTATGATAAGGAGCTTTATGCATTAGTTCAAAGTGTTAAGAAATGGAAACATTACATAATGGGGAAAGAAACTGTAATCCACACTGATCACCAACCACTACAATACTTGCAATCATAGTCTAAATTGCAGCAAAGTAGGCATTTTCGATGGATGGGATTTTTGCAACAGTTTCACTTAGTAATTAAGTACAAGAAAGGTACCCATAACAAAGTAGCAGATATGCTTTCTAGGCCTCCTATTATGAATACTTTGATCATCCTTAAAGGTAGTTCCATGGTGCATGAAAGCTTTCATGAACAATATGCTAATGATGAAAACCTTAAGGATATTTATTCAGCTTTAATTGCAGGCAAACAAATAGGAGAGAAAGATTACTATGTGCAGGATAAACTTTTGTATCATTTGGGCAAGTTATGTGTTCCAAAAGATGAACAAGCACATGTAATCCGTGAAGCTCACACTTCTTTGATTGTAGGACATTTTGGGGTAAGTAAAACATTTACTCAATTGCAAAAATATTGTTACTGGCCTAAAATGCAAGAAAATATAACCAAATACATTAAGGGTTGTATTATGTGTGCAACTAGTAAACCAAGTAACAGAAAATTGGGGTTGTACACACCATTACCTGTCCCGTCCCATCCATGGGAAAGTGTGTCTATGGATTTTGTAGGGGGTTTACCTATGTCTAGGAAGGGTCATGATTATCTTTATGTAGTAGTTGATCAGTTCAGGAAAATGTGTATCTTAATTCCATGTAAAAAGCAAGTCACTGCTGAACTGACAGCTCAAATGTACTTCCAATTTGTATGGGTTCATTTTGGGTTACCTACTTCTATTGTATCGGATCGAGATTCTCGATTCCTAGGGGAATTTTGGTCAGCTTTGTGGGGACTCATGGACACTAGACTAAAGAAGAGCATAGCCTTCCATCCATAGACCGATGGACAGACAGAGGTAGTAAACATGATAGTTGTGCATCTACTTAGAGGCTACTGTAACAAGCATCCCAAATTGTGGGATGAGAGTCTTCACTATGCAACATGCTTACAACCATGCAACATACTCTTCTACAAAGAGGTCTCCTTTTGAGACTTGTTTCGGTTATGTGCCAAAGACTCTAATGGATTTTGATTTTGGGAAAGATGATGTTGAAGATGGACGCCATGATTCAGAGAAGGCTTTGAAGTTCATCCAAAAAGTCCAAGCCATCCATCAAGCAGTGAAAGCACAGTTGGAAAAGAGTCTAGCCAAATACAAGGCTCGACATGATAAACATCATACTAATCATCATTTTCAAGTCGGTGACCGTGTTTGGTTACATATCAGCAAGGAAAGAATGCAAGGTGAAGGAAGGAAGCTCAAGCCAATTTGGTATGGTCCCTTTGAGATCTTGGAAAAGATCGGAACCAATGCTTTTCGCCTCAATCTTCCTCCATACATGCAGATCTATTCAGTTGTCAATGTTGAGAACTTGAAGTTGTATGAACCTCTGATGATATTGGACGAGGAGACTGACATTCAGGTTCCATCAGTTGATGATCTTTCACCACAGTACATGTTAGAGTTTCCTGAAGACATCATCCTAGAAAGGAAAACCAGGACTTCACGAAGGGGAGCAGTTGAGTACCTCAAAGTGGGATTGAAGGGGATGAATCCAAGCAAGGAAAAATGGATGGAGATTGGTAAAGTGAGGGAACTTTACCCTCACTTACTTTCTGAGTAATCAAGCTTTTGGAGGTCCAAAAGCTCTCTAGTGGGGAGGACTGATCCGGAGGATCTTTGTCAAAAATTGAAGTTTCTCTTTTATCTCCAGAATCGGTATCATCAACAAGAGGGTGAAATATTGACTCCAATGCAACTTGAATGGAGTCAATTAGAGTCCCGAAGCTCAAAATATGTAAGGTCAAACCTATGGTCAACCCTCAGAAAATAGGCCAGAAAAAGGGCAAAAATCAAAGTTGTCAAAATCAGCCAAAGTCAGCACCATTATGTAGTGCTCATCATCACGATTCCGGCGATGTTCATTTCACGAAAAACGAAGTCCGTATGACGAAGTTATAGATGGTCAAAATCTGGGTCAACCTGATGATGTCAATGCTCAATCAGCACAATGGCCAATCAGCCCTTGACACTTCATCTCCTCAATCCTTCATTTGGAAAATATTTTGGAAAAAGAAATTCAAAATAAAATATATAAAAAAATCAAAATAAAATAAATGAAAAAAAGTATAAAATTAAACTCCTAAAAAAGTGGGATAAAACCCACCCATTAAGGGGGGCGCCCACTTTATGTCGGAAGCCACCCACACATGGGGGGTGTGTGGGGGGCGACCCACATTATGTGGGAATGCCACCCATGTTATGTGGGGTGACCCACCTAAAGTGGGGGCACCACCTAACATGGGGATGGCCCACATTTTGTGGGGATCCTTCCATAAAGGTGGAATCCCCACATTTACAGAGATTTTCAATAATTTTTTCCTAAAACAATTAAATTTTCCACCCCAACAAAATAAATCAAGATTTTTTTTGTAACAACAAATGCCCAGAAAGAATAAAATTAGGGGCTTGGAATTTTTAAAGGGGATATTATTGTTAATTTATCTATGTAAAGGAGATTATTAAGATTTTATGTAAAAATGGAGAGATAAGGTGGATTTTGTAAATCATTTGGTTGTTAACCAAATTGAGTAACTTTTTTTTTATAAAAAGGGGAGATTAGAGGCTTAGAGGGGCAATTGAGAATTCCTCAAGTATTGGAGACTTGGAGCATTTTGGGAGATATTTTGTTGTTCTTGTATGTTGGGAGAATGCTGGAATTCTGTCGTGCTTGAAGGGAAGAGCTTGCCAGCTATTGTAATGCCAAATTTTTGAAGATATCAATCAGATCGGTCTACTCTTTGGAGAGGGACCCGAAGACATAGTCGTTTTTACGACGAACTCCGTTATCAAGCTGTTTGCATTTTCTCTTTCTTATATCCTTCTAAATTCTGTCTTTTTCTCAATTCCATTAGTTTAATTATGTTATGGTGTTGATTTTATTTTAGTAATTTGGAGATTGGAATTGTAATTGTTATGCATTCTTTAAGCAATCGTCTTAGATCCTAAATTGGATCATTTTTTAAACATGTATGTGAAATGTGGAAGCAAGACATGTCAACTGGAGGGTGTAAAGCCAAGCTTTGCAATCTCTTCTAGCATCCTACCTTCCTGTGCCAAAATTGGAGCTTTGGAATGGGGCATCCACATCCATCACAGTATAAAGGAAAAGACGAATTTTGTCAAATGTAGCTGCAACTGCCCTTGTAGACGTGTATGCAAAAGAGTAAAATCAAAATTTCAAATGGAGAAACAAAAAATCTTAACACAATTATAAATGTAGATTGATATTTATTTCAGCTTTATATTATTTTAGATTGATGATTTGAATGTATTATTTTAGTATATGATTTGATTAATTTAATGCATTTATTAAGGGAAAATTTAATTTATTAAAATAATGTCTTATTTTCTTATTTAAAATCTTGTTGTTTTTAAATTGAATAAATTATTCAACTTCAATAGAATTGTAAATTTACATTTTGTTGTTTTATTTAAATCCAAAGTTTAACATTTCAAATTTCGACAATCCTTAAATCTAACCATTACTCACTTAGAAAAGTACCAAAATTTTAATTTTATATATCTAGAATGTGTATTTAAAAATATCATCCTAAACATTTATACATTATGGAGAGTATCACTATGAAAAGAATGTTTTGAAAAAGCATTGAAAACATTCTTCATCTAATTTGCATATGCATCATTCAATCACATCATAAATCAATGAAAAGTCAATTGTATTTTATCAATTGTCATCCATTATCAAGCTAACACTCCAAGGTATACTCTAACACAAAATAAAAATTGGCTTACATTAGCAAGATTAGCACTTCATATAATGATATTCATTTTCCTATTGGTTGGAATGTGAAATCCTACAAGTCATCAAATTTTGTGAGTAAACTTTAGCATGTGCATGGAAGAAGGAAAATCAATCTATGCACATGGACAGTTTTGATGAACATCCAATAGAGGGGAGACTCCTAAGAACCATCTTCTAGATAGATGATATCTCACATATCCCTTCCAAGCTACTAGAAAAATAGACCCATTTCTTTTATTTATTTACTTAATCCCAATAAATTTATTTATCTAGTTAGGAAAGTTTGGATTCATGGCATAGCAACTTCTTTTAATAAGTCATTCTAAGCTTCTCACAAGTAACATTCTAGTTCTATTTAGTGAGAGTATTGTTGAGCTCAAGAACACGTGGGTTTTTTAAATGTGTTTAAAAATCATACTATTTATTAATCATCTATAGTAGTAGATGGTTACAATTAAGTGTTCATGATCAAGTTAGGGGAAAATGAATTTAATTACAAAACCATGGGGAGTTTATGGGAGGTGAGATGAATGGTTGATGTAATCTTTATTTGAAAAAAGGAGATCTTGCCCCTTAAGCATGTGATCTAGTCCTAAACTATCTATCTCAATACTAGATAGTTTTAGTCATAATTATAAGAAAAACACTTTTCCTTCAAGAAAATAATCTCATATGGTGCACCTTAAAAGGACTTTTACCAAAACTCAAATAAATTTATGTATTCTATATACAATTTAATGATCAAGGATCAATAATAAATTTTACTTTTTAACAATAACTAATAGCACAAGTTTTCTATTATCCTATATGGAAGGGGGCCCACTATAAAAATTCATGGTATGAACTAGCCAATGGTGCATCTCTAAGAGCTTGGAAGCTTTGATAACACCTATAGAGTAAAAGAGGTTGTAATATTTATTTTTAATCTCATCATCCATTAGGCATGCTAACTCAATAAGGCATAGGATAGATGACCAATTGTAGCTGATATGCAATACTATCAACCAATAAAACAATGTTCTTTTAACATTCTTTATGGAGCCTTATATGATTACACATAATAACAGACCGTTCAACAAATAATTGGTGCATCACTTGAAGGAAAAATCCCAAACAATCCTTGTGGGTTGCAAGAGTATGCAATGTGGTAATTATATGTTATCATTGCTAACATCTACATAATTGAGAAAATAAAATTAGGGTTCATCCAATGGTGCATGAGGGACCTGATAAATTTCATGGGGTTTCTTACCTGAGCAATGTGAACTATAGGATGAAGTGGATATTAGAGGACTAATTTACTCTAGGGCTATTAATGTGTTTTTTTATAATGACTATAAATATACAAGCCATTGGATCAAAACAAGATCAGTGACCACCATTCTCTTTGCTAAATTTACATTATACAATCATCGAAAACACCAAAAGAGAACTTATAAAATATAAAATATCATCATAGGGGCATACCATTTTCCAATTTGAGGCCAAACAAGTAAAAAAATAAATATTAATTGAAACTTGAGGAGTATTAGGGGCTCAACCAATATTTTTTGAAGGGAATAAATATACAAATGGTCTAATTTATTCTAAAAAATAAGCTCATGAAGAAGCTCTTCAAACCTAAACATGACATAGGCTTTATTCCTTAACAATGAGGCTTTGATGGATTCCCAAATCTTTTAATTTATACATTAATGATTGATCTTATCTTAGTCCTAAATTAGGAAAAAATGTGAAGGATCTAATTCAATTCTTTGACTATGTGACATTACACACTCCACGCACATGAACAAAATGACATTACATTGAAATCTTAGGAAACTAGTGATAAGGATTCCCTTCACAAATATAAAAATAGCATTACAAAATCATAATTAAATAATTAAAAAAATAAATATAATCCCTCCAAGGGATGATACAAATCTAATCAAATTTTAAATTTATAAAAATCTAAATATTAACTTAAAAAATAATCTAAATTCATTGACCGATCTTAAATTAAAGTTTAGTGTTTACTAGTCATTTTTTAATACTATTATCATGTGTTTCTTATCTTGCATTTGGGTTAGTAAAAAAATAATCATTTAAAGTCATACTAATCAATTTTAGAATCAAAACCTTAATAAAAATCATTCCTACTCTTAAATACTTATGCTATAAGATATAGTTATAAAAGGTGATA
Source organism: Sequoia sempervirens (assembly GCA_007258455.2). Lineage (NCBI taxonomy): Eukaryota > Viridiplantae > Streptophyta > Pinopsida > Cupressales > Cupressaceae > Sequoia > Sequoia sempervirens. The sequence continues at coordinate 286,547,192 of VDFB02075321.1, forward strand.
TAGCAAAATCCCCCACATGTTAGAGGAGTTGGTTTGAGTCTTGGGTTTTCTCCCCAAGGTCTTGGGTTCTCTCCCCAAGGTCTTGGGTTCGACTCTCTCTGGCTCATAAGTCACCCCACCATGGATACTGGGGGGCTGCATTGGTTACCTCGTGGCCACAGGGATTAGTCTTGCTTCAAGCTTGACTTGTAAAGGGAACCCATTGAGCTTGAGTCGTGGGGATACCCTGACGAGAACCAAAAAAAAGAGGTGATATAGCTAATAAATTTTTTTTTCATAATCCATTTTCCTTAAAATTAAAATTATTTTAGTTTATGGCATTTACGGTCATAATTCACAAGGATCTAAGAATTATATCCTAAAACTAGTTTAGATTAAAAAAAAAAAAGAGAAACATTAGGGCATTACATTTGTCCCCCTCTCAGGGAGTTCCCTCTTAAAATTTGGACTTTAAAATTAAAAATAGGTATAGAAATTTCATTTCTTGGGTTCCTTCAAATGTTTCTAAAGTAGTCCTATAGTAGTCCCATAACACCCTAACTTTAGTACAATGCTCAAATCCAAACTATGTGCCAATCCAATATTTTTGTTGGTTCTACCTAAAGCTTGATATCTACATCCATTTGTAAGAAACACTAGTTAATCATGTGATTTAGGTTAGGAATATACTTTTACAACCTACACACATAGAAGACATCATGTAGTCTACATAAGTGTGAGGGTACAATAAGTGTGTAGGTCACTAGTCAAGTATTTGTTCAAGAATTTCAAGGGGGCTATATATCTATTATTTTAATATTCCCTTTTAAGTTGTGCTCTCATAAATACTTTATCTGAGCCAATGTTAAAAGTGATGTGTATTTTATTTTATTTTATGCATATATGAGAAAAAAACATTCATATACAACAAATAAAAACCTTTACAACTTTCCTCTATATATAGTTTTTTTTATCTTGATAAAGAGGTTGAAGAACCCAAAAACTTGACAAATCTTCAATGATCTCCCAAAAATTTGTTGATGTGCTCTTAGATAAGTTGATGGTATATGGTTTCTCTTGAATTTGACAACATGACTTTGGAATGGAGTGATTTATTCAAATATATTGAGGATTTATAAAAGTTGAAGATGGAGGGTTAAGGTTAGGATTTGATTTGATGATCAAAGTATAGGAATGTTTGAGATGTTAGGGTGAATGGAAAGATTCCAAATGGAACCATGTGATTGGAAAACACTTATAGAGGAAGATGATAAAATATATTTGAATGTATAGTATTGGTTTTACTAGATCTAAGGGATGAGATTGACTCATCTCACACATGTGAGAAAGACTATGGGAAATAGAGCTTATGGAAATTGTCCTCTCACACATAAGTGATGAAACATAGGAAAGAGGTATTTTTGATAAGTGTACTCTTGCACATGCTTGATAACCCATAGAGAATAGGGACTGTGACTTGAGTTTACTCTTAACCATGTGTGAGAATACATAGGGAAGTGGAAGAGAATATTTTACTCCTCTCACATATGTTAGAGATTGCATGGGGATAAGGAACATGGAGACATGTGACTTCTCTCAAATGTGTGAGAGATCACATGGAGAAGAGAGACATGACAAGTGTCTACTTGCATGTGTCAGAGATCACATGTTTAATCACACATCAAACATCAACATGGAGGGTTGATATTTTCTAGGACAAATGAATGGATAGGATTTAAGGGATTAGTGGGATTCAATGTGATTAATTAAATTAAACGAATTCATAAATATAGAATGATTAATTAGCTTTTGAATATTTTGATTTTTTTGGAACCCATATGGAAGTAGTTTCTTCAAATAAGGTGGCATTAGGATTATCGAAATTTTATTTCTTATTCTTCTTTGGAGAAAAAGGATGAAATCTTTGTTGTTTTAACATGTATGGAGGAATGGAATTATCTCTCTTTCTTTATTGGTAGAGAATAAGGGTTATAAGTTGGGTTTTGTGCTTAGGAGCATTAGGAGGAAATGAAGAAGGATTCATTTTATCCTTATTTATCCTTTTTTTATTTACTTTTTATTGGTTCTTTGCCATAGATTCATTTGTTATAATCATTAAATTCTCATTTTATTCACAAGAAATAACTATTTAATGTTACTCTTATAGTCATAAAAAATATCATTGAGAATGTCAAACATCATTTTCAAATGTGAAGAAACTTGACTCTAAAATGTACAATCATAGTCATTTAAATCATGTGGAATATATTAAAAATATTGCAATCATCATGAGAAATATTATGTTAGGAAAATGTTATAAAAATGCTAAACATAATCATTATAATTACAATCTTATTTAAAATATTCAAGATTTTTATCAATATAGTAGGGTAGTGAAAAAGGCCAAAAGATATGCCTCCCAAATGGGGGACACCATCTAAGTAATATAAAGTACATATAGATATGTATGTAGAGTATAGAAGCTCCAAATTCCAACCAATAATATTAGATGGAAATCCATCTAATAGATTGCTCTCATATTATTTATGTGGTTTGCAACAACCTTTAATGTTTTGAATGTCGTCATTTTATGATGTCATTGAATGTGCTCGATATATGTAGAATAGGAGAACTACCCTTTGTAATATTGCTATTGTACTTGTGGGATTAGATTTAATTGTTCTTTTCGAATATTCTACTTTTTCTTTGGAACCCATATGAAAGTAGTACCTTTTAAAAGAGGTGGCATTGAGATTTTTAAAAGTTTTATTAGTCTTCTTTGAAGAATAAGGAGGAAATCATCCTTGCTTTGGCACATATGAAGGAACAAAATTATGTTATTCTTTATTTATTGGTGGAGGACAAAAGTTATAAGTTGGTTTTTTTGCTAAAGTATTGGGAAGCAATAAAGAGGGCTTCATTTTCTCTTTATGTACAAATGTCTTGAGATGATATTTTTAAATACACATCCTAGATATGTAAAATTAAAATTTTGGCACTTTTGTAAGTGAGTAATGGTTAGATTTAAGGACTGTCAAAATTTGAGATGTGAAACTTTAGATTTTAAAATAAAATGACAAATTGCAAGTTTACAATTTTATTGAAGCTGAATAAGTTATTCAATTTAGAAACAACAAGATTTTAAATAAGAAAATAAAACATTATTTTTAATAAACTAAATTTTCAATTAATAAATGCATCAAAATAATCAAACCGTATACTCAAATAATACATTTATAATCATCAATTCAAAATAATATAAAACTAAAATAAATATCAATCTACATTTATATACTCTAAACATTTAAAACAATACAAATGAAAATATGCAAATAAAATGTCAAATGAACTTGCATTTTTGCTAATACTAAACCACAAATTTATTATGAGGGGTTAACAATATCCCCATTTTGACAAGAAAACATGATTGTATAGTAAAATCTTTCATCTGAGTGGGCGAATAGGGTACTGATCTAATTGTGTTAAGATTTTTTGTTTTTCCATTTAAAATTCTGAGTTTACTCATTTGCATACACATCTACAAGGGCAGTTGTAGCTACAACATTTGACAAAATTTCTCTTTCCTTTGTACTATGATGGATGCAGACGCCCCATTCCAAAGATCTGATTTAAGCACAGGCAGGTAGGATGCATCTGATTTAAGCACAGGCAGGTAGGATGCTGGTAAAGATTCCAGAGCTTGGCTTTACACCTGCCAGATCACGTACCTGTATCTATGCTTCCACATTTCGCATACATATTACTGTTGGAAAAAATCCCTGCTTTATTACATTTTGACAGATGCCCATTACCCTGTTTCAAAGCTTCCATTATCCTCATTGCAACAACCATGCATCAACCATAGAAGCAGATGCCAGTGAATTGCCTTTCTACAAAAAAAACACCCATGCCTTAGAATCTCCATGAAAGCCCTGTTCCGAGTGGCTGGATTTTTCTACCATGGCTGAGAAGCATAAACGTGTATGCAAAATAAAGATAAAATACAATAAAGGTGAATATCAAATGCTTACCGGTATCCACCATACTTTCAAGTGGGAACTCTTTGAATTTCAAATAGTTAACGATGATTGCTTTGTAAACAAAAGTGGACAGCGAAGGGAATGGGCCCACACAGCCACCTAAACGGTCAACGCTTAGAGTGTACTGGTTAAGCCTGTGGGCCACCTAAATGGTCAACGCTTAGAGTGTACTGGTTAAGCCCCTGGGCTTAACCAGTACACTCTAAGCGTTGACCATTTAGGTGGCTGGTGTGGGCCCATTCCCTTCGCCGTCCATTGTCGTTTACAAAGCAATCGCTGTTAATTATTTGAAATTCAAAGAATTCCCGCTTGAAAGTACGATAGATACCCGTAAACATTTGATATTCACCTTTATTGTATTTTATCTTTATTTTACATACATTTCTGCTTGTCTGCTTCTCAGCCATGGCAGAAAAATCCAGACACTCAGAATAGGGCTTTCATGGAGATTTTGAGGCATGGGTATTTTTTCTGCAGAAGGGCACTTCACCAGCATCTTCTTATATGGTTGTTGCAATGAGGATAATGGAAGCTTTAGAACAAGGTAATGGGCATTCATCAAAACGTAATGAAGTGGGGATTTTTGCCAGATATTATTGTTGGAAATACTTTATTAAACATGTATGCTAAATGTGGAAGCCAGGCACATGAACTGGAGGGTGTAAAGCCAAGCTCTACAATCTTTACCAGTATCCTACCTGCCTGTTGCAAAATCGGAGCTTTGGAAAGGGGCATCCACATCCATCACAGTATAAAGGAAAATAGGAATTTTGTTAGATGTTGTAGTTGCAACTGCCCTTGTAGACGTGTATGCAAAAGAGCAAACTCAAAATTTTAAATGGAAAAACAAAAAACTGAACACAATTAGATGAGTACCCTATTCACCCTTTGCCCTTCAGATGAGAGATTTTAATAGACAATCACATTTTCTTCTCAAAATAGGGATATTGTTAACCCTTCAGATTGGCAAAGATGCCAAATTCATTCACATTATATTTGCAGCATGCCACTCTATTTTCATTTTGTATTTTTTTTTTAATGTTTAGAGTATATAAATGTAGATTGATATTTATTATAGTTTTATATTATTTTGGATTGATGATTTGAATGTATTATTTTAGTATATTATTTGATTATTTTAATGCATTTATTGATGGAAAATTTAGTTTATTAGAATAATGTCTTATTTTATTATTTAAAATCTTGTTGTTTTTAAATTGAATAACTTATTCAACTTTAATAAAATTGTAAATTTACAATTTGTTATTTTATTTTAAAATATAAAGTTTTGCATTTCAAATTTTGACAACCCTTAAATCTAACCATTACTCACTTAGAAAAGTACCAAAATTTTAATTTCATATAACTAGAATGTGTATTTAAAAATATCATCCTGAGACATTTATACATTATGGAGAGTATCACTATGAAAAGAATGTTTTGAGAAAGCATTGAAAACATTCTTCTTCTAATTTGCATATGCATCATTCAATCACATCATAAATCAATGAAAAGTCAATTGTATTTTATCAATTTTCATCCATTTTCAAGCTAACACTTAAAGGTACACTCTAACACAAGATAACAATTGTCTTACATTAGCAAGATTAACGCTTGATATAATGATATTCATTTTCCTATTGGTTGGAATGTGAAATCCTACAAGTCATCAAATTTTGTGAGTAAACTTTAGCATGTGTCTGGAAGAATGAAGATCAATCTATGCACATGGACAAGGTTGATGAACATCCAATAGAGGGAAGACTCCTAAGAACCATCTTCTAGATTGATGATATCTCACATATCCCTTCCAAGCTACTAGAAAAATAGACCCATTTCATTTGTTTATTTACTTAATCCCAATAAATTTATTTATAGTTAGGAAAGTTTGGATTCATGACATAGTAACTTCTTTTAACAAGTCATTCTAAGCTTCTCACAAGTAACATTGTAGTCCTATTTAGTGAGAATATTGTTGAGCTCAAGAACACATGGGTTTTTTAAGTGTGTTTAAAAATCATACTATTTATTAATCATCTATAGTAGTAGATGGTTATGAATAAGTGTTCATGATCAAGTTAGGGGAAAATGAATTTAATTACAGAACCATGGGGAGTTTATGGGACGTGAGATGAATGGTTGATGTAATCTTTATTTGACACAAGGAGAGCTTGCCCCTTAAGCATGTGATAGTCCTCAAACTATCTATCTCAATACTAGATATTTTTAGTCATAATTATAAGGAAAACACTTTTCCTTCAAGAAAAGAATCTCATATGTTGCACCTTAAAAGGATTTTGACCAACACTCAAATAAATTTATGCATGCTATATACAATTTAATGATCAAGGATCAATAATAAATTTTACTTTGTAACAATAACCAATAGAACAAGTTTTATACTATCCTATATGGAAGGGGCCCCACCATAAAAATTCATGGCTATGAACAAGCCAATGGTGCATCTATAAGAGCTTGGAAGCTTTGATAACACCTATAGAGTAAAAGAGGTTGTAATATTTATTTTCAATGTCATCATCCATCAAGAATGCAAACTCAATAAGGCATAGGATAGAGGACCAATTGTAGTTGATATGCAATACTATCAACCAATAAAACAATGTTCTTTTAACATTCTTTATGGAGCCTTATATAATTACACATAATAATAGATCGTTCAACAAATAATTGGTGCCACGAAAAATACCAAACAATCCTTGTGGGTTGCAAGAGTATGCAATGTGGTAATTAGATGTTATCATTGCTAACATCTACATAATTGAGAAAATAAAATTAGGGTTCATCCAATGGTGCATGAGGGCCCTGATAAATTTCATGGGGTTTCTTACCCGAGTAATGTGAACTATAGGATGAATTGAATATTAGAGGAATAATTTACTCTAGGGCTATTAATGTGTTTTTTAATAATGACTATAAATATACAAGCCATTTGATCAAAACAAGATCAATGACCACCATTCTCTTTGCTAAATTTACATTATACAATCATAGAAAACACCAAAAGAGAACTTATAAAATATAAAATATCATAGTATCTTCCAATTTGAGGCCAAACAAGTAAAAAAAAAATATTAATTGAAACTTGAGTATTACTAGGGGCTCAACCAATATTTTTTGAAGGGAATAAATATACCAAGGGTCTAATTTATTCTAAAAAATAAGCTCATGAAGAAGTTCTACAAACCTAAACATGACATAGGATTTATTTCTTAACAATGAGGCTTTGATGGATTCCCAAAACTTTTCATTTATACATTAATGATTGATCTTATCTTAGTCCTAAATTAAGAAAAAAATGTGAAGGATCTAAGTCAATTCTTTGACTATGTGACATTACACACTGCACACACATGAACACAATGACATTACATTTGAATCTTAGGAAACTAGTGATAAGGATTCCCTTCACAAATATAAAAATAACATTACAAAATCATAATTAAATAATTAAAAAAATAAATATAATCCCTCCAATGGATGACATAAATCTAATTAAATTATAAATTTATAAAAATATAAACATTAACTTAAAAAATAATCTAAATTCATTGGTTTAAGATCTTAAATTAAAGTTTGGTGTTTACTAGTCATTTTTTAATACTATTATCATGTGTGTCTTATCTTGCATATAGGCTAGTCAAAAACTAATCATTTAAAGTCTTACTAAACAATTTTAGAATCAAAACCTTAATCAAAATCATGCCTACTCTAAACTACTTATGCTATAAGATATAGTTATAAATGGTGATATAGCTAATAAAACAATTTATCATAATCCATTTTCCTTAAAATTAAAATTATTTTAGTTTATGGCATTTACAGTCATAATTCACAAGGATCTAAGAATTATATCCTAATACTAGTTTAGATAAAAAAGAAGAGAAACATTAGGGCATTATATTTGTCGCCCTCTTAGGGAGTTCCCTCTTAAAGTTGGAATTTAAAATTAACAATAGGTATATAAATTGCATTTCTTGGGTTCCTTCACATGTTTCTAAATTAGTCCTAAAGTAGTCCCATAACACCCTAACTTGAGTACAATGCTATAGTTTCAAATCCAAATTATGTGCCAATCCAATATTTTTGTTGATTCTACCTAAAGCTTGATATCTACATCCATTTGTAAGAAACACTAGTTAATCACGTGATTTAGGTTAGGAAGATACTTTTACAACCTACACACATAGAAGACATCATGTAGTCTACATAAGTGTGAGGATACAATATATGTGTAGGTCACTAGTCAAGTATTTGTTCAGGAATTTCAAGGGGGCTATATATCTATTATTTGAATATTCCCTTTTAAGTTGTTCTCTCATAAATACTTTATCTCCAATGTTAAAAGTGATGTGTATTTTATTTTATTTTATGCATATATGAGAAAAAAAATTCACATACAACAAATAAAAACCTTTATAACTTGCATCTATATATAGTTTTGTTTGATCTTGATAAAGAGGTTGAAGCACCCAAAAACTTGACAAATCTTCAATGATCTCCCAATGATTTTGTTGATGCACTCTTAGATAAGTTGATGGTACCTGGTTTCTCTTGAATTTGACAACTTGACTTTGGAATGGAATGATTTATTCAAATAGATTGAGGATGGTTTCATTTATAAAAGTTGAAGATGGAGGGTTAAGGTTAGGATTTGATTTGATGATCAAAGCATAGGCATGTTAGAGATGTTAGGGTGAATGGAAAGCTTCCAAATGGAACTATGTGATTGGAACACAATTATAGAGGAAGAGGATAAAATATATTTGAATGGATAGTATTGGTTTTACTAGATCTAAGGGATGAGATTGAGTCATCTCACATGTGTGAGAAAGACTACAAGAAATAGAGCTTATGGAAAGTGTCCTCTCACACATAAGTGATGACACATAGGAAAGAGGTAAATTTTTGATAAGTGTACTCTTTCACATGTTTGATAACACATAGAGAATAGGAATTGTGACTTGAGTTTACTATTAAACATGTGTGAGAACACATAGGGAAGTGGAAGAAAACATTTTACTCCTCTCACATATGTTAGAGATTACATGGGGATAAGGAATGGAGACATGTGACGTCTCTCAAATGTGTGAGAGATCACATGGAGAAGAGAGACATGACAAGTGTCTTCTTGCACGTGTCAAAGATCACATGTTTAATCACACATCAAACATCAACATGGAGGGTTGAGATTTTGTAGAAAAAATGAATGGATAGGATTTTAGGGATTGGTGGGATTCAATGTGATTAATTAAATTAAATGAATTCATAAATATAGAAAAATTAATTAGCTTTTGAATATTTTGATTTTTTTGGAACCCATGTGGAAGTAGTGTCATCAAATAAGGTGGCATTAGGATTGTCGAAATTTTATTTCTTATTCTTCTTTAGAGAAAAAAGATGAAATCTTCATTGTTTTAACATGTATCGAGGAATGAAATTATCTCTCTTTCTTTATTGGTAGAGAATAAGGGTTATAATTTGGTTTCTGTGCTTAGGAGAATTAGAAGGAAATGAAGAGGGGTTCATATTATCCTTATTTTTCCTTTTTTTATTTACTTTTTATTGGTTCTTTTCCATAGATTCATTTGGTATAATCAATAAATGCTCATTTTGTTCATAAGAAATAACTATTTAATGTTACTCTTATAGTCATAAAAAATATCATTGAGAATGTCAAACATCATTTTCAAATGTGAAGAAACTTGACTCTAAAATGTAATCATAGTCATTTAAATCATGTGGAATATATTAAAAATATTGTAATCATCATGAGAAATATTATGTTAGGAACATGTGATAAAAATGCTAAACATAATCATTATAATTACAATCTTATTTAAAATATTCAAGTTTTTTATCAATATAGTAGGGTAGTGAAAAAGGCCAAAAGATATGCCTCCTAAATGGGGGACACCATCTAAGTAAATATAAAGTACATATAGATATGTATGTATAGTATAGAAGCTACAAATGTCAACCAATAATATTAGATGGAAATCCATCTAATAGATTTCTCTCATATTATTTATGTGGTTTGCAACCACCTTTAATGGTTTGAATTTCATCATGATATGATGTCATTGAATGTGCTTGATATATGTAGAATATGAGAAATACCCTTTGTAATATTGCTATGTACTTGTGGGGTTAGATTTAATTGTTCTTTTTGAATATTCTACTTTTTCTTTGGAACCCATATGAAAGTAGCGCCTTTTAAAAGAGGTGGCATTGAGATTTTTAAAAGTTTTATTATTCTTCTTTGAAGAATAAGGAGGAAATCATCCTTGCTTTGGCACATATGAAGGAACAAAATTAAGAGATGTCATTGGTGGATGACAAGAGTTATAAGTTGGTTTTTTTGCGAGAGTATTGGGAAGAAATGAAGAGAGATTCATTTTATCTTTATGTACAAATGTCTCGAGATGATATTTTTAAATACACATCCTAGATATATGAAATTAAAATTTTGGCACTTTTGTAAATGAGTAATGGTTAGATTTAAGGATTGTCAAAATTTGAGATGTGAAACTTTAGATTTTAAAATAAAATGACAAATTACAAGTTTACAATTTTATTGAAGCTGAATAAGTTATTCAATTTAGAAACAACAAGATTTTAAATAAGAAAACAAAACATTATTTTTAATAAACTAAATTTTTGATTAAAAAATGGATTAAAATAATCAAATCATATACTCAAATAATACATTCAAAATCATCAATTCAAAATAATATAAAACTAAAACAAATATCAATCTACATTTATATACTCTAAACATTTAAAACAGTACAAATGAAAATATGCAAATAAAATGTCGAATGAACTTGCATTTTTGCCAATACTAAACCACTAATTTACTATGAAGGGTTAACAATATCCCTATTTTGACAAGAAAACGTGATTGTATGGAAAATATTTCATCTGAGGGGCGAATAGGGTAGTGATCTAATTTTGTTAAAATATATTTTTCTTTTCCGAGTTTACTCCTTTGCATAGACATCTACAAGGGAAGTTGCAGCTACAACATTTGACAAAATTCCTCTTTCCTTTGTACTATGATGGATGCAGACGCCCCATTCCAAAGCTCCAATTTTAGTACAGGCAGGTAGGATGTTGGTAAAGATTGCAGAGCTTGGCTTTACACCTGCCAGATCACGTACATTTATCTATGCTTCCACATTTCACATACATGTTTAATAGAGCATTTCCAACAGTAATATGTGGCAAAAATCCCCGCATCATTACATTTTGACGGATGCCCATTACCCTTTTCCAAAGCTTCCATTATCCTCGTTGCAACAACCATATAAGTAGATGCCAGTGAAGCGCCCTTCTGCAAAAAAACCACCCATGCCTCAGAATCTCCACGAAAGCCCTGTTCTAAGTGGCTGGATTTTTCTACCATGGTTGAGAAGCATAAACGTGTACGCAAAATAAAAATAAAATAAAATATATGTGATCAATATCAAATGCTTACCAGTATCCACCCTACTTTCAAGTGAGAACTCTTTGAATTTCAAATAGTTAATGATAATTGCTTTGTAAATGGAAGTGGACGATGAAGGGAATGGGCCCACACCAGCCACCTAAGTGGTCAACGCTTAGAGTGTGTTGGTTAACCCAGACCATTTGAAACTATCTCTTCCTATGCTTTGATACCATAGAAGAATTAGGAGATCATGGAGATAAGAAACACATGCAATGAACATATTATAATCAGTCAATCTAAATATACAAATGAGGAAGCCTTATATATAGGAAAGAAAGAGGCAATCCACCTATCATGTAGATTAACAAGTTCCCCATGATGTGGCAAAAATGAGTAGACAAGTGTCCTATAGGTGTCAACCTATGGATCATTGGGAATGTGCAAACCAACAACCTTGATGCAAAGTGTTGAGTGACCTTTGAGGTGAGATGGAAAATCTTCCAACCTTAAAAGGTATATACATGAGGTTTACTAAACAACTTGGTAACCTCTAGAGGCCTAAAGGTTGCACATTCAGATAGACAAGATGTCTAACTCATCAACCTAAGTAAACTTTATTATTGTGAATAGATAAATTATTTACTCTAACATTAATTATTATTGATAATTTATTTATTTATTTATACTAGATTAGTAAACCTCATTGTAATTAATGTAACATATTTAGTGAGAGGGATTTTTTCATATTATAGTGATTAGACTTACTTTTTTTTTTTCTGCTATTTACCCTTCTAAATATTTTTATTTATTTCCTATAGTCTTTCCATTATATTTCCATGCAGAAAGTTAGTGGTATTATATGAGAATCATATATTAATGTATTATAGGTGTATATAATATAAGGTTTACAATGAAAATAAATTAATGTGTGTATTGCCTATAAAATATAATTGATTAAAAATAAAAGAAACCAACTAAAGTAATATACCATCTATCCTATCACTAAGGTCATGTTTGCACACTAGGAGTGGAGAGATGAGGGTCCTCCTATTAGTGAAGCATCTATTGTGGAAAAATATTAAAAGGATGATTAGGGACCTCCTAACCATCTTGATGGTATTTAACTACAAGCAACAATAATATTCCCTAGGTAGGTGAAGAAAGAAGAAAGTATTCCTTGACATGACACTACATATTGCTAGAATACTTTCTCATGAGGAAATAAGCTAGTCCCTAGACTAAGAAGAAGGTGATGAGAAACAAGTTCAATTATGTGAGTGATTCCATTAGTCATAATATGATGGTAGAATTCTTTGAGTTGTACTCTACTAAGAGTGTGAAGTATGTTTTCATTAGTTTATTAACAGTCTTAAAAGCACATAAAAGTTCTAGTTCTATTTTCTTCATTTTTCTACTATGTATAAACATAAAAGGAAGAGAGATTTTTTCTTTTTACTTAAAAAAAATAAAATAATTGCATTATAGATAGCACAACTTCTATCCTTCTACAGTAAAATAAAATAAAATATCCATTTAGAAATTAAAGTTTTTATCAATGTGATTAGGCCATGGTATTGTATCTCCACATAAAACATACCACTAGGAAAATAATCCTTGATTAAATGAAGAATATAGTTAGCGATTTCACTTTAAAGAATTATATAAAATTGGGAAACTCTAAATGAAGTGTTTGAATGATTGTAATTGTGATAGGGCAAAAATAAGTGTTAGAAAATGAACAACAAACAAAAAGAGTGCAACTAACAACTAAAAACACCCTACACCTCAAGATTGGCCTAATGATTAACTTAACTAAGCAAAATGAAATATTTCACCTTGTTGAGTTGTCCATTGGTTGGTCATTCGATCTTTGATGTTTGTATGCTCCTTGGATGGAAAGATGCAAGCTATGCGATGAGATGAGGATGGAAAAATAAGTAGAAATGAATGCAAGAATGCAAATTTGGCTAAGTATGGCTCAAGGAAATTTTTTGTAAGAGTTTGGTTAGCATGAATGATCTCTCCAAAATGAGAGAAAAAAGGGGGGTATTTATAGAGAATTTGGAATTCTCTAGGGAAATGGATGGTTGAGATTGAGCCACCAAGATCAAGATGTAGGGCTAAAGTGAATTGAGAACTCACAAGCCCTCACATCTTGACATGTGGCATGTGAAGTGGCTTGTAAGAGGTGATGTGTACATGAGGTGGAAGGAGAGTACATGACATGGAGGTAGTACATAGTACCTTGGGATTGGGACAAGATCTCCTCATAAAGGAGGTACTTGTCCCCATCTGGGTGGGAGGACATGTGGGGAATTAAAAATTCCTCAAATATCCACATGGGGATGAGAAAAATAATTTTAAATTCCAAGGAATGCATTGGGGGATTAAATGTGAATTAAAAATTCACATGGGGAGTGGAGTGCCTTTTCCAAAAGGAGAAAGCCTTTCATGAAGTTGACTTAGGACACATTCCATAAATGATATGGGGATTAGGTTGACCTAATTAAGTGATTAAGGTTGTGCAAGTACTTGATTAGACTAATTAATGACACATTAGAGGTAAGTGGGAAATTATAGAGGATGTGACCCTAATGATGATTAGGGGTGTACACATCTTTAATCATAAATTAATTATGATTAAGAAAGAGGGTTAGATTGTTAAAAGGGATTAAATACCAACTTGCAAAAGTTGGAGAATGTGACAATGAGAGAGAAAGTGAGGAATTAGAAAATAAATTTAAATTTCCAAGAGATAATATGACTAAATTAAATAAAGTGATATATTTATGTAATTTAGAGATGAAAGAGGGGAAAAATATTTATTAAATTAAATACTTTGGAAACCTTATGTAAGACACAAAATATTAATTAAATGAGTGATTTAATCAATACCGGTAAAGAAGGCGAATTAAATGAACAAAAGGATGGTTAAAGAGACATTTTTTACCATATGGAAGTGGTCAAATTTAGATGTCTACATTTTTCCCCTCTTCAAAACACTATTAGGATAATAGGGTTTCGAAGAAAATAAAATACAGATGACTCTATGGAAGAAGTGACCGAAAAGGAGATGCCCCAACATGAGAGAGTTTGTGTGAGCTACCCGAACAGAGGAGAAATAAGGGGGATGCCACGGTATCACAAGAGAAGGCTTATGACGAAAGATTGAGAGGGAATGGTAGGGTATGCCCCCACGAGAAGGCGGACGAGGAAGGAAAAGGGGCCCCGAACAACTTCTTGAAAATATGAAGTGGTATATGTCGTTGGAAAGAGCACAAAAAATCAAGAAGATTGACGCTTGAATGGAGGAAAATGGGTTTACAATGTGCAAATGGTGGCCCCAGGAAGATAGGGGGTGAGTGAATTAGTTGAGGGGGAAAAAAGGTTAAATAAAAGGAAAAAGTTCCCTTTATTTTAAAAGGTAAAAAGGGAGGGAAAAAGCTATAAAAGGTAATTCTAAGAATTACCTCTCCTCATTTGGATAGCTGTTAAGTAAGGAGAAGAGGGAGAAAAGGAAAGGGCGAGAGGCAAGGGACACAATGCCGGAGTATGATACCGACATCATCCATTGGGCAGACAAGAGACGATGATTTTTCGTCGAGTGTGTCATGCCACGCCAGATTAGTTCAAAACCTAACTGTGATTTTGGTCAATTTGCTTAACTTTTTGCAAAAAAGGAAAACATGGGTTTTGTTGGGTTGGATTGGGTGAAAAATACGTTAGAGGGAAAAACAAAGTTAGGGGGGATTATGCTTTGGGAAGGGGGGAGGAGCATGCCTTAATTCCCGTGGATGGGCAGAGCCATCCCTTGGTGGGTCCGTCAGTGCAGCTGGCGGGTTTGTTTGCGTAGCCGAGTGGGTCCACCCGAGCACGGGACCTGGCGGGTCCACTCACGCAGTCGGGCGGGTCCGTCCAGGCTTGGGTGGAGGCCTGACCCGCAACATGGGCGGGTGCGCCCGGGCTTGGGTGGAGGCCTGACCCGCAGCTTGGGTGGGTTCGCCCAGGTTGGGGCGTGTCCGCCCTAGGCTAGGCGGACACCCGTTAGTGGGCTAGGGCGGGTCTACCCGGGCTCGGGCATATACACTTGCGGGCCTAGGTGGGTCTGCTCGGGCACCAGGGCGGGTCCACCCATGGAGCAGGGTCAGTCCATCTGGGCATCGGGGCGGGTCTGCCCATGGATCTAGGGAGGTCCGCTTGAACTGGGGTGGGTCCGCCCAGGAACTAGGGTAGGTCCACCCCAAGCTAGGGCGAGGATCCAAGGTAAAAAAAGGGGGGAAGGAGGTAGGATATGAAAGGGAAATCCCAGGGTGGGAAGAGGTAAGATAATAAAATGGGGGCAAAATGATGCCAACAAAAACTGACATAGTGTTTATGTGATGAATGCAGAATGCTGAGAGCTTGCAGATGCGGGAGAGACTGTCCAAGGTACTAACGAGATGCATGACGGTGATGACAGGCGCAGATCACCAGAGATTGGAAGAGGCAGGACTAGTTCATATGCTATCATATCCGACAATTAAGGCCCATAGGGCCATGCTGACAGCCTTGATAGAGCGCTGAGACTTGATGACATCGACGTTTCATCTATCGAATGGGAAGATGACAGTGACTCTAGAGGATGTTTGGCAGATTTTGAGGCTCCCCATAGCAGGGCTTGTAGTTAGTGAGTGTTGGGTAGCGGGTGAGGCACTGGATGAGTCCGTACAGGGTGTATTTGGTGGTGATGAGCTACCAATTCAGCGGCAGTAGCTAGATGTGGACATATACTTGTCTTGTAGGGTTCTGGCATTGTCGTTGTACCTAGCAGGGCTGATTAGTGGGATACTGGTGTTAGACCAGAGTGGTCGATTCTTGTCTCTTAGGTTTGTCGAGGTGATTCGTCATATCATGTAGGGCCAAGAGGGTCAGTTTGCATGGGGGCCCTGTATGCTGGCACAACTGTATTGGGATATGCACCGGGTATGTTATCAGAGGGCGGTGAGTGTGACACATATCACACTATTACAGGTTTGGGCTTGGGAGCACATCAGGGTGACTAGGCTAATCATATGGAGAGCAAGAGGGTAGGGTGACAGAGAGGTCATGGCCTAGGGATGGGGGCCAGAGGCGAGAGTGATATTGCGGTATTGAGATGTTAGAGATGTAGATGTATGGAGGAGGTGACTAGATGATGTGTAGGCGGAGATGATAGTATGGCATCCGTATATGTTGCGATGCTTCAGGGGTTGGAGGGACAATGAGGAGGCACACAGTGGTTACTTCTTTACTCGATGTTATATTGTTGGGAGAGGTCTGCTTATAGTGGAGTTGCATAGACCTGATCAAGTGATGTGATAGTTTGGAGTGAGGCAGGATATTCCCATGGGGTAGGTGATGTTTCGACGACTGACACGAGAGCAGCCATGGGGGGCTGAGCTAGATTTGAATGCAGTGTGGGAAAAACTAGAGGCACTATAGTTTGTGCCATACCCAGGCAGGTGGGAGGGGTAGAGGGATGTAGGGGTGACAAATTGATATCGGTAGTGGTTCAGGCGACATCCACCTCCATGGATTACCCCAGTAGTGCCGATTGAGGGAGCACTAGAGTTTGGATCAGAGGATGAGAGACGACTGAGGGTGATAGAGAGGAGGCTAGGAGAGAGGAGGACAACAGGGTGAGGGACATGAGGTGGTTGGAGCAGCCGAGGAGCCAATGAGGGAAGCCAGGAGAAGGAGACAACGATGCAGAGCCTGAGGAGGAGATGGAGCAGAGGAGGGAGAGGATGAGGTCAGGGCTGCGACACAACAGGATAGGGGGCTGGAGGTCCAAAGAGAGAGGAGCCATGAGGCACATGCATCCCTAGGAGGTCAGCAGAAGGAGAGAGAGGAGGATGTCGAGGCTAGTGGAGTGCACGTGAGGCAGGAGGAAAACGTGGCCACTGGAGGGTAGAAATGATAGAGACAGGAGGAGGGTGAGGCCAGTGGAGAGCAGGAGAGGATGATAGGGAGAGGGGGAGCCCCCTCAGTGATTGATGTGGATGAGATGAAGGCGTTGACAAAGAGTGAGGTGTATGAGCTGCGAGAGATGGACATTGACTCTGATGTGCATGACATCGCACCACTGTCGATAGCACCGCCTAGAGGAAAGGATCTCGTAGTGGTGTTGAGAGAGACTTTGGAGAAACTGTGCCTCAACAAGCAGTGATTATGATAGATAGAGCCAGAGTGGATCAGATTAGAGGAAAATTTGAGTGAGCTACATGCACGATTCGCCTAGGGTGAGAGAGATTACTCAGTCTTGGTCACGTTGGTGTATAATGTGGAGAGGAGATTGATGAGAGAGAGGGATGAGGCACGAGATGAGGCAATTGACCTGTAGGAAAAGATAGAGAGATTGCAAGCAGAGGTGGCTAGGGAGCATGAGGAGGGAGATACAATGAGATGGGAGAGAGACCATTTGGTGGCAGAGGTGGTGATACAGCAGGTCATTGGAGGAGGGACAGTGCAGGAGCCATCAGAGACTGGGGCAGGGACTATCGGAGATAGAGAGGGTCTGCAGGGACAACTAGAGTAGTTATGGAGAGAGAGAGCAGATCTGCACCAGGAGCGGGCTAAACTCAGAGATAGAGTGGACTATTTAGAGCAGACAGTTGGGGATATGGGATTGATGCAACAAAGAGAGGAGGAGATGAGGAGGGAGATATGCATGCTACGATCAGAGAGAGATGTGGCACAAACACAAGTGTAGGTCATAGAGGTAGAGAGGGATATGTTACAGGCACGTACTCTAGTTTTCGAGAGTGAGAGGCAGGTGGCAATGACAAAGGTTTAGTCTCTTCGGAGAGAGAGGGATGCAGCAGTGTCACAGGTGTCAAGTCTTCGACGGAAGTGAGATTTTGCTAAGTTGAGACTTCAGGAACTTCAGAGGGATAGATATGTAGCGGAGGCTCGGGCATAGGCCGCACATAGGGAGAGAGATGCCACAGAGGTATGGATGGAGACACTACAGAGTGAGCAAGACACAATACAGGCTCAGCTGCGGGCAGTGCATGGGGAGGGGGGTGTTATCATAATAGTGGTTTACAATTCCTCAGAGGAACGAATTTTAGCTGAAATCACATATTTTTAAAAAATATAATGATTTAATCCTTAAAAAGTTCCATTTTAAGGATTCCAATTAAAGAGGGTTTGATCAAATCACCTTAGATCAAACCCCCTTGGATAGAACCTCGCTAATTTTAAACCATACCTATAAATGTGTCTCCTTTACACCTATCAAAATGCTGATAAAAAATCACTTTTGATTTAGCTTTTGGGGGATCAAATGATTTCATTTAAAATTTATTTGAAATGATTATGGTATTCCCTCGAACAAGCTATCCAATGAATATAATTGTAATATTTTTTGGTTTTGTTATGTATTTGTTTTAAGTTTTATTAAACATAGGTTTTCATTGAAAATGAATTTCTGTTCTTAAGTATGTGGAAAAATAGAAGATTATCAAATTTTTTTGAAAAATATGAGTGCACCAGATATTGAAGTCCTTGATCCAACCAAAAAATAAAAATAAAATTTGACATATACAAAAAAGTTACCGTTATACGATCGCTATGTCTAATTGTAATTTGTTTGATTTTAAAACTTGATTAAGGAAAAAATATTCAATAAAAAACTAACCAAGTCGGAAGCACTAGATATCGAGTTACAAATCTAAATTTGAAAAATTAGAATTTTTTCTTCATGGAAAAAGTTATGCGTTATCACGTGGAGATGCAATTTGATTCCAAAAATTTTGAAAAAAATATTTTTAGAATCTACAGACAAAATTTGATGAGACTCTAGTTTGCACCATCTTCAAATTCCTCATAGTTTAGCCGCTATAGGTGCCCGAATGTGAATATTCAGTTAAAAATAATAATTTCAGTGTCCAGTTTGGCCAAAAATTGTAAACCACTATTATGGGATCACCTGGGGGTGAGTTAGGGGTTATGGGCACAGTTACAGGCTGCCGAGGCTAAGAGAGACAGGGCTACAAGGCAGGTACAATAGATGACAGTGGCACATGAGGCCTGGGTACAGGAGTAGATAGCTATTAGCGGGGATCAAGACATGCATATAATTGAGCAGAATGCCGCTAGGCATCTGACTACGCAGTGAGATAATTATAAGTAGGAGGTGAGTTATTGGTAGTGTGCATATGAGCATGCCATTCCAGATCTAGCGTAGTGCACAATGCACTACATCAGATAGGTACCTCAGATGCCAACACCATCCCAATCATTAGGGATATGTACCAGAGGGTATAGTGACTATCGGCGGACTTTGTCTCCCCTCGGTGGTTACCAGGAGACTCCCACCCATGAGTATTAGGGGACTCTCATGCATAGAGGGCCAGTGCCAGAATCCTCAGAGATTGGATGCGGGTAGGTCATAGTAGAGCAGCCAGAGAGCAGATGATAGGATACCAATTTTTTGATAGACACAGGATGGAGTGTTAAGTACTTATCGGTAGAGATCAAAGGTGCTCTACGTCTCTGGGTTTTGTAGCTTATTTTATGATATATGATGGATATATGGTAGACTATGCTTGAGGCTTTCTGACGAGATGTACATTGTATTATTTTGATTATGATATGCGACAACCCTTATTGACACTATGCATTATGTTTTTTTGTGATGGATGATTCAAGTTATGTATGCATGTGTATGATATTTCATACTTACATGGATGGATGATCTGATTTATTTATGCACATGTATATGATATTGCATGCTTATGTGGATGTATGATTTAATTTATTTTTGCACATGTTTACGCTACTCCATGCTTATGTAGATGGACACTTTGGTTTATGTATGTACATGTTTATGGGAATGGATGATTTGGTTTATGTATGTGCATGCTTATGAGAATGGATGATTTGGTTTATGTATGCGCATGTTTATGATACTTCATGCTTATGTAGATGGACACTTTGGTTTATGTATGCACATGTTTATGGGAATGGATGATTATGCCTATATTAATGTTGATAATGCAGGATGATATGAATATTTGGTATGAACTATAATTAGGATGTAGCTAACAATATGTTTTGGCGGGTGATAATGCATGTATGATGTAAATGCTAATATGGGCGCGTATGGGTTAAATGAAACTATGATGCTTAATCTAATCAGCTTATGGACTATGAAATATATTGAACCTATAATGTAACATGAAATATGAATGAAAGATGAGTTCCTATAATGCAAACCTAAGCGTCAGTAAGGACTTGCATGGGAGTGTGGACAAGCGATAGGTGTAATGTGGGTGTGATACTGCACCTGTCAAAAAACCATTAGTATCCTGATAGGAAGATCAAGAGGGAAAAGTGTCAAGACATTGCACAACCTAAATCACAAGTCCTAAGTCATGAAGAAGATTGAATGAAGAGTGTATGTAGTGAAATGAAATGCAGTCAAGAACGCAATTTTCCATCTTCAGAGCATTGATTTTTGCTATAGCATAAGATACCGAATACCCTGATATGTAAGACCAAGGTGAGTTGGCATCCAATGAATGAAACAAACACAACAAATAAAAAGGCTATCCCGACACCCCAAGGTCACGATGACCTTGGTCAGGTCAGGTATTGGGATAACCCAAAACACGCAAGGATTCCCTAGGGTAACACAAGACCTCAGGGATCTTGGTGGGTACTACGTGGGACAACCGAGAAGACAACAACAAAGAAAAGATCAAGATACGCCCCTATGTTGACGAGTCAAAACACACTATGATATGATGCATCAAGGTGACCATGCCAAGTGCTAATAGGGAGCTCAAATGATAAACAAAATCCAAAAGCATCAAAATATCACAATCAATTTCAAAACGTCCTTTGCCATAAGATCAAGGGGATGGATGGGATTGATGAGGTCTGCTAGGAAGGATGCATCCTGTTGAGACGGATCATGGATACTAAGCTAGAATGACCCAGTTGACACAAGATGTATTCCATTAGCCAGATGTCTTGACACTAGGGGATTTTGTTTGTGAAGAACAAGCCAGACAAGGACATAGACTGACACACCCTACAGAACTAGGGGCTCGGGGGCTGATCAAAGATTAGCCTTGCCTACGTGAAAGCAAAGAGCCCTTGTAGTTAAAGAAGAGACCATGGATAAAGAAAAAAGAGGACGATGAAGGAAGATGATGGATGACCAACATGAGATGGTCAGAATACCCCAAGGGTAGATCAAATGATCAGCCTTACCTACGTGACAACGCAGGGGCTATGTAGTTCGACTAAGGATGATGAGACTATCGTGACAAGATGAGATCTAGACAGAGACTGACATGGTGGAGGGGGCTATATGAAGACACAAACTGAATGATGATGAGACAAATGAAATAAGCTTAGAGTGGGATATTGAAAAGCTCAGGATGAAGGAAAGCCTAGATGGATCGTCCAATGCTCAATCAAAATATACCAAGCGGCTAAGGATAGGATGGGTGAGGATGATAGTGCGGATGAAAGTGTAAAATAGCTAGGATGCCAGGTAGATAATGATTAAGCCCTCTATGGATGATGCCTGTTACCAAGTTTTCACCACCCGTACTTATCCAAGGCACCACCAAAAGGTGGTTTTCACCATAAGACAGACTTATTTCTCTTTACTATTTTTGGATTTTTTTTTTTACTTTTTGATTTTTTTGATTAGGTGGGATTACCAAGCAGACTTAGGAGTAGAACCTCTTTAGATGCATGATATTGATGGGTTCTTCGAGGGGCTATACTTCAAGAGTAGCCAGTCTGTATACCCCAGATCCATATTTAGCAGCTATGATATAAGTCCACAACCACTTTGCTTCAAATTTTCCTTTCTTGTCTTGGTCCTATTGGGTATGCTGATTCTCTTTAAGAATGAGATCTCCAAGGGTATGTGTAGGATCATGATGGGCCAAAAAGTGGAAATATGATGGGTATGTGGCTCATGACTATCTTTTTACCCAAAATTGATGAAACGAAAATGGTTTTTAAAGGAGATTCTCAGCTTTCCACTGATATAAATTATGCTTTACTTTGAATTTAATAAGTAATTATTATTCATTTTCTATTCAAATTATGACTAAAGTCCTGATTGATAGGCTGATCGAAAAACATCTATAGCTTTCAAATGGTATCACATTTTTTGAATCCAAAACATGTGTCACATTCTCTGCTTCGAATACTATAGGATTAAAAAAATAAAATTTGAATTTCATAAAGTTTTGACCAAGTTAAGGTGGTCAGACATACAAGTTTTTATATTTTTTTAAAATTTGTAATAAAAAATTCATAATTAATTATTTACTCCGTAAAAAATTACAAAAAAATATGCATCATATCAGGGCATGCATCCTCTACTTATATCTAAAATATTTAAAAAATATTATCATTTTATTGTGGTTAGCGTGGTTAGATAGACACCTACTTCTTATTTTTTCCCTGAAATTTAAGTATCACTGCATTGAGATTTCGAATTTTCACCAAATAGTTTTTTTTTATTTTTTAAACAAGCCTAGTAGTTTAAAAACTACATTCAATTTTTTACAGATTCTATTCTTACATATTTTTGAAATAATATAGATAACTTATTCAAATTTTTACGTCAAGTTGCCTAACTATGATTTTTCTGAATTTTTTGCCACTTAAGAGCCTATTTTTTCCATGATTCTATACATACCCCCAACCTCGAACTGTCAGGGACGAACCTTCTTGTTATATTTACGTTTGAGGTGGTTCTGATATGCTTGCAGATGATCATAGGCTTTGATTCTTCTTTCATCAAGTAACTCCAGCTGTGCAAGCCGTGCAACATGAGCATCCTCCTCACTGATAAGAATTTTTAGAGAAATCCTCAGTGATGGGATCTCAACTTCAATTGGCAAGATGGCTTTGACGCCATAGACTAAAGAATAGGGAGTGGCACCTATAGGGGTACGGATGGAGGTACGATATGCCCAGAGGGCGGGATGACTATGGAGGTGCCAATCTCAACCAACTTTATTGACAACCTTTTTGAGGATACGGATAAGGGTCTTGTTGGTTGCTTTGGCCTAACCATTACCCTGGGGGTAATAAGGCATTGACTAATGATGCTAGATATGGAAGGTGTCGCAGAGGTGTTTCATGGCCTAGTTTTTGAAAGGTTTTCCATTATCGGAGAGGATGGTGGATGTGATACCATATCTATAGAGAATATGGTAAAGGATGAATTTTGAGATCTGAGTACCAGTGATCTGTGAGAGTTGCATTGCTTCCACCCACTTGGTGAAGTACTCAGTGGCAGTAATTATGAATGTATGTCCATCGGAAGATGGTGGGTAAATCTTGCCAATCAAGTCAAAACCCCATTGAGAGAATGGCCATGGTGCTAGGAGGGGTTTAAGGTTCTATGCTGGAGCATGAATCAAATATGCATGTTGTTGGTAGGGAAGGAATTTCTTCATGAATTCACAAGCATCATGCTCTAATGTAGGCCAATAATATCTAGTTTAGAGAATCCTTTTGGCCAGGGCCATACTATTTGAATGAGCTCCACAAACACCACTATGTACCTCTGTTAGTGTCATGCCGGCTTTGGTCTCTTTCAGACATCTAAGGAGGATCCCATCATACCCGCAACGATAAAGTGTATCACCGATGATAATGTATCAGGCCGAATGTGGAATAAAGGATTTTTGTTGGTTTCGTGTGAGGTTTGGGGGTAGAATATTATCATGGAGATAGGTATATATGTCCTAGTACTAGGGGGAAGCGGGACCCATGAGATCACACACCATGTCAATCTTAGGAATATCATATGTTGGGATTAAAAGTTTTTCTACAAGGAACACACATTCCGTCCGATCATTAGGCATGTCAATTAGGGAGCCGATAGTGGCCATTGCATCAGCTGCTTTATTCTGTACCCTAGGAATTTTGTCAAATTGTATGAAGGTGAAATATTTCTTGAAATCATCCACCATGCATTTATAGGGTAACAACTTATCATCCTCTATTAGAAATTCATCATTAACCTACTTGATGACTAACAATGAATCACCAAAGACTTTCAAATGAGTTATGTGCCACTGCTATGCAATTCAGAGGCTGGTGAGGAGGGCTTCGTACTCTACCATGTTGTTGGTACATGGGAATGCTATCCTGAATGATTTTGGAATGTAGTCACCTTGAGGGGTAACTAATAAAATCCCTACACCTAATCCATTAAGAGTATAGGAGCCATCAAAATACAATGTCCAAGCAGGTGCGTCTGTGACTATGTAAACTTCTTCATCTAGAAATTCAATGTCTAGAGGTTAAGCATCTACTAATGGCACCTCGACCAACTGATTAGCTATGACTTGTCCCTTTATGGCTTTTTGCTCCACATACTCTATGTCAAATTCACTGAGGAGCATAACCCACTTGGCCATGTGGCCAATCAAAGTGTTTCTGGATAATAGATACTTTAGTGGATCAATCTTAGCAACTAATTTGACCGAATGGATGAGCATGTAATGTCGAAGTTTCTATGTGCTAAAGACCATTGCAAGGCAGGATTTTTCCATGGGAGAGTAGTTTAATTCATAGCTGACCAGTGTCCGACTGATGTAGTATATTTCCCTCTCTTTTGATGATTCATTATGTTGTGCCAACAATTCCCCCAGTGTGACTGAAGTGGTGGAGATATAAAGCAGGAGGGGTTTCCTTGGAATAGGATGCATCTAGATTGGTGGATGAGCTAAGTATTCTTTGATCTTATGAAAAACTGTCTGACATTGTTGGTTCCATCGAAAAGTGGAGTCTTTCTTCAGAAGATGGGTGGATGGCTAACACTTATCTGCAAGTTGGGCTATGAACTGACAGATGGATTGCATCTTCGCTTGAAGACTTCTTAATTGCTTCAGATTGCACGGGGGTGGCATGTCCAAAATAGCTTTCACCTTGGTAGGATCAACCTCAATACCCCTTTGAGAGACTATGAAACCTAACAATTTTTCTAACATAACACTGAAGACACACTTTTTTGGATTTAGCCGTAACTTGTAATGTTCCAACCATTCAAAGATCTTTTTCAGGATGGTAGGATGTTCTGCTTAGGATATGGATTTCCCTAACAAGTCATCGACATAATCCTCCATGATGATATGGATGAGGTCATGGAATATGACCATCATTTCCCTCTGGTATGTCGCCCTTGCATTTTTGAGACCAAAGGGAATAACATTGTAACATAAGGTACCCCAAGGTGTTGTGAAAGCGGTCTTGTGTTGGTCCTTAGGTGCAACTCGGATTTGATTATAACTAGAGAAACCATCCATAAGGGATAACATCTCATGTCCTACAATGAGGTAGACCAACATATCAATGTTAGGCAGAGGGAAATCATCTTTTGGGTAGGCCTTGTTAAGATCCCTAAAGTCTATGCAGATCAAAATGTCTCCATTTGGTTTGGCAACTGGTACTATATTGAAGATCTAATCAGAGTAGTTAATTGGTCTGATAAAACCTACATCTAGTAACTTCTCCAGTTCCTTCTTGACTAATAATGCTACCTATGGATGCATCTTGCGGAGCTTCTGTTTCACAGGCTTGGCATCAGGGTGAACATTTAGATGATGAACCACTAAAGCGGGGTCCAAGCCCGACATGTCTGAATATGACCAAGAAAAGTTAACAATACCCTCTTGGAGTAACTGAACAATGACTGCATATTCCTAATCTAAGAGTGATTTGGCCACATATGTGATCTTAGGCATTTCGTAAGTACCCAGATTAACTTCTTGAGTCTCTTCAATTAGGACGAACGATCATGTAGATAACTGAGTTCCCACAAGGGGAAGATGAACATCTCCATCCTCTAGTGCGTCTACGAGGTTTTTGCCATCAGATGCATCCTTTATTTTTACTTTTTCAAGGTCAGGAAGTGCCTCGAGGAGGTTTTCACTAGATGACTGCTTTTTATTTTTCTTATTCTTATTTTTTCTACTGGAGTGTTCATCCTCCCCCAATCCCATAAGGTTGACATATGTATCCACAGACATATTGATAGGTGCCCTGTCATGTAGGTCCCAATCAATAATCTTAGGGTGACGAAGGGATAGGCTAATGGTACAGATGGATAGGCATTCAAATATGGATGACAGGTCTGTGTGATCGACGTGATCGTATGCACGTATGATGGATTCCTCCTTGAGTATGTCTTCCAATGAGCCATCATCCATGACAACACTATTGGAAGTATTAGACGATGTTGCAGGGCCTTTTTGCTTTTTGTCGTATCCGATGCCTATGTTCTTTGACAGCTTTGATGTATCAATAGGTTGTAACCACCCCTGTTCTTCTTTACCTAGGCCCTTTGGTAGTTATACTTTTTTGCAAAATTAGTTGACCAAGGATATGCTTCATGAAAATATTCCTTTAGAGGAGGATCTGGTTGGGGTTCTTCTCGGTATACCCATTGACTTATAACCTCTTCTAGTGCATCTATCTTGATAGTAGGGGACCTGAAAGTGGTAGTAGGAATATTTTTTACACTAAAGGTGATAGTCTTGTCTTCCTTTGGAGTAGCATGTGAAGGTTGACTATACTCATGTGGTGATGATGGCATGGTTTCTACATTAATAGTAGTATGCATTTCATATTCAACACACCCCTTGTCAATGATCTGGACTTTGCGACTATAGGATTGGTAGTAGGAGATGGAGTGGCTATCGTGGTAGAGGGTGGATTAGTGGATGATGATTGAGATTCCCCCATTTCAACCCCAAGACAATAATGCAAGTGGGGAACGGACACTTCTAAAGTGCGGCAGTATTCAAATGGTTGTGGGTCGGCATAGATGGTGACCTCTTGTCCATTAACTAGGAATTTTAGGCACTAATGGTACGTGGAGGGAACGGCTTGCATGGCATGGAGCCATGGGCAGCCAAGGAGGAGATTATATGGTAAGTCCAGATAAAGGACATGATAGGTAGTGTACTGAACTATAGGTCCAACCTGGATAGGAAGACTGATAATTCCTTTAGAATTTCTTTTTGCATTATCATAGGCCTTGATCGTGATGATTTGATTACTTAAATCTACTTGAGTATACCCCACCTGTTTTATAAATTTTAGAGTACATAGATTGAGGGTAGAGCGATTATCTACCAAGACCCTTTTTATTTTATGACGGGCAACTAAGACTTCGATATGCAAGGGGCGGTTGTGATTGGCATCAATATTTGGCATGTCATTCTGGCTGAAGTGCAGCTGGTAAGATAAAGCCAGGTGTCCTACCAAAGCTTTGAATTATGTAAGATTGATGTCATTAGGTACATGGGTTTCCTGTAAGGCTTTGTTGAGGATTTCTTGATGTACAGGAGAAGACTTAAGCAAATCCAAGATTGAGATCTGAGCAGGGGTCTTTCATAAGTGATCTAGAATGTTGTAAATAGAGTTTACATGACTTGGCTGGGCAGGTGCGAAGGTTGCAGGGACAGTGATGTGAGTTCGTCATGTAGTAACAACACATTGAGGGTCTTTGGCTTTGACATGTATCATAGATACACGGGGTTCTACCTACTCAATGTAATGGACAATATCATCGTAATTGTGGTGTACATTCTTATAGCTTACGTTATTTGTGTTGTTGTCTTGGGGATTATTGTTGGAGGTGCTCGCACCTTGATTATGGTTTGGAAAGACGTTTTGATATATTTTCAACTGAGCATTAGACAACAAAGCTTGACTGGTGTCGACTTTGATATCTCCTCGATCGATAAAATCTTGGACATAGTTTTTGAGGCCTTGACACTTATTCAGAGTGTCCTTTGATTTTATGGAACTCACAATATTCATTTTCCCTAAACCATGCAGGTTTAGGTTTTGATTTGTCAAGTGGTGTGGTGACAGGGTAGGTGATCGGATAGTTGACTTGTAACAACTTATTGAAGATGACACTCAAGGGTTCTCCTAATTGAGCATACTAGCGTTTAGCATTCCCCTAACTATTTTGGTTTTGTTGTTGAGGAGGACAAGGTGCCCCCTATGGTACGGATATATGGAATTAGGTACATAAATTTGTTGTCTCCAGGATGTATTAGCCACTTGGACATGTTTAGTATCAGTGACACCGTCATTCACTGCATTCTTGTTCTTGTTTCTCGTTGAGAAGATCTAAGATGTTAGTGTCCTCGAAATTGAAGGAGAAGTAGGAATTTTTTTTTTTCTGACAGGTCTACAAAAGATTTTATGGACCCTTGTTCGAGGCTCATGAACCACTCTAGGGAATTTCCTGTCAGACTTCTTGGGAATAGGCGCAAGAGATAGTTGTCATTGTGCATAACCTCTTGACACTAGAAGTAAAACTTCTACAATTGGTCCTTAGGATCTTTGTTCCCTCTGTATCTGTCAGATTTTGGTATTTCAAAATGTTTAGGGAAGGGGATGAATGAGATGGAGGGATTGAATGGATATGGGCATATGTATTCAAACTTGAATGATTGTTTGCCAGTCCCAACCTGGAGATCTTTCAGAGCGGCTTTGATTTCTAATAGATTTGAATTGATCAGTGGCCTAAGACAAAGACAGGTTGGATGGATATGGATGGTAAAATGATAAAGGATCCTACTGAGAGAGCGTCAGAATGTTGAGGTATAGGTTCTGGTAGTGGAATGACATCCCTTGCTGGTATGTTGAGGGATTTTGCTAGTACGGGGGTTGTTGTTGCAAGGTATAGTAAGGATTTGTTTGATAAAAATGCGAGGTAGGCTACTGAGGAGCTTGAATGTGATGTTGTGGATTGACCTGCTGATACTGAGGGTATTGCTGTGACTGTTGGGAGGTTGCATAAGGTGGTTGCTGCTGGGACTACTATTGGTTAAGGTAATAATGATATTGTGGTGGTTGTTGATGTGATGTGAGATGTTGCAAGGGCCGAGGCAGTATGTTGTATTGTGTTTGATCTTGTGGACGTAGGATGGATGCAAGGAATGGGGATATGGTTTCAGCAGGAGGTCGAGATGAATTGATTTGCAACTAGTATGGTGGTTGTTATGAAGAAATTGGTGGGTTATATAGCGGTTGTTGTTGTTGGGGCGGCTAAGATAGCATAGGGATGTTTTGCAAAGGAGGTTGTTCGGTACCAAAGGGGGTGCTTGGTTGGGATGTACCTTGTGGCAATAATGGAGGTGGTAGGTTAGATTGGGGAGGCTGTGGAGATGCATATGAAGGTGATGGTAGGTTTATGGCTCCAGAAGGTGGAGGCAATGCAATAAACGGGTTGCCCCCAGTGCTGATAGGAGGTGGATTTGAAAGGGATGGTGCCATTAGCATTAGTGGCGGTGGTTGCAGAACGTTTTGTGGCATTCCAAAGGAAAAAGGATCGTTGGGATCAGTTGTTTGGGGAGCCCCCATGACTAAGATTGCATGATGGAGAGGATTGTTAATGGGGTACAAAATGATGTTGCCGAATTCAGGTTGATGCCAACCTTCTATGGGAGGAACATTGGGGACGTATGAACTACCTGGTGCATTTTGTGAACCTTGGGGTACGTTAGATGTGGAACCGCTATATTTGGATAAGTCAACACCTAGTGGAAGTTTGACACCTTTTTCAATGAGATTTTCCAAGATTTCTTCACCATGTCTTTCGAGTAGGTGGTCAATCATTTGCACATTGGTAGGGTTACTACAGTGTTCCTCAAATGTAAGTTTAGGTTGGTTGACCATGTTCTCATCCCCAGGTGGTTATGTGTTTTGGCAATCAATAATGGATTGTGATGATGTACCATTGTGTGGATCCTGAGGGATGTTCGCACCATTATGGGAGTCTTGTGAGGCATTAGCTGCGTTGTTTGGATCTTGAGGGATGTTTGGTTGGGATTGTTGTTCGGCCATTTTCCTTGTTTGTGACCGGGTCTAAATGAGAATGCAAGATATTATGATGGACTAGGATGCTAGGATGACCTTGGTGATGAAAGGATTGATTTGATTTGATGATTGATTAGCTGACGAGGATGTGGCTTGATAGGATTGATTTGATTTGATGATTGATTAGCCGACGAGGATGTGGCTTGATAGGATTGATTTGATTCGACCAAAGTGGATTTTGTATGATGAGGTTGGATTGGGTTGATTGGCAGACAATTGGTCGAACTGAATTGGATGATATGATGATTTGATTTGGATTGATGAGTGATTAGGATGGATGATAATGATCTGAATCTAAAATTGAGTTCAAGAGTGACCCTTGGTAATGTTAGGTGTTGATTAATCGCCTAAAGGGTGGATGTATGATAACGACACCGAATCCAACTTGAGATAGAAGTGGATTGATTGGGCTGACAAGGATGACTGACTTAGGATGGATGACAATCCTAAGTTGGTTATGATAGATAACAACCAGAGATGAACACCTAGGTCAATTAGGATAACTGCTTTTTAAAATGAGGTTTTAATGGAATAACAGTGATTCAAAATGGAGAAACGAGATCCAAGATGTGGAGAATGACCAAGTGAATGGGGACTCTAAAAGGGTGAATGGATACTCACACTGAGGGGATGAATGTTTAGGATGGCAAAAAGACTTTCGAAATAGGTGTACGAATGTTTAGAACAGGGAGATGAGTGATCGAAACGGTGAAACGGGTGTCCTGAATGACTAAATAGATGATAAAGCTGACCAGTCAAGGGTCAGGTCCACCCCTAGAGGTCAAGTTTTCCTATTCAAAGGTTAGGTTCACCTATCTAGAGGGTAAGTTCTCCTGTCTAGAGGGAAAGTTTTCCTATCCAGAGGGAAAATTCGCCTATCCAAAGGGAAAATTATCCTGTTCAGAGGAAAAATTTGCCTATCTAGAGGGAAAATTCACCTGCCTAGAGGGAAAATTCTCCTGTTCAGAGGGAAAATTTTCCTGTCTAGAGGGAAAATTTTCCTGTCTAGAGGGAAAGTTTGCCTATGAAGCTAAAGTTGGTCAAATTTGGCTAAAAGAGGTTGGGAAAGGCTAGTTCAAGGTCAAGTTCACCTTTGGGTGGGTAAGGTTTTCCTGTTTAGAGGTCAAGTTCGCCCCTGGATAGGTTTAAACTTGAATTTTGACAAGATGACTAAGGAAAAGGACCCAAAACACAACAAACATCAATCAAAAGGATATGGCTGAGTCAATTAATCAAATAATCATTGGTTTCACACAAAGAAGACAATTCTGACAACACAAACCTAAGTCTAGTAGAGAGGGTATAGCTGAAAAAGTCTTCTACTCTAGGATAACATGGTTACTAGGGAGTCCTCAATATACACCCGGTACATGAGGCCCAAACTGTGAACACCAACCTGTTACAAGCGTGATTCAGGAACCTTAGCGAGACACTAAAGGCTCAGACCAACTCTTCACATCATCCCGACACTTCGCCAATTACAACGTGGTTGGATTGAGGTACAACTTTTTCTCTCCCTCCTTTATATACCCCGCCGATACGCATGGTTGTAATTGTCCCTTGGGGTGATGAAATTCCCAAGCAGGTCTTGCTAAGAAAAGTAAAAGAGGATGATTCAAAGGACTTGGTAAGCTATGATTTCTCGTCACCCAGGATCGCTGAATGATGCAAGGGGATTGGATACATCAAATAGCTTACCCAAAAACACCACAAAAAAGATTAATTAACACACCTAGTTAAACTATGTGCCTAAGTTAGGGGGTTAAAAATCCTTAAAACAGTCAAAAGGAGTGCTAAAAACTAAAATTTTACCTTTTGGAAAAAGCTGTCTAGGGAAAATTTGCCTGTCTGGAGGGAAAGTTCGCCTATCTAGAGGGAAAGTTCACCTGTCTAGAGGGAAAATTTGCCTATCTAGAGGGAAAGTTTGCCCCTCTGTAATTTTTTTTGCAAAAATTCAGTTTCTGAGTCTGTGGAGGGTAGGTCCGCCCCTAGGCAAGGTCAGGTCCACCTGTGGAGGGCAGGTTTTCCTATCTGTCAGGTCAAGTCCACCCCTCGAGGTTGGTTCCACCCTAGGAAGGTCAAGTCTGCCCTTCTACAGGTCGGGTTCACCCCCTATAGGTCAGGTCTACCCCTCTGTAACTTGCACCTACAAAAAGTCAAAAAATAGCAAACGTGAAAGTAAGAGACCCATTCATGGGTCCCACCAGGTGTGCCAGAAATGTGATAGGGCAAAAATAAGTGTTATAAAATGAACAACAAACAAAAAGAGTGCAAATGACAACTAAAACACCCTACACCTCAAGATTGGCCTAATGATTAACTTAACTAAGCAAAATGAAATATTTCACCTTGTTGATTTGTCCATTGGTTGGTCGTTCGATCTTTGATATTTTTATGCTCCTTGAATGGAAAGATGCAAGCTATGAGATGAGATGAGGATGGAAAGATAAGTGGAAATGGATGCAAGAATGCAAATTTGACTA
Source organism: Sequoia sempervirens (assembly GCA_007258455.2). Classification (NCBI taxonomy): domain Eukaryota; kingdom Viridiplantae; phylum Streptophyta; class Pinopsida; order Cupressales; family Cupressaceae; genus Sequoia; species Sequoia sempervirens. Next base: position 286,580,056 of record VDFB02075321.1, read on the forward strand.
AGTATGACTCAAGAAATTTTTTTGCAAGAGTTTGGCTAGCATGAATGATCTCTCTAAAATGAGAGAAAAGAGGGGGGTATTTATAGAGAATTTGGAATTCTCCAAGGAAATGGATGGTTGAGATTGAGCCACCAAGATCAAGATGTAGGGCTAAATTGAATTGAGAACTCACAAGCCCTCACATCTTGACATGTGGCATGTGAAGTGGTTTGTAAGAGGTGATGTGTACATGAGGTGGAAGGAGAGTACATGACATGGAGGTAGTACATAGTACCTTGGGATTGGGACAAGATCTCCTCATAAAGGAAGTACTTGTCCCTATGTGGGTGAGAGGACATGTGGGGAATTAAAAATTTCTCAAATATCCACATGGGGATGAGAAAAAGAATTTTAAATTCCAAGGAATGCATTGGGGGATCAAATGTGAATTAAAAATTTACATGGGGAGTGGATTGCCCTCTCCAAAATGAGAAAGCCTTTAATGAAGTTGACTTAGGACACATTCCATAAATGATATGGGGATTAGGTTGACCTAATTAAGTGATTAAGGTTGTCCAAGTACTTAATTAGACTAATTAATGACACATTGGAGGTAAGTGTTAAATTATGGAGGATGGGACCCTAATGATGATTAGGGGTGTGCACATCTTTAATCATAAATTAATTATGATTAAGAAAGAGGGTTATATTGTTAAGAGGGATTAGAGACCAACTTGCAAAAGTTAGAGGATGTGACAATGAGAGAGAAAGTGAGGAATTAGAAAATAAATTTAAATTTCCAAGAGATAATATGACTAAATTAAATAAAGTGATATATTTATTTAATTTAGAGAGGAAAGAGGGGAAAATTATTTATTAAATTAAATACTTTGGAAACCTTATGTAGGACACAAAATATTAATTAAATGAGTGAATTAAGCAATACCGGAAAAGAGGGCGAATTAAATGAACAAAAGGATGGTTAAGGAGACATTTTTGACCATATGGAAGTGGTCAAATTTAGATGTCTACAGTAATATTTGACAATATAGGTAATAATGATGACCTAAACCTATGCCTATATTTTTTAAGAAGCAAAATCTCTTGATGGATTAGAAAAAAATGAGATGAGTCATATTAGGATAAGAATGCCTTACAAAATTATTTATTCCAAAAACCCAAGTGAACAAAGGAATTTATTTCATCAGCTATCAAATTACAAAAGGATGGAGGAAACATGACTAAGAACTTTGTAAAGAAGCTTCAAGATATAATTCGTAGATGTAGTGTTAAAATTACACCATTAATCAAAATACCAAATTAAAAAATAATTTTGATGTTTTATTTGAAAATAATATCTATGCATTTAGTCCAAAAACTTATCAAATTTAATATTCAATTTCTTACTAAATCAATGTGTACATTTATTTTAAGAGTGTTAACTAGTATTTGAATGGAAAACATGTTTCTATCTTTTAAGATATTGTGTCCCCTAAATCCATAGGAATGCTAATATGCAAGGTGAAATAGTCAATCCACATATTCTATATTCTTATAGTTTTTAAGATACACTTTAATGCAAGGATTTTACTTGTAATGCTGAAAACAATGACATATTGACATTTTATCCAACATATTAAAAGTTATTTTGACGATATAATAGATATTTTAGCTTTTATATTGTACAATATATAATTCATGTGGTTCTCCTTTACATTGATATGTTAGCTTTCCTTGAAATTGTGAAGGGATTCAAGTTTTACCATTTTAAAATTTGTATGGATATTTGATTTAATACTCATTTTGAGTCTTATTTTATATAAAATTTTCTTAGTAATTTAGTTTGTTTAATGTATTAAAATAAATGCGAAATGTTGTTTATGTACAGTGGGAGGTTTATAGAGATTCTTACTTGCAAGAAGCAAAGTGGCTTGCTATGGGCTATATACCATCTTTGGAGGAATATTTAGATAATGGAAAAGTGAGCTCTAGGGATCGTGTTGTGATCTTACAACCTATACTATCATTAGATGTGCCCATTTCTAATGATGTTATAAAAGAAATTGACTATCCATTCGGTTCAATGATATTTTATGCTTAACCCTTAGATTAATAGGTGACACAAAGACTTTAAATGTATAAATTTTGACAACTTAATTTTTAAAACATCATGTTTCTTCATGCATATGATTAATTAATTTGATTTAAAGGTGTTTATATTTGAAATTTTACTAAAGTATAATGGTATTCTTGAAGGTTGAGGAAAATCGTGGAGAAGTAGTATCATCTATAACATGTTATATGAAAGACCATCCTGGATCTACGAAGGAAGATGCATTGGAGTATTTCAATTCTTTAGTTAATGAAAAACTCAAAGAATTAAACTAGGAATATTTAAAACCTAATAATGTTCCAATAATTAGCAAAGATCATGCATATGCTTTATCAAAATGTCTCCAACTTCTCTACAAAGAAAGGAATGGATTTAGTGTTTCAAATATCGAGATAAAGAATCTTATCGAGAAAACAATATTTGAACCTGTGCCTAGAAATGGCATTTTACCTAGGTTATGTATTTGTTATCAAGAATATCATCCTTTGATATATTGGATATATCATAATGAATCTAGTTTATTAATTCTCTATGTAATCAATAGTTACACAATCTTTTGTTTGTTGCTAAAAATTAAACTTTCTTTCAAATCGTATATAGCCATGCAATTTTCACAAGTATTTTTCCCATGTCAGTATTATTTCATGTATTTTATTAATTGGATATATGTGTCTTATATAATTACACTTAATTTCTCTTATTTCTTAATAACCTAAGACATTTTAAATCATATATGGGTTTAATTATTATAGATTAATTTATTGTTTCATAGAATTTTAATACTTTATTTTTTATGTTGTATACAACTCATGTGATAAACACCAAAATTTAGACAATTACAAATGACATGAGGACTATAAATTGAAATCAATAGTATAATACTAAAGCAATGAAAACAAGTGATGCATAGCATTAAGTTCTTGCTAATGAATTCTAGCGAGGAAGCAAGAAGGCATTAAAACATACTTTGGTTTGTTTTAGGGGTGATGTTGCCACACAAAGAATTAAAAACTACGGTTTATGATAAACATAATTTTTATTTTTTTCTATAAATTTTTTTCAAATAAATAAAAACATTTAAAGGAAAGCAAGCTATATTTGGGCTCTTAAATAAGCTATATGCTAAAATGGATATTAACCTTTGAATCATTTGCAGAGCATTTTTCTTGTAACAAAAGTACCTCACTAGTAAAACTGGGCTAGCATGGTTGGATGCATGTTCTTGGTTTTAGTTTCCTTTTGTTTTCTTGTGCCCAGGTTGTACCCTTGAGTATGTTGTTTTAGCATATTCATTTTGGATTACTCTATTTATCTAGACCTATATTGTAAAAAGACTCATATTTCTAGACGAGGGTACCTTTAGTACCCTTAATTAACCTATCAAAAATAAAATCTATTTTCAATCATATGGATTATAACATATTTCTTCCACTCTTATTAATAAAGCCAGACACAAGTAAGGTTGCATGGGTATTGAGCATAATTTCTAACCCAGGAGGGAAGGTTTCATGATCTAGTAGACAATATCATATGAAAGGAAACTTTGCATCATTTATGGTTTTTCAAATGTTTGGATAGTAAAAAAAATTGTAAAGGGGATTTACTTATCAAAATATAGAAAATGGCTTCTCTAAGTGAGATAGGAGCACCTTAAGGTTCATAGAAATCGACATCAAACAAAAAAAATGATTTCTTTTAATTTTGTTTGCAGGTTTAATTTGGCTTGAGACAATTTGAAGGTGCCTGCTTAGAGATGGCTAATACAATTCATTAATTCCAAGATGATCTTTATTTTTTGGATCAAGAATCATCAATTGTTCTATGGTGTTATTGATTGAAATTTCCAATGTATGTTAGAATTTATCCACATAAATTTTAGAAGTTTCTAAGCAACTGAGAGACTAGATCCATTTAAAGATAACCTTATACCATTTGAGGATATCCTTGAACAATTGAAGAGTTGTATTCATGTACATATACAAGAAAATAAATTTTTAGTTGTATAATGATCCACTTGGGTGTGGGTGACCATGTATTGGGCAAAGTATTTGTGGTGTTGGACATCTAAGACAGATGAAATAAGTGACTATATATGTGTTATGGACCTAAGTGTTGGTGTGGTGAAGCACAATCATTCTTTTAGTTACAACTATAGCTTATTGATTTTTAGTAATTGTTGCCTCTCTCTTTACATAATGACTGCATCTATTTAGTAACGGTTGTCCCTTTGTTTTCCTTTGAGGCCCTTTTTTATCTTGGTGTGTGGGGTTATGCCAATGGTCTCTATTCTTGGGAGAATAACTATGAATGAATATCAATAATGTAAAAGCTCAGAGCTTCTACTACAGTGTAAAGATTTATAAAAGGAGAATTCCATGTTGTTAAAGTGGATGTAGTCATTTGACGAACCACTGTTAAATTTCTGTGTTCTTTTTTGTGTGTGTTCTTGTTCATTTATTTTATTTTTTGTAATCCTTCCTTTCATTTTTTTGCTGTTATTTAAAATCAACAATTGGTATAAGAGCTTTGGTGAAGAAGCTTGGCGAAGCAGTTTAGTGATGAAGCTGGTTGGGAATCTTGAAGCATTTCTAGAAGAATGGATGAAGCAAATAAATGGAAGATAAAGAAGTTCTCAGGGTATAACTTCGGTTTGTGGAAGGTGTATATGGAATCATTGTTGATTAAGAAGGATCTCTCACTCTCATTGCTTGGAAAAACCAAGGGAAAAGGTTCAACTTAAAATGCAGATTGGGAGAAAATGGATATGAAAGCAAGGGAAACTATTTTTCTTTCATTTTCCAACAATGTGCTATTCAATGTTTTAGCTGAGAAGACAACGAAAGAGCTTTGGGATAAACTCTCCAACATGTATGAGATAGCATCAACATCAAACAAGGTATTCATCATGAAAAAGTTATACAATTTGAAAATGAGAGAAGGTGGGATCATGTCGAATCACCTCAATGAATTCAATACTTTGTTCACCAAATTGATTTCAGTGGGTATTAATTTAGATGACAAGATTAAGAAAATTTTGTTGTTATGTTCTTTATCGAACAGCTAGGAAGGTGTGGTGATGGCAGTTAGCACTTCGGTGGCTGCCAAAAGTAAATTAAAATTTGATGATGTTGCAGCCACACTTCTGAGTGAAGACATGAGGAGAAAGAATCAAGAGCCCTCTTCCGGTGATTCCTTGACTACTGTAAGTGCTGATAATAGAGGAAGGGGTCAAAATAAAGGTAGAAATAACAACATAGGAAGATTGAAGTCCAGGGGCAGAAATGATGATTGTTGGTTTTGTGGAAAACTAGGTCATATAAAAAAGAACTGTTGGAACTACAAAAATGCACAAGAAAAGGTGATAAATAATGAAGCCACCACAACATACCAATAAGATGCAGGTTTTCTTATTTTAACCGAAGAAGAAATTCCAACTAATGGTTGGGTGCTTGATTTAGGTTCATCATTTCATGTCACTCCATGGAAGAAATAGTATTTCAAAAATTTACAAAGCGGTGATTTTGGTAATGTTTTACTTGGTAACAATGAATCTTGTGATGTTGTTGAAAAAGGGGATATTTCATTAAAACTAAAAAATGGATATACTTGGTTGTTACGTGATGTTAGATATGTTCCCCAGCTCAAACAAAATGTAATCTCGGCTGGACAATTGGGTTCTCAAGGTTGTGAAATTAGTTTTGAATGTAATAGATGAAAAGTTAAAAAGGGGGCCTTGGTAATTGCAAGGGTAGCAAATTAGGAACCTTGTATGTAATAGAGTCATGATGAAGTGGGAGTTGTTCATCCTACTTTAGATTTGTCATTGTGTGAAATATCGACTACCCAATTTTTTTTTTGGATCAATTAGATGTTGAAACTAATTCTGTTATTAATGATTTTCTTAGTATGCTTGAGAGTGAAAGTTTTGGGGATCAATTAGATGATAGTGAGTGGGTTGATGCCAAAGAACCTTGGGTAGCTAAAATTGATGGTGATTCTTAATTGGGTAGATTGCAGGTTGTGATACTTCTGATTCTTTGAATATATTTGGATGGGGTTCAGTGGATGCTTTGACAAAGATCGTAACAAGGGAGAAGTTTGAGTTATGTAGGACTTCTCTTGGCATTGTCAAGTTCTAGTTCAATAAGTCTAGAGTGGGGGATATCTTGGTGTAGCTCTTGTAGCTCAAATTGGACTACAAGTAGGAGATTGTTGGTGTAACACCTACCTTTATTGAAACCCAATCCTTATTCTTGGTGTAAAGTTTTTGCCACCACAATTATTCCCTGATGTTGTAACATTCATTGCCATCTTTACCTTTTTTGTATTCCAACATTGGGATTAAATATAGGGTCATTCAAAGGTTATGGTTAATTGGCTAATGTTAGAATTGGAGGGAATTGTGTGGAGTGTATTTGTTGTAGGAACAATAGTCAGAAGAATATATTGTGAGATGTTGTAGATATATATATATATATAGCAACAAATATATTTGTATGAGAATTTGATTTTGGATTTAACACAGAGAGCAATCCCTTGCTCAAAATGGATGTAGCCATTTGGTGAACCACGTTAATTTTTTTTTTCTTCCTTCTTATCTGTCTTTGAGTTGTGTTCCTTTTTTTGAATCTCTACTTTGCAGATTTTTGAAATACTCCTTACACTGAGTGACATGAAACAATGAAGCTTAATCAAGCACCCAACCATTAGTTGGAATTTCTTCTTCGGTTAAAATAAGAACACTTGCATCTTCTTGGTATGCTATGTTGGCTTCGTTATTGATCACCTTTTCTTATTCCTTTTTGTATTTCCAATAGTTCTTTTTTATGTGACTCGATTTGCCACAAAACCAATAATCATTGTTTCTTCCCCTGAACTTTGATCTTCCTCTTTCATTATTTCTGCCTTTATCTTGACCTCTTCCTCTGTTGTCAGCACTTACAGTAGTCAAGGCATCACCAAATGAGGGTTCTTGATTATTTCTCCTCATGTCTTCACTAAGAAATGTGGTTGCAATGATTTGAAGTAGAACTAGGGGTGTATGATGTGATTCTGACTAAAGATGCTCTTAATACAACACATTACGATACAAATGATGGTTTAGAAGACAATGGATCAACATGGGTTGTAGTGCTAGTGTTCCAAGTGGAAATCTATTTGATATTTGTGATCAAGGAGGGGAGTGTGATCTCCAAGATCCATCAATGGAATCTAGGTCAAACCGTGTGTGTTTCATAGAGACCAAGAGATCTTTGGTGGTTAAAAACCTTGGCCCTCTTGTTAAAACCCATGAGAACATGAAAGTTGTAGATTCTCACCCTTTTCTGGAGAGGCTGGAAAAGAAAGGTTATGAAGTTCTATTCATGGTAGATGCCATCAATGAGTATGTCATGGGGCAGCTGAAGGGATATTATGGAAGGAAATTGTTCTCATCCACCGAAGGCAAGCTCAAGTTGGAGGAAACAGAGGAAGAAAAGAAGAAAAAAGAAGAGAAGAAAGATTCCTTTGAGAGCATGTGAAAAGTTATAAAGGATGTTGTGAATCCAATTAATTTGGACAACTCATATGGGGATTCCATTTAGCAAAGAGGTATGTTGGCTTATGTTAAGAAGGCTTATCCTAGTTTGGATGTCATTGCTGGTGTGTCTTGGCCCATATTTAGATGGGTAGGTGGTAAAAGAATTATTAATTCAAATCTAAAATGGAGAAGGCATATTCATAGTGTTCTTGAACAAAATTTGGAGGAGCTCAAGTTGTGCAGGGTTTCTCTTGGCCTCGTCACGATATGACAATGGAGAAGTGGGGGATATCTCTTAGTAGCTCTCTTGCAACATTGTTTAGTCTTCAAGTGAGAGATTGTTGGTGTGGTGAAGCCCAATCATTCTTTCGATTACAACTATAACTTATTGATGTTTAGTAACTGTTGCCTCTCTCTTTGTAATGACTACATCTATAATTTAGTAATGGTTGTCCCTTTGTTTTCCTTTGAGGCCTTTTTTATCTTGGTGTGTGGGGTTATGTGGATGGTCTCTATTCTTGGGAGAATAACTTTGAATGAATATCAATAATGTAAAATCTTAGAGCTGCTGCTACACACTGTATAGATTTAATAAAAGGAGAATTCCTTACTGTTAAAGTGGATGTAGTCATTTGACGAACTACTATAAAAATTTTGTGTCCTTGTTTGTGTGTATTATTTTTCATTTGTTTTATTTTCTACAATCCTTCCTTTCATTTTTTGCTATTATTTAAAATCAACACTAAGTTGTACTAGAATTTATTTTCCAAATCTGTTTTGAGTCAATTGTGACTTGCTATGATTTCCTATTTGGCTAAGTAAGAGTATCTTTTGCCTTAAAGCTGAATCCCCTTTGCTTTGTAATTGAAATCTAAAGATTTATTAAAACTTCGTGGTCACTTCCCATTTTCTGATTTTTGTTTTCTTTTTTAAAGCTTCTATTGTGTAACTGTGATCTATGCTACTAGGAATTTGTTGAATTTATATGGCCCACTCCAAAGCACTACTCAGCTAAGACTACCTACATTAGCTTATAATAAAAAGGCAAACTGCATTGCAAGAGATTGTTTCAAATGATCTAAAATCTGGAAAAATTAGCTAGTGTCTATTGAGATGATTTTTTCTAGCTACCACAAGTTCAATATTTGATTGGAATTCTTACAAAAATTGAAATTAAAATGAAAATACAAGCATCTAAAGTCTCCGATCTACTTGCCAATGCCAACTAACTAGGACTATCAATTTATTCTCTCTTTTTTAAAATGAAGGCCTAAAGAAGCAATACCAAATATTAGAAGCTCCTGTAACAAAGTTACTACTTATCTAGTAATAAACAATAACATCAAAAATACATTAAAATGATGCAAAACTTGAGTCAAGGCCAAATTATATAAAGAACACATGTTTGAAGCCAGTTTAAAGAGATTTCAAAAGTTGCTTCATTTTTCCTTTAGAAATGATTTGAGAACTAAGAATGCTTCTATATAACATTAAAACCTTCCATTTTGCATTCAAATTAGGTACATTGGCTAGTGATTCAATCTTTAATGGTCCTATCCTATGTGGGCTTGATAGCATGCCAACTATAAGTTAATTTATTTCTCATTTTCAGAATATGTAACCACAAACTATTTTTTTAACTTTAATATGTAAAATGTTGGATCTAATTCACAACTTTCTAGCACGATTTGCTAAATTGGAAATCATATAGGATCCTTAGAAGAATGATCATTACAAATTTGAAAAGGTAAAGAACTACTGGTTGACCATAGAATCTACCTAGGTTGGTAACACTTGAGTTGGAAAGGTGCATCAAATATTGCATGTATAGTAGATTTTAAAGGAAAAATTTAAACAAAGTATAAAATTGCAACTGTGCAAACATTTTCATGGTCCCAATGGTTGGTGACATAAAATCATGAATTTAATATTTAACATCAAGAGCATACCTTGTACCATGTTAGTGGATGTGTATGAGGAACAACTACTTTTTTCATCCATTCAATAGACAAATGTCTTGGAATTGTATGGAGATCCATTGATTCACCTTTCAAACCAACTTGCATGCACAAAAGATAAGATATACATATACATTAGGCCTACATCATCACATACAGACATGTGATAAATATTCAATTTCAATATAAGCTATCAGAAAGCACTTGCATGTACTATGGATGGAAATATATTACTTAATCAATGGACATATGAACAACCACTCAGATGGAAACAACGAGCTACTGTAATAAATAAATCATTGTAAAGAAAGGGCCCCAAGAATGGAGCTACAACTCTTGTTTTCAATGCGAAGGTCACACATGAAGAATATAAATAAAGGAAATGGGTACCTTTAAAGTGTTCCACTAAAAAATTGAGCAGAAAAATTTTGAGTAGATACTTTATTTGTGTCGTTAATCAATACCTCCAAGTTCCTTTAGCTTCATTTAACTTTTTAAAAAATAATTGCTTTGGGTTTCATAAGAAACTTAAGACTATAGTAGAGCAAAATGTTACATCCCACCCTAGATTTCTATAATTACTTTTCACTTTAAGGTAATTAATTTGATGAATCATGATACAATGAAACTTTAAAAGTTGTATATTATGATGGATTTATGCAAAGTTATGTTACTACATTTCAATGGAATGATGATGGCTACTTGATGCTATGAAATGGATGAAATGATATGCAAGAAATTCCTTTCTTTAATTTTAAATGGTATTATAAATGCAATATGATGTAATTGTACTTTGTTGATTATTAGACTAATTACTATTATTGTCTTGAGTTGATATGCAAGAAGATCCAAGCACCTACGGGGAGATTAAGGGGGGGTATCACCTGGGAGAAGGGTACTGATTTCATAAACCGAAGGTTATAATGTCTATTAAATCCTTAAATGTCTAATAAACCTTAGGCTATTGATTTCATAAACCTAAGGTTATATTGTTCCAAGCCTTAAGGTTATAATTTATATTAAAGCCTTAAATGTCTAATAAACATTAGGGTATTGATTTCATAAACCTAAGGTTATATTGTTCCAAGCACCTATGGGGAGATTAAGGGGGACTATCACCTGGGAGCTCCACTATGGTCGAGTATTGATTTCATAAACCTAAGGTTATAATGTCTAGGATGTCCTTCGCATACTAGAGGCAAGTCAACCAAGGGTAGTTACGTTATGACCTTTTGTTGTGTTCGTTATGACAATATTTGGGTTTAAAGTAATTCTCATGGTTAATATATACGCGAATATATAGGAATATATATAAGCGTGTGAACTAGTGAGCATATATATGCGTGTATGTACGTATGTGTAATTGGACGTAAATGTATGTACATAGGCAAGATGCACATCGACATATGTACGTAGACGTTCACGTATGCAAAAATATTTATACGCATGCATAGGTTTATAGTGAGAAAATGGACATACATATGCATTTTCATATCATTCTATGCATAGTGCTAAACACGTCGTTACTTGATGACTAATGTTATTTTAGGGGTAATCTCATTGGTATATCATCATGACAAACAATGTCAATGACTTTGCATGTCAATATTATTATTCTTAATTTCAATTCAACTCCTTTTAAGAAGAAGCATGGCTTATTAATTAATTGCTCAACTCAATTAAGGAGCTTATTGGTGGCATAGATATGCATGTATATGTTTTATTTAAAAAAAACTCAATTTGAATTTTGGATATATCCATGGCTTGATATTTTATATGTGACAAAAGTTATAATATCTTGCAAATACTATCAAAGCCTTAAAAGGCCACGGCATAGTAATTCTTCAAGCGGCTGAAGTTTATCATTTTAAGATGCTTCAAAAAGCCATTTAAGGCAGTTAGGGCGACATTTGGTTATAATGAAGTTGACATAGATATGCCAAATTTTATATTTGTTTAATTTAAATAATATTGTGGTCCTTTCTATTCCCACACCCAATAACATTATGGTGGCGGAAATTAATATATTTCAAATGCTCTTTTGGACCATTCTTGGCCGCAACATAGTCAAACTCATATAACTAATTTGACATTATTTAAAATGTTGCCTATGACCAATCAAGGCGGTGGGTATGCTCACATGGAGGAAGGCACGTTATCAGTCTTAAACGTTACTTAAAAGGGGTTGGCAAAAGATTCATCGATGCTAATCTAAGGTTGGAATTGCTTATGAAAAGAGTCTAGATAGTAAGATTTGAAGTCAGACGCAAGAGGGGGAAAGGAAGTGTTAGCTACAACTGCCTACGTAGAAACCTGTAGCAGAGACTCTGATATTTGCAACATTCCATAGGAGAGAAATTAGGTGTGGAACCGGAGGGAAGAAGGAGCACGTGAAGAACACTCAAGGGAGTCAAGAAGTCGAAAGGGCACCAATAAAAAGATCAGCAACATAAAATCATTGAACCTCACAATTGTTGAGGGGTCGGAATTAGGTTGCCTAACTGAAGGGTGAGGATGCTAGGAGCCCAAGCAGGGCTAGAAGCTGAATTTTGTTATTAACATTTAATTAATGAAGAATTAGAGTTACTGCCTTCTTTCTTAATAAAGTTAATGTGAAAAGTTTTGGTTATTCGAAAAGAAGAAGATTATCCTAACTTGAATGGATAAAATAATTTGAATGGATAAAACCCTTCTAAGGTTCTGTATTTAATCAGAAAGCTTCCAAAAAGGGGTGTTTTTGTTTGGGGTCACTAATTAACCTTGTGTCCAAATAGGACAAGTTCAATAACTATGTCAATATGTGATTACCAAGAAGACTTGCTATGAGAATAGAATCCACTAGGTGGGGAAAACCCTTGTATCTTTTGACCTTGAACTAGTGGCAAGAGCAAAGACCCGAGAGTTACGTCAAGTAACTTAGGGGTTCAAGGATAGTTAAAAACTTATATTTATGTGAATTTATTGAAAGATGTGACCAACCAGTCTATGTTTGTCTTAACTTTAGCCAACAATATTTCAATGAGATTCATGAAGGATTGAGATGTAAAGGAAGTTTATTCTCAACAAAAATATAACCTTTAGTTCGTAGAGTTTGTATATGTAATATGCATACCACATTAATGATTGGGAAGGTCAAGAAGATATCGTTTCATGACAATAATTTCTTAGAGTGTCTCTTCTGAGAGTAGTCCCTCTCAAGGGTTAGGGTTAAGACTCGAACAAGTGCTAGTAGTTGTTGGAGTAGAAAAGTCATGATCTGATAATTAATTAATCATCAATTAATTATTAGAGGCTTTTTTACTTTAGTTCAGTTAAGCTAAACTTAGGAGTTGCTTTTTAATCTTTAGTTTAATTCTTATTATTAAATTGTACTAAATTTAGGACAAGTTGTCTCATTGCATGAGATTATCACTCTTGTCTCTATCTTGTTAATCTGCATGTAGGGTTTGCATTGTGCTTTGCTTATATAAACATGGACATTCATTTGTAATAATTATCTAGGTTATTAGCATCAATAATAATTCTCAGGTTATTGAGCACAATCTTGATTGTTGATCTTTTCTATTATGGTAGGTAATTGCTTGCAGGTGTTTCATGGGAGCTGTGGATCCTTTTCTTCTTAAGGGGAGAAATGTTGTTTGTAGGTAGTGGATCATATTCTGTCTTTAGGAATTCATCATTAGCATGAGAGCTCTTTCATTATGGGGGGGATTCATATCTTCATTTTCTCTCTCTTATCGGGGGGACATCCATTGTACTTGCATGACAAAAGCAATCCTTGGGGGCTCACATTAAGTCCTCCTTCTATCCTTCTTTCTCTTGTACAGTCATTTTCTTTTCTCTCTTTTGGAGAGGAGTTTTTCCCATGTGGTTTTCTCCTTTTCTCCAGTTATGAGAGATTTCAGTTGCTATGTACATGGGTAGCTCATCGGGCCTTGTAGTTGGGACCCATTTTGCATTCATTTTTAGCTTCCTTTAGCAGTTGTTTAGTTTCTCCCTAAGTTAATCTTAAGGGGGTGTTGGAGTAAACAAGTCATTATCTGATAATTAATTAATCATCAATTAATTATTAGAGGATTTTTTACTTTAGTTCACTTAAGCTAAAATTAGGAGTTTCTTCTTAATCTTTAGTTTAATCTTATTATTAGATTAGACTAAATTTAGAACAAGTTGTCTCATTGCATAAGATTATCACACTTGTCTCTCTCTTGTTAATCTGCATGTAGGGTTTGCATTTGTGCTTTGCTTATATAAGTATGCACATTCATTGTAATAATTATCCAGGTTATTAGCATCAATAATAATTCCTAGGTTATTGAGCACAATCTTGCTTGTTGATCTTTTCTATTGTGATAGGTAATTGCTTGCAGATGTTTCATGGGAGCTATGGATTGAATCAGTCAATTCAATAGTAGCCAAGAGCTAGGAAGTTACAAGAAAGTAGCTTGGGTGTTTGAGTTAGAAATAACCAACCACTCAGATGAGTTACCCACTTTGTAAAGCTTCACTTTCTAAGGAATGACTCTAAAACAAAACTAAATCACTAAACATTTGAGACTATAATAAGAAGAAGAGATCTTCAGCTTAAGACTAATATCTATTAGTAGTTATGTTTAAACACTTTTTTAATAAATAAAGAATGCGACTAAAGATGAGGTAATGAATTAATGAGCATGTTAGGTACTATAGTTGTAGGATTCCCATACAATAAAAGGATATAATCCTTGTTTCCCTTTTGATAAATGAATTTTTATTTGAATGATTTCCTTGAAATGAAAAACTATTTAATTGTAAGTGTCCCAAACCCTTCTAAGGTTTTGTATTGTGTCAAATACCACTTAGTAGAAGGTTGTCTTATCATCCTATGACCAATTAGGTCAAGTTAGTTTGTATTAGCAAGGAAATGCCAGGTAAACCGCTATATGGGGAAATACCCCTTGCATTTTGTTTATCTTGAACTAGTGGCAGTTGCCAAGAACTGATAGTTATGCCAAGTAACTCGAGGGTTCGATAAAGATCTAACATCTTATCAACTCAGTTGAGCTATGTCTAATAAGACAATTTATGTCAATTTATAAGTTCTTTGTGAATGTTTATTAGGTGGAACAATTAGTTCTAGTATACCTTAGGTTAGGAAAGATATTCCAAGTTGAATAGGGTGAGTGAACATACAACTCTTCTCATGGTAGTGAATGTATCAAAGATACAAATACTATGGCCATACAAAGTGTAGTAGTGTTTGTGTGCACTTGTCGGTTCACTATGACCCAAGTACTTAGTTAGTCAGAGATGTTGTACATAGTTGGAAGATATCGATAGTTATGTGACAGTATTAGTTAAGTAGGGTGCAACACCAAAGCTCAGATGGTAGAACTAAGAGGGGTCCTAGCTTAACGCTTCATTGAAGGGAGGGCCCCTTCTAGTTAGGAAGGTTTGTGGGGGACTACTTAAGTCCATGGTTGGAGGTAAAGCACCTAGGTGATGTTCTCCCTCTTGTAGATGACATGTCGAGTCTTGGAAGATAGAAAGAATCTAGATGCAGGATTTCTGGCCTTAATCCTATAAGTTATTGTTTTAGCTTAAATAAATGTAATCATTTCATTTAAGTATATAAGAGATAGATGTTTGTTCTTTTTAGTTAGAAAAGATTGTGTAAATGCTTTGTTATATATCTTTATGGTAACAGTTAAGTAGGAGCATGTTCCATATTTAAAGAAAAAAAATTGTACCTCTTTTCATTTATGTTTTTAGTTATTTATTGTTTGGTGAATAATTCATGGTAACTCTTTGTAAGAAGGTGTAGTTTGTTACACAAGATCTCCAAATCAATAAAAAAAATGGCTGATGTGAGTAAACTGAGCCGAACTAACTCTGAAATTCTGAAACTAAAATATTTTAAATGTATTTAGCTAGAAATATGGAATAGTATTTTTTATTGTTTTAAATAAAATCTATTTTTATGGCACAATAAAGACATTAAAATGATAACAACCAACAATCACAACAACCTATATCACAGGTGAGCCACCCCCAACCTTTCCCCTCTATAGAAGTGTTGATTCAACCAAATTTTTTCACACAATTTCAATTCTCATAAGATCATTAAATCCCTTATTACACAATAAGTCTCAACAGGGTGATACCTTTAGACAACAAAAATTTCTCTCAGTATTACTTATCTTTGCTTCATCATAAATCAATCTAAAAAATTCTATAGTCTTATGTCTTTATTCATTGTACTTTAGCATATAAATTAATCATCTATAAGCATGGATGAGATAAGTGTATGAATGAATTGAAACTAACAAGCATCAAATGTAGTTAAACATAACTAGAAAAAATGTGCTTTATCTAAATATAGAGAGATTAAGTTCACTATGGTCTTATTATGCAAAACAAGTTAATTCATTTTTTATGACCATGGCTACCATTTGGATAATTATGTGATGAGGGCTAGTTATTCTTTTGTAAAATGAGTTGAACAAGCAATTCTAAAATTTAAAAAATTACTAGGATAAAATGCGATCCAGATAGAGAGATGAAAAGGAGCACAAAACTATCATTTTGATCACACCCTGAGTGACCATTTAGTTATTAGCTTAAATTTGACCATAATTTGGGATTCATTATTAATGTAATGGGCCCAAAATTTCTCTAGAAATAGGATTAGTAGGGACACAAATACATAACTTTCAAAAAAATGAAGTATGTAATTACCAAGGTACACAAAACTTACAAAGAGATTTATAACTTTCAAAAGTGAAAGTAAACATGTAATTTTTTTACAAAATATGCTGATAGTTAACTACAAAACATTAAAAGCCTAAGAGATTTGAAATTATATTAATATATATAAAGCAATCATATTTGAGAAAGGAGCATCTATAGAAATGCCGAGAAATTGGCATTGAAAAAGAAAAAACAATACACTCATCAAGTTTGTGCCTACCTCATTCATCAGCTTAATCCTTAGCATTTGAATTTTCATGTTAGTTTTTGATACTTGACTTTCATCCAGCCTATCAAGCAATACATTATTCTTGTCTTTACAAATTGAATATTTTAAATCATGTTAATCGTGCATCTAACATCGTCCCAACTTTTTCATGATTACTGCTTATTAGTATTACTTTAATCTTCAGTAGATGGTGGTTGCTTTGCAGGTTTCCTCTCATATGTTTAAATTGGATACATTATCATTATCAGTTTCTACTCATTCATATGTACAACATGAGTGCCTTGGTGAGCATTACCATCTCATTACAAGGAGTTTCCCCAACCTAAGCAAGAGGATGAGATTGTCTTTACAAAAGATAGAAAATATGAAGCCTAAAAATAGTTTATTTGGATTTTTTAGCACAAAGAGGAGTTGGAAAATTGTAAAAATATATTGACATCAAAATCCAGGTTATTTTGTTGTGTAGTTCAAACAAGTAAGCTTCAATTCCAAAATCCCTTAGAATATGAGAACATTCAAGCCAAAAATTATGTAGATCAGCGTCACCTTAAACTTCAGCAAAATCTAAAGATAAGATTACATGCATAAAATGAAGTAAATCATATTATGAAGTGATTTTATATTATAGGTGTTAACCACATATTTTTGGTTCACTCTCAATCATGATTCATAATTCATATATAAAAAATTTGGGATATTTTTAGTCACATTGAATGTCAGTTGTACAAGTCCTCATCAAGTCAACCTTTCTTAATGTATATTGTCACTGCACACTTAAAATGAACAATGGAAATTTGTAGTTAGATCCCTGGAGTCAAAATCTAGAAATGGTAATTCAGAATATTTTCTACTAGATCAAAAAATTTAGTGACAACGGCCTAGTGTAAAAACCCATCTTGGCCTCTTCCTCTACATGAAATCTAAGCCACATGGGGTTATGTCAATTGGAGAACAAAAAGGTATAGAGAGAATAGTTGCTTCCCTTGTGACATGGATTAACTATTTCTGCAATCCATAATAAACCTCTTGTGCTAAAGGAGTTTTCTAACACTTACAAGGCAGGTATTTTGCAAAAAAAAATTGACGTTTATCATGTTTTCAATGTGTAGACATTGAAAAATGTCCTAAGTCTGCGAGTGTCATTTTTCTTGGTCTTCACCCTTCAATAATTGAATAATTTTAATTATTCAATTATGTTTGATCATATTCCTCTATTAATTAGATAATTTTTAATTATTTAATTAATTCACTTTCTAATCTCTATTCTATCCTGACCAATCAAATAATTTAATTGTGTCAGTAATGTACCCCCTTTTCTTCTATAATTAAATAAATCATCATTTATTTAATTATTTTTCTATAGTCAGATAATTATTATTATTTGGCCCTTTATTCTTCCATGATAAAATAATTGTTCAAATTATTTTATCCCTCTCCAATTTTCATCCTCACATTTAATTAAATTGAATAAATTTAATTAAATGATCCATCTTTTATTTCCTCTAAATAAATAATTTGAATAAATAATTTATTTGCCACTTGCCCACTTTCTCCATTTTCCTCCATTTTTGAATAAATTATTTAAAATAAATTATTTATCCCTCCATTTTGGTCAAAGATACTCTGTCATTATTTTATGTCATAGCCTGCATGTTTGTCATAACCTACATGTCTGTCTATCATGATTCCTACAAGAATAGCATATTCTTGGTGCATCAATTCTGGACCATTGATCTTGGCATCTTTCTAGAAGTTTAATCCTGACCATCCATTCTGTAACCTCTCTCTCATGGATCCTCCACCATTGATCTTGGAATCCTTCTAGAGGATTAATCTAGGCCATCCATTTTAATGGTTTTATATAAAAGAAACCTTCCTCTCTCACTTTCAACTTAACAACCATTATCTACAACTTTCTTGCTTACTATTTGCAAGTATTTGTGCAACTTCAACAACAAATCTGAGGGAAATATTGGCATAATAAGAAGAAGGAGAGACAAGAGAAGTGAAGCAACCACAATGGGGAGTGTTTATTCATGAATGCTTTCATTTTTAATTCCTTACTATTTGTTTTCTCTTGTTTGATGTGGTTTCATAGCTTAGAAGTCTTGGCTGTCACTTTATCTATGCTATTTGATTTTTAACCCCATCTCACATTGGTGAACCTAAAAAAAATAAAAAATAAAAATAAAAAAAGTCTAAAATAAAAAAATCATAGTCTCATTACCATTTTGCATTATCCCTAATTTGCAAAAGTCTCACATGGTTGAAACAAGGTCAAAAGCCAAATGAAAGGACATGAATTTCCTAAGTGACCCTTTTCCTAATAATGTCATAGATTCAAATCAATCTACACCCCACAAAAACACATCACAAAAGGACCAAAGTGACCCTTGGGAAGACCTAAAATTTGAAGTGGCCAACAAACAATTGACCCCTCAAGAGATTGAAAGGGCCTATCAAGATTCAAGAATTTTAAGCATAGTTGATCAACTTGTTAGTGCCAACCCAAACAAATATTTCTATGCACTAGCCAAAAAGGGTGCCAAATTACCCCAAGGTTTTGACTTGTCAACCATCATAGAACAATAAACTAAAAACCCATTTGGCATGACCTCATCACAACCAATGGTAAACATACCCCTTGGGACAACTACACACGTGACCACTACCACCACAACACACAATTCAAACATCCTAACTCATGCCACTACACAAGGTCCAACTTTCACATTTGGTAGTTCTTCATACACCATGGGTAAGACTTTCACGAATCCTCTCTTTCAAAACATAAATCAAGGATCTACATCACAAGGTCCTACACCCTTGATTCAAAGTCACAGAACCTTGAACGAAAACACAAACAAAAATTCCACACCCAAAGTGCACCTTCATCAAACCAATTTCAACCAAATAACCCTAGAAAGGTACACAATATCTCGCATAAGACCTCAAGTCAAAACCATAATCAAGGGTCTATTCCATCATTTAAATACCTTATTCAAGGACCTATACCTTCACTTAAAAATTTCAATCAAGGAAGCATCCCTTCACATCAAGGGTCTATACCTTCATATCAAAACATCAATCAAGGCTCCACACCTCCATTTGCAAGGTAAGGATTCAACTTTCAAAATCAAAACATGAATCAAGGGTCTATACCCCAACTCCAAAATTCCATACCAAATACAAACATGATCTTTGGAACCAACTTAAACACCAATCTCATTCCAAATCAAAATAACTCACATCCATATAACAATCAAGGTCTCATATCACAAAATGTCAATCAAAATCCAAACCCAACACATGACCTCAATGCCAACATTATTGCTTCACATCAAAACAACACAACATCATCCCTTGTAGACTATTTGATCCAACACATGCAAAATCTCTAACAACGAATGGCCAACATGCAATTGGGAACCAAAAAGAAGACATATTCTATGGAGGAGTTGTGCCCTTTTCCATTTGATCAAAACTTATACATGCCACCATTTCCCCCACATTTCACAACACCACCATTGTCCAAATATAAGGGGACATGGGATTTGGTGGAACACATCTGTGAATTCAACATAGCATTCATAGAAGTTGCATATGACCCTACCTACTTGATGAGATTATTCCCACGAAGTCTTATAGGGGCAGCCTTAGATTGGTTCTCACATCTTCCACAAGGCATCAAAACATGGAGTGAGCTAGTCGACAAATTTATCAATCATTTTTCCTTTAACATTAAAAATGATGTCACCCTTGCAACATTGAGCACAACCAAACAACAAGATGTGGAGTCACTTACCTTGTTCTACCAAATATGGTGAGGCTTGGTTAGCAAATTCCCTTATCATATTCCTAAAAATTAACTTGTCTTCATGTTTGTAGAAAACATTAACGAAGAGCTAATGAGTCAAATTCAAATCCAATGTTGCACAACCTTTAAAGAGATTCTTGAAAAGGGTGTCCTTATTGAGAAAGGCCTTATCACTAGAGGACTAGTCAAGATAAACAAAGACAACAAGAAACCCAACAATGACAAAGGAAAATACTAGTCCCAAAATAAAATGTCACAAACAATGGAGTTGTTGATGCCAAATTGATAACCAAAGGACCAATCATTCAACTTAAAGGTCCTTCTTCATCAAACATATCCAATACACCAAGTACCCCAATAGAGGGACAAAACCAAACACTGTATTCTATCCAAAGCACCCAACAAAGAAGTGGTCCTCCCCATACCAAGAGAACATACACCCCCTTGGATGAACCCATAGAATCAATCCTTAAATGACTCTTGCAATCTAATGTCATTACACTGCCAAACACCAAGAATTATGAACCTTCCTTGATCAAACCAGATTGTTAAAAAGATGACAAATATTGTGAATATCACCACACAAAAGGACACAAGACATCTAGATGCTAGACACTCAATAACATCATTCAAGACTTTATTGAGGATCAAACCATTTCAATCGACAATTCACAAGGAAAAATAAATGTTGATCATACAATATTCAAGACCCCTTTGCAAGACCATGATAAAGGAAAAGCCTCTAGCTCAGGGAATAACAAAAATGCCAACTATGCAATTGTCAAGCATGATTACAACACCATCATTCTAAATGTGACACCTGGGTATGTGTAGGATCATGAGGGGCCAAAAAGTGGCAATATTATGGGTATTTGTAGGGTATGTGGCTGACAACTTTTTTTACACCCAAAATTGATGAAATGAAAAGGGTTTTTAGAGGAGATTCTCAGCTTTCCACCAATATAAATTATTCTTTAATTTGAATTTAATCAATAATTATTATTTATTTTCTATTAGAATTACAACTAAATTCCTAATCGATAGGTTGATTCAAAAACATCTATAACTTTCAAATGGTATCACATTTTTTAAATCCAAAACATGTGCCACATTCTATGCTTCACATACTATAGGATGAAAAAAAGAAAAATTAAATTTCATGAAGTTTTGACCAAGTTAAGGTGGTTAGACATACGAGTTTTTATATTTTTTTAAAGTTGTAATAAAAAATTCATAATTAATTATTTACTTGGAAAAAATTATAAAAAAATATGCATCACATCTGGACATGAGTCCTCTACTTATATATAAAATCTTATAAAAAAATATTATCATTTTATTATGGTTAGGGTGGTCAGACAGACACCTACTTCCTATTTTTTCCCTGAAATTTAAGTACTACTACATTCAAATTTCAAATTTTCACCAAATAGATTTTATTTATTTTTAAATAAACCTAGTAGTTTAGAAACTAAATTTAATTTTCTACAAATTCTTCTCTTACATATTTTTGAAATAATATAGATAACTTATTCAAATTTTTACGTCAAGTTGCCTAACACTAATTTTTCTGAATTTTTTGCCACTTAAGGGCTTGTTTTTTCCATGATGATCCTGCACATACCCACCTCTTGATGATCGCATTGCTACCATCACCATAAACAAGCCAAATCTGATTGTGTTATCACTACCCACAGAACCAAGATAACTATTCTAGGTCCATCCACAAATCCTCAACCAAAAGGCCAATATAACCTCATGGAGTAGCTAGGGAAAACTCTCACAAATCTCTATCTTGGAACTCCTTCGCACCTCACCATAGCACAAAGCAATCCTTGATATAGCCCAAGTCGAGAAGCCTTCATTGTTGTAAACCTAAGTGTTAATGAATTTCAGGCCATGGTCAAATACCTCGCTATTCCATACCATGCCACCTTCTTCAAACAAGACTTTTCGGCACCAAAATATGACCATAACAATCCCCTACACCTAGAAGTATGCATTAATACACACAAGATCAGATGAGTCCTAGTAGATAGTGGAGCAGGCCTAAATATTTGCTCACTAAAATTGGTGAAGGCATTGTGATACTCTGAGAATTGCATTGAACCAACCAAGAAAATTGTGATAACAACTTATGATGATTCTAAATGATCTTCTGAAGGTGTAATTTCACTCCTAGTAAGAGTTGGCCTGACCGTACAGGACACAGTGTTTCACGTCTTGGATATGGACTTACATTAAAATATCCTCCTTGGCCGCCCATGGATTCATGCCATGAGAGCTATTCCATCCACCTATCATCAATGCCTCAAATTCCCACATAACGACACTGAAGTCACTATTCCAGGTGACCCTGATCCTTTCCAATATTGTTCCAACCTCAAAGGAACAGTTGAACGCCAAGTTGCCATCAATCAAGAGGCCTCATCTTCCACTTCATCCACCGCTCCATCCTAGTACATTGATCCATCTACTCTTATCAAATCATCCAATTCATTCATTACACCTTCCATGCCTAAAATCTAGATCCAAGACAAAGGTTGCATAGAGTATGATATGAAGAGACTCTTTTTCATTGGCAAGTTACCCAAGTCACCAAAGTCATATGGAAAACCACATCTTATGCAGCCCAAAGTTGTCATTCATAATCCTCCTACCACCTTTACTAAATGGGGGGAACTTGGTAAATAATCTCTAGATGACTACATTATTACATGGTTGTACAAAGATGAGGAGGATATTGAAACTAAAAAGTTTCCAATTAAACAATATCTAAAAGGGTTCTAGATAATGAAACAACATGGATATGATGGATGCAGTGGCCTTGGTCTGAACAAACAAGGACTATTGGAACCTCTACAACCTCCTAAGCTAATAAGTCATCAAGGGCTAGGGTTTGTTCCAATAAAAGTGATTATTTGAGGTATCGGGTTACCCTCAACTGAGGTTGCTAGTGCTTTAGATGAGAGCGAGACACATGAAAAACCTTGGGATTATGATGTCAATTCCAATGAGTATGAATGGGACTCCTTATCCTCCACCACCTTCATGGACCTAGACAAACTATTTGGGGAATTTGACCAAATGGTTGCCCTTGATTCTTCACAAAATCCATCAAATACCCGTCTGAGCATGTCTTTGTCTAATGAAGAATGGCTCCAACACTATTTTTGGAATTCCATTGATCTATCTTACTGGGAGCTTGATGACTCTAGTTTTTTCTTTACCCTTTCTACCTACACGATGACCCTTAATGATGTCGATGATGGCCTACCCCTTGTCTACCCACAACTTATAGATTGGGACCAATAAGGGCCACCAAGTTTAGATACTTTCGAAAATGATGAAGCAATCACAGATTTTATGGGACTTCATGAGGGTATACCTAGTGGGGATCACAAAGTTGGCTTTGCCATAGAACTTAACTATGCAACATACTTTGGTGAGGATGTCTTGTCCTGTAGTCACAAAAAAGAATATGAAAAAAGTAAAAATAAAAGCAATAGGTCTTTAGGTGAAAAATGAAAGGTTCTTGCTAACAGTGAAAAAGTAAAAATAAAGGGTATATCCAAAGGTGAAAACCTCTCAGAGGGACCCGAGGATGGAGGACAAGACTATCTCCCAATAGACAAAGAGATATTGTCGTTGCTTATAGAAGAAATAGAGGAAGTCAACATTGGAATGTCAGAAAACTCCAGAGTAATACAGTTAGCTGCATCCTTGATCATTGAAGAAAATCTTGAGTTCATAGCATTCTTCTCAGAAAGAAAAGTCAATTTTCCATGGTCATATGTCAATATTCCTAGAATGGATCCCAAATTGGTTCTACATCACTTACCATTTCTATCAAATTCAAAGCCGTTCAAACAAAAGTTAAGAAAAATGCACTCCCAGATCACACTACTTGTCAAGGTAGAACTCAAGAAGCTCCTAGATGTTGGATTTATTCACCCAATTGATTATGCTGAATGGATATCAAATCTAGTTCCTGTCACAAAACTGAATGGTCATATCATAGTTTGCATAGATTTCTGAGACCTTAATAAAGCTTGTCCCAAAGATAACTTTCCCTTTTCGAACATCGACATCATAGTAGATCTAACTATTGGGCATGAGATGCTATTGCTAATAGATGAATTCTTAGGTTACAATCAAATTAGGATCACCACTGAAGATCAACCCAAGACAACTTTCACATGTGCTTGGGGAACTTTCTATTGGAATGTCATGCTTTGCACTAAAAAATGCAGGAGCCACCTATCAAAGAGCCATGACCATAAATTTTCATGACTATATGCATGTCCTTATGGAAGATTATGTTGACAACCTTCTTTCCAAATCCATAGAATGAAGCAAACACTTAGCTGTATTGGATAAGATCTTTACCCGACTTGAAAAATATCAACTTAGGCTAAATCCAAAGAAGTGTGTTTTCGGGATCCAATCATGCAAACTATTGGGGTATATAGTCTCTCACAGAGGAATAGAAGTCGATCCTACCAAAGTAAAAGTTATCTTAGACATGCCATTTCCAACTAGTACCAATCAGTTAAGGACATTACAAGGAAGACTACAATCAATCCGCAGGTTCATTGCCCAACTGGCGGACAAGACCCATCAATTCCAACATTTTTTAAGGAAAGGTGTTCCCTTCAATTGGAATAACAAGTGTTAAGAAGCATTTGACCAAATCAAGAAGTACTTATTAACTCCACCAGTCCTTATTCCACCAATTGATGGAAGATATCTAATACTATATGTGACAACAACTACATCAGCACTGGGGGCACTGTTAGCACAAAATGATGATGATGACAAGGAAAGGGAAATATATTATATCAGTCGAACTTTAGTTGAGTATGAGCTAAACTATAGTCCTATTGAGTGAGCATGTCTAGCAGTGGTATTCACAACACAAAAATTGAGGCACTACATGCTAAATCACAAAACCAAATTAATTACCAAAATTGATCCTTTGAAGTACCTACTAAGCAAAGCAACATTGACAGGAAGGCTAGCTAAATGGGTTATAATCTTGAGTGAATATGACATTGAGTATATCGATTGCAAAGAAATAAAGGGACAAGTAATAGTTGACCAACTCATAGATGCACCATTAAAAGCAGACCATCCTTTGGCATCTAAATTCCCTGATGAATCAATTCTTGTCATAGACACACTAACAACATGGAAGCTAAACTTTGATGGATCTTATACAAGTCATGGATCAGGAGTTAGTATCTTATTCATCACACCTTAGGGGGACTCTATCCCTAAGTCATTTTGGATAACATTTATGTGTACAAACAATATGGTTGAATATGAAGCATTACTGACAAGACTTCAAATGGCTATAAATTAGAAAATCAAAGATCTTCAAGTCTACGGTGACTCCCAACTAGTGATTAAACATGTTAATGATGACTATGACACCAAGGATGATAAATTGATGCCCTACAAGCACATGGTAGATAGTTTTAGACTATACTTCGAGAAAATTCCAAGAATCCAGAACAAAGCGGTTGATGCAATTGCTACCATTGGATCTCTCTTGGATATCCCTAATAATGTGGCTCAATTTGAGTTCTTGGTGGAACAAATTTTGATCCCTGCATTCGATGTTCTTGAAACTGGACTTGCATGTGAACTAGTTGGTCTTGAATCTCCTTGGTATAAGGATATCTATGCCTACTTGCATGACCAAATTATCCCTCCTGACTTGTCCCTTAATCAATGCCAAACCATTATCTGACAATTGTCTAAGTATGCCATCATCGGAGATACCCTTTATTGTTGTAGCCTAGACAATACCCTTCTTCAGTATCTCGACTCAAATGAAGTACAAAAAGCCTTACAAGAGGTACACCAGGGTATATGTGGAGCTCACTCTACTTGTCCAACCTTAGCTAAAAAGCTCATGAGAATATGATATTATTGGGCTCATTTATGAATGTAATACACCAGACCAACCTGTTCTACTGTTGACATATCCATATTTACACCATTGACCTACATTACTAGAAAATAAATAGCAAAATTCATCTTGAATTATATCATTTTCCACTATGGTATTCCACAGTCCATCATCACCGATAATGGTTTCCCTTTCAAAAAATAGGATGTCTATGAGCTTTGTGAAAAATTCCATATCCAACATCATTTTTCCACTCCATATTACCCCCAAGGTAATGGCCAAGCTGAGGTGTCTCATAAAACCATCCTAAAAATCCTAAAGAAGATTGTCAATGACGTTGGCCGCAACTAGCACCTTCAACTCAATCCTGCTTTATGGGCCTACCACACTAGTGTCCGCACTCCAATTGGAGCCACTCCATATTCCCTTGTCTATGGGTCTGAAATACTACTTCCTATCGAGGTCGAGCTACCCTCTTTGCAAGTCTCCATGCAAGGCTTGATTGATCAAGAAGAATATCATATCTCTCATCTACATGAGCTAGAATTATTGGATGAAAAGAGACAATGCCTTAATACATCTACAAGCATACCAAAATCGCCTTTGATGTAGCTATAACAAAAAGGTTCAACCCAAAAGCTTTGAAATTGGATCTATTTAGTCTTGAGAGAAAATTGAAAGAATCAAGTAGAACGAGAAAAATAGGGAAAGTTTGAAACTAATTAGTTGGCCCCTTATATCATTACATCATATGGATTAGGTGCTTATCAGCTCCCTACTCCTGAAGGAGAGCCATTGTCTGAACCCATCAATAGCATGCACCTCCACAAGTATTACAATTGATTCTCAGAGTATCCCCTTAAAAAGTCAAAAAATAAAAAAGAAAATAAAAAAAATAGTAAAGAGAAATAATTTTTCAAAAAGTGAAAACAACTTTGGTGGTGCTTTGGATAAGTACCATGGTGAAAACTTGGAAAATAGGCACCATGAGTATTTAGTCCCTGGTCCTTCGTCTATTGTCACTACATTTGGTCTTCTAACCTTCTGCTCATCTAGACACACATGCCACTTTGTCATAATAAACTTTGTCATCCTTCCATGGTCTGGGAACCACCAACATTTGGGGATCCCTATCATCCTTTGCATTCGTCGCTACCCCTTTGCACATAATAAACTAGTCTCGAACTTGAATGGGGGAAATTCCTTGATCTACATCTTTATGAGAAATGATATTAGCATCATAAAACATCAAAAAAAAAAAAAGAAAACATCAAAATCACAAAAATAAACACGCAAAAAATCCAAAAATCATAAAACTTCAAAATCCAAAAACAACAGAAAACTTCAAAAATTCCAAAAATAGAGTCTAATTCTAAGTCAATTTGTGTTAGTAGGGTCAAACTACATTGTCTCTGTGTATTTTCTATGTAGGCAAGGCCCGTCTTAAATGAGCCCCTGAGGCATTCGACCAGTCCTTTTAGGTTGTCCAAATAAAATCATGATTTCATCTTTTGTCAAATAAGGAAAAGTCAAGTCATGTCAAACTACGAGGTCTCTGTGCATTGCTACACAGGAAAAGCCATCTGTCAATGAGCCCCTGAGGCCCCCTAGGTCAAGTCCATTAGGGTTTGTCAGCTCTGGTCAGGTCCTTGGTCTGAGAACAATCATCATTCAAATCAAATCACAAAACAAGAAGCAAACATAACCAACACAATCTTTCATCAATCAATCATCCTATCATCAATCAATCAAATTGGTCATTCAATCAGAATGGGGCATTAGTTCTTTTGCCTCATTCAGTCTTATATCAAGATGCGTCTTTCCTAAGGGTAGACTTTGTCAATTTGGCCATTCACCTTAAGTAGGATATATCTTTCCTATAGTTAGGTGTCTTGATAGCACTTGTCATTTGGTCAACGTTATTAGATGTGTCCTCTTCCTTAAACAAGATGTGTCTTTCCTGCAGTCAGGTATGGTCACATCGCTTGGTCATCTCAATCAATTTTTGTCAAACAATCAAACCATCTTGTCAATCAATCTTGCCTTAGTCAGGATTGTCCTTCTTGAGATCAGACACAATCATTATCGATCAAACTTTTTCAACTTTATCGATCAATCTTTATCAAATCTTGTCAACATGGTCAATCAATCTTGCCTTAATCAAGATTTGTCGCTCCTGAAACTAGTACAATCAATCAAATCAACTTGTCAACTTTTGTCAACCTATTGATCAAATCAAAATTTTCACTTATCTATCAATCCTTGCCAATGTATCAATCAATCCTTGCCAACATTTCAATCAAACTTATTCATCTTGGTAAACTTAGTCAATCAATCGAATGATCTTATCATTATCACTAGAAAACACTTGGTGAATAATTTATTTGTCTAGAATTGTTGTATCATCTTGATTGATTTTGGGTCATGTTACTAGTCTCCTCGAGGATGTCCTATCAATGGATTTAGAGGGACGATGATGGATCATGGCCTCATTTCTTTGTTTGTTGTATGTGGTTTTTCTTGGCAAAAGGATTGGGGTAATTGGGTCCTTACTATGAGCCAGGGCATTCCTTGTCTATTGACTTTGTCTTTTGTCTGCTTGTCTCTCCCAAATGGTCACCTTACACACCTTGGTCTATTTCATACCATGGTGTTTGTGGTTCATTTGTGACATTTTTGATGCCCAATGATCTAATAAATATAAAAATGTAAGCATGAAAGTTGGTTCCCTTATAATTTCATGTCTAACTTTCCATCTTCATCCTCCTTTCTCTTTCACACTAACATCCATCCCCTTCCATGCTAACATTTCATTTATCCTTCATCCTATAGTATTATCATCCATTTCAAGAGCACATCATGTTCTCTGAACCCGCCTATCCTATTGAGGGGGCATACCACAACCCTCCTAGTCATCTTTCCTCACCCTGCTTTCACTAGGGCATATTTTAGAATTGAATTTCTTTCACACAACGCAATAAACTGCATTATGACAAAGAGAGGTAAAATGTAGACACTAAAAAATGTCCTAAGTCTATGAGCATCATTTTTCTTGATCTTCACCCTTCAATAATTCAATAATTTTAATTATTCAATTATTTTTTATCATATTCCTCTATTAATTAGATCAGTTTTAATTATTTATTTAATTCACTTTCTAATCTTTATTCTATCCTTACTGATTAAATAATTTAATTGTGTCACTAATGTATCCCCTTTTTGTCTATAATTAAAAAAATCATCATTTATTTAATTATTTTTCTATTGTTAGATAATAATTATTATTTGACCCTTTATTCTTCCATGATTAAATAATTGTTGAAATTATTTAATCCCTCTCCAATTTTCATCCTCACATTTAATTAAATTGAATAAATTTAATTAAATGCTCCATGTTTTATTTCCTACAAATATATATTTTGAATATATTATTTATTTGCCACTTGTCGCCTTTCTCCATTTTCCTCCATTTTCATATATTAATTTAAAATAAATTATTTATCCCTCCATTTTGGTCAAAGATACCCTGTCATTATTTCATGTCATAGCCTGCATGTCTATCATATCTTGCATGTATGTCTATCATGATTCCTCCAAGAATAGCATATTCTTGGTGCATCAATTCTGGACAATTGATCTTGGAATTTTTCTAGAAGTTTAATCTTGACCATTCATTCTATAACCTCCCTCTGATGCATCCTCCACCATTGATCTTGGAATCCTTCTAGAGGATTAATCTATACCGTCCATTCAAATAGTTGTTTATAAAAGTAACCTTCCTCTCTCACTTTCAACTTCATAGCCATTATCTCCAACTTTCTTGCTTACTATTTGCAGGTATTTGCACAACTTCAACAACAAATTTGATGGCAATATTGGCATAGGAAGAAGGAGAGACAAGAGAAGTGAAACAACCACAATGGGGAGTGTTTATTCTTGAATGCTTTCATTTTAATTCCTTATTGTTTTTTTTCTCTTGTTTGATGTGGTTTTATAGTTTAGAAGTGTTGGCTACCACTTTATCTATGCTATTTTATTTTTAACCTCATCTCACACAATGCAAAATTCCAAGATTTCAAATTTTGCACTCCCTTTCATCATAGTCTAGGACCATGGGAGTTGATTTTGAATCATTGGGTGTGAAATTGGAGTCAATATTTTTCAAGGAAAAGACTGTTCATGAATGCCACTTGGATAGAGTTATTTTTGCAATGGTTAAATTTTGGCAACTAACATCTTTATTTGTGGAGAGCACGATATAACAACAATACATAAGAAAAATGGTCAATAATTAAATTGTTGCATCCATAGATTGAAAAATGACACATGTGGATGATAATTTAGAATCCAATGTAATGAAATTAGAAGCACAAATATCAATCAAAATGCAATTGAATGTGAATTGCAAATATCTAGGAATATACACGAGTTTTAAAACTTGCACTTGCAGACAAAGGGACAGTAATAATTAAATACTTATCATGAGTTTTAAATGTAATTCATGTTACTAAATGTTCTCACATATTCTTGTTTAGCTATTGATCCTTGCCTTGTGTTTTGGAAAAACATTTAAAATTTAAGTAGTTTAAAAAGTATCCCAGTTTAAACTATCAGTTTAGAAAAACATATTGCATGCAAAGACCAATACTAAGTTTTTTAGATTGGAGGAGAGAAAAAATATGAATTGAATAACCATTGGGTGATCCCACAATAATGGTTGACAATTTTTGGCCAAATTGGACATTGAACTGAATTTTTTAACTAAATCTTCAGTTTTGGGCACCTATAGCTACTAAACCATGAGGAATTTGAAGATGATGCAAACTAGTGAATTGTGAAATTTTTTCTATAGATTCTAAATATATATTTTTAATTTTTTTTTGAATCATATTGCATTTCTTTTTCTAGCTCCTTTGAAAACTAGTTTTTATCAGTAAACACCATTTTTAAAGAGTAATGCTCACCATAAACAACACAACTTCTTTTCTATGAAGGATTTTTTTTTTTTTTTGAATCTAGCTTTGTAACTATGACATATAACAATTTCATTTGGTTTCATAGTGTTTTATTGAAAAAAATTTCTTAATCAAGTTTTGAAGACAAACCAATTATAATTTAGACATAGGTGGACCGTAAACAACATAACTTTTTTTGTATGTATCAAAATTCAATTTTATTTTTTTTACTAGATTAAGGACATCAATACCTAGCCTAAATATGTTTTTCAGATTTTTTATTTGATAATCTACTATTTTTCCACACGTGCAAAACAAAGAGCTTGATATTTAGTAAAAAACTACATTAATAAGAAATTAAAAAATATATATAATAATCAAATTAAATATATTTAAAATTATACTTTTTGGGAAGCTTATAATAAGTACTAATACTTATAGAAAATAAACTTTAAATGAATTCATTTGATCCCCTAAAAGGTAAATCAAAAGTGGGTTTTTATCAACATTTTAATAGGTGCAAAGGAGAATCCATTATAGGTATAGTTTAAAACTAGTGGGGTTCTATCCAAGGGGGTTTGATCAAACCATCTTCAATTGGAATCCTTTTAATGGAACTTTTCAAGGCTTAAATCATTATATTTTGTAAAAATATGTGATTTTAGTAAAAATTAGGATGTCTCAAAAAGTGTAAACCACTATTCTGGGATCACTCCATTTTGATACTCATATGTCTCATAATGCCCTTCCTCCATCATTTAAAAGTCTATTTTGAAATAAAAATTCCAATCTCACTCGACAAAGAGTGATGGAAGTAATTGAAGTTTAGGACTCACCCAACAAAATGATGGAAGTAAATAAAGTTCAATTCTCACCCAATGTACACATTGTAGAGTGATGGGAGAAATTAAAGATCAAATCTCACCCAACAAAGAGTGATGGAACTATATTATAGTGGAAGTGGGATATCAAATTGCATGTACAAATTTGTTCCAAACCAATGAGAAATTTTTGAAGGATGGTGCAGTTATTTCAAAGCTAAGAGCCAAAGTTAGAGTTTAAAAGAAAGGTGATGGTGGTTTTCTTATAAATGAGTAATGGTTAGATTTAAGGATTGTCAAAATTTGAGATGTGAAACTTTATATTTTAAAATAAAATGACAAATTACAAGTTTACAATTTTATTGAAGCTGAATAAGTTATTCAATTTAGAAACAACAAGATTTTAAATAAGAAAACAAAACATTATTTTTAATAAACTAAATTTTTGATTAATAAATGCATTAAAATAATCAAATCATATACTCAAATAATACATTCAAAATCATCAATTCAAAATAATATAAAACTAAAACAAATATGAATCTACATTTATATATTCTAAACATTTAAAACAATACAAATGAAAATATGCAAATAAAATGTTGAATGAACTTGAATTTTTTCCAATACTAAACCACTGATTTATTATGAAGGGTTAACAATATCCCTATTTTGACAAGAAAATGTGATTGTATGGAAAATCTTTCATCTGAGGGGTGAATAGGGCACTGATCTAATTTTTTTAAAAGATATTTTTATTTTTCCATTTAAAATTCTGAGTTTACTCCTTTGCATACACATCTACAAGGGAAGTTACAGCTACAACATCTGACAAAATTCCTCTTTCCTTTGTACTATGATGGATGCAGACACCCAATTCCAAAGGTTCAATTTTAGTACAGGCAGGTAGGATGTTGGTAAAGATTGCAAAGCCTTGCTTTACACCTGCCAGATCACGTACATTTATCTATGCTTCCACATTTCGCATACATGTTTAGTAGAGCATTTCCAATAGTAATATGTGGCAAAAATCCCCACTTCATTACATTTTGACGGATGCCCATTACCTTGTTCCAAAGATTCCATTATCCTCATTGCAACAACCATATAAGTAGATGCCAGTGAAGCGCCCTTCTGCAAAAAAACCACCCACACCTCAGAATCTCCACGAAAGCCCTTTTCTAAGTGGCTAGATTTTTCTACCATGGCTGAGAAGCATAAACGTGTATGCGAAATAAAAATAAAATAAAATATATGTGATCAATATCAAATGCTTACCGCCGGTATTGGCATGGTGTGATGGTTTATAGGTGGCATTGTTGTTCTTGCCACCAAGGTTCAAACCCCATTGGGGTGGTATTGTTGAATGGTTGTATCCGGTTCATAGCTTCGGTCAAAAGCGTTTACCCCTTGAATTAAATATCAAATGCTTACCGGTATCCATCCTACTTTCAAGCGAGAACTCTTTGAATTTCAAATAGATAACGACAATTGCTTTGTAAATGGAAGTGGACGACAAAGGGAATGGGCCCACACCAGCCACCTATGCGTTCAACGCTTAGAGTGTGTTGGTTAAGCCAGGTCATTTGAAACTATCTCTTCCTATGCTTTGATACCATAGAAGAATTAGGAGATCATGGAGATAAGAAATAGATGCAATGAACATATTATAATCAGTCAATCTAAATATACAAATGAGGAAGCCTTATATATAGGAAAGAAAGAGGCAATCCACCTATCATGTAGATTGACAAGTTCCCCATAATGTGGCAAAAACGAGTAGACAAGTGTCCTATAGGTGTCAACCTATGGATCACTAGGAATGTGCAAACCAACAACCTTGATGCGAAGTGTTGAGTGACCTTTGAGGTGAGATGGAAAGTCTTCCAACCTTAAAAGGTATGTACATGAGGTTTACAAAACAACTTGGTAACCTCTAGAGGCCTAAAGGTTGCACATTCAGATAGACAAGATGTCTAACTCATCAACCTAAGTAGACTTTAGTATTGTGAATAGATAAATTATTTACTCTAACATTAATTATTATTGATAATTTATTTATTTATTTATACTAGATTAGTAAACCTCATTGTAATTAATGTAACGTATTTAGTGAGAGGGATTTTTCATATTATAGTGATTAGACTTACTTTTTTTTTTTCTGCTATTTACCCTTCTAAATATTTTTATTTATTTCCTATAGTCTTTCCATTATATTTCCATGCAGAAAGTCAGTGGTATTATATGAGAATCATATATTAATGTATTATAGGTGTATCTAATATAAGGTTTACAATGAAAATAAATTGATGTGTGTATTGCCTATAAAATATAATTGATTAAAAATAAAAGAAACCAACTAAAGTAATATACCATCTGTCCTATCACTAAGGTCATGTTTGCACACTAGGAGTGGAGAGATGAAGGTCCTCCTATTAGTGAAGCATCTATTGTGGAAAAATATTAAAAGGATGATTAGGACCTCTAACCATCTTGATATTCTTGCAAAACAACAATAATATTCCCTAGGTAGGTGAAGAAAGTAGAAAATATTCCTTGGCATGACCATACATATTGCTAGAATACTTTCTCATGAGGAAATAAGCTAGCCCCTACACTAAGAAGAAGGTGATGAGAAACAAGTTCAATTAGGTGGTTCCATTATCATAATGATGGTAGTGCTGAGTTTGTACTCTACTAGGTGTGAAGTATATTTCATTAGTTTAATAACAATCACCAAAAGCATAAAAGGTTCTAGTTCTTCTTCATTTTTTCTACTATGTATAAACATAAAAAGGGAAGCAATATTTTCTTTAGCAAAAAGAAATAAAATTGCGTATAGATAAACACAACTTCTATCCTTCTTGAGTATAAATAAAATAAAACATCATTTAGAATTAAAGTTTTTAACAATGGCAGTATGACCATGGTATTGTATCTCCACATAAAACATACACTAGATAATGTAGTTCAATGAAGAGAATACTGGTTAGTGATTTCACTTGAAAATTACATAGAAATTGAGGAGCTCTAAATGGTGTATGGAGATGAGGGAAAAATAAGTGTTAGAAAATGAACAAAACAAAATAGTGTAAATAACAACAAAACACCCTACATAAGTTGGCCTAATGATTAGCTTATTAACCAAAATGGGAAATATTTCACCTTGTTGAGTTGTCCATTGGTTGGTCCTTCGATCTTTGATGTTTGTATTCTCCTTGGATGGAAAGATGCAAGCTATGCGATGAGATGAGGATGGAAAGATAAGTAGAAATGAATGCAAGAATGCAAATTTGGCTAGAAAGTATGGGCTCAAGGGAAATTTTTTTGCCAAGGTTTGGCTAGCATGAATAATCTCTCCAAAATGAGGAGAAAAAGGGGTGACTATAAGAGAATTTGGAATTCTCTAAGGAAATGGATGGTTGAGATTGAGCCACCAAGATCAAGATGTAGGGCTAAAGTGAATTGAGAACTCACAAGCCCTCACATCTTGACATGTGGCATGTGAAGTGGCTTGAAAGAGGTGATGTGTAGATGAGATGGAAGGAGAGTACATGACATGGAGGTAGTACATAGTACCTTGGGATTGGGACAAGATCTCTTCATAAAGGAGATACTTGTCCTCATGTGGGTGAGAGGACATGTGGGGAATTAAAAATTCCTCAAATATCCACATGGGGATGAGAAAAAGAATTTTAAATTCCAAGGAATGCATTGGGGGATTAAATGTGAATTAAAAATTCACATGGGGAGTGGAGTGCCCTCTCAGAAATAAGAAAGCCTTTAATGAAGTTGACTTAGGACACATTCCATAAATGATATGGGGATAGGTTGACCTAATTAAGTGATTAAGGTTGTGCAAGTACTTAATTAGACTAATTAATGACACATTGGAGGTAAGTGTTAAATTATGGAGGATGGGACCCTAATGATGATTAGGGGTGTGCACATCTTTAATCATAAATTAATTATGATTAAGAAAGAGGGTTAGATTGTTAAGAGGGATTAGAGACCAACTTGCAAAAGTTGGAGGATGTGACAATGGGAGGAGAAAGTGAGGAATTAGAAAATAA
>VDFB02075321.1:286625344-286650494 GCA_007258455.2 Sequoia sempervirens
GGTTGTAAGGTCACAACACGAGCCCCTGAGCTTACTTTTCCATTTTCTAAATATTCCTCCAAAGATGGTATGTAACCCATAGCAAGCCATTTTGCTTCTTGCAAGTAAGCATCTATGTAAACTTCCCACTGTATTTAAACATCATTCCACTGGTTAATATTAATACTTTCAATTAATTAAATTACTAACAAAAGTCTATATAAAGTAAGACTCAAAATTAATATTAAATCAAATATCCATACAACTTTAAAAAAGATAAAATTCAAATCTCTTCATGATGTCAAGGAAAACCAACATATTAATATTATTAAGAACAACCATATTAATTATATATAGTATAATATAAAAACTAAAATATATCATATATAGTCAAAATAACTTTAAATATGTCACTTAACATGTCAACATTGCATTATTATTAGCACTACAAGTAAAGTCCTTATGTTGAAGCGTATCTTACAAACCATAACAACATAGAATATTTTGTTTAATTGTTCCACCTTGCAGACTTTGTTTCCTAGGGATGTAGGAGAAACAATAACTTAAATTTAGAAATGTGCTTTTCAATCATATTTTAGTTAGAACTCTTAAAATAAATGTACACATAGTTTCAATAAGAAATTGAATAGTGAATTTGATAAGTTTTGGAGCAAGTTCATAGAGATTATTTTCAAATGCAACATAAAAAATATTTTTTGATTTGATATTTTATTAATGGTTGAATTTAACACAATGTCTAGGAATTATATCTTGAGCCTCCTTTACAATGTTCTTAGTCCTTTTTCCTCCATCTTTTATAATTTACAAGCAATATGAAATAAATTCCTCTTGTTCAATTGAGTTTGTAGAATAAATAATTTGTTAATCCATTATTATCCTATTATTGCTCATCCTATTTTATTTATCATCATTTACCTAGCTTGCCAAATATTGAAGTCATTCAAACATTTCCTTTACAATTTCTCACATTTATGGAGTGCTTAGAAGTGGATTCACTATCTATTTTCTTCATTTAATCTAGGATCATTTTCCTACTAGTTTGAGATATAACACCATGGCCTAGTTATATTATTAGAATTTCTAATTTTTAAATAGATATTCTATTTTTTTACTCAAAGTATGCTATGTTTAATGCAAATTCTCTAGATTTTATTTTCACATAAAAAAAATTGTGGTTTCTTCTCTTAATGTTTATATGTCTAGTCAATGATGAAGAAAATAGAACTAGAATTTTTATGTGCTTATAAGACCTAGTCAATTTAAACTAAGGAGTGTTCTTTACACTATTAATAGAGTACTAATCAAAGAATTTTACCATCATGTTATGACTAATGGAACCACTCACACAATTGGAGTTGTTTCTCATCACCTCCTTCTTATTGGAGAGGCTAGATTACTTCCTAATATTGCTTTTACTTGTAGTTCAAGACCCTCAATATGGATAGGAGTTCTATTTTTTAATCATTTATATTTTGATAGTCCATACATACCTACCAATTTATTTTCATTGTAAACCTTCTATTATATAAACCTAAAATTCCATGACTAAAATATGATACTCATAGAAGACCACTAGTCTATTGTACATGGAAATATAAGGTTATGATAAAAAAATAAAAGGTAAGCTTAGTCACAATAATAGGATAAAAGCCCCTCCTACTCAACATATGGCATTATTTACAATGACGTTTTACTAACCTGATATAAATAAATAAATGAAAAATTTATATATTAATAGATATTTTTATTATCAATAATGATTAACAAGTATAGGAAAGGATAATAAAAGTATACTCTTTACATACAACAAAAATAGAGGTCTGAAATAGATCAATGGAATTGAGAAAATTATGTTTTATATATAGGTTATTTTGTAACTTATTTCCTTTTAAAATTAAAAAATATACATTTTAAATTATTTCACTTTTTTATGATGATTCATACTTTTTAATGAATTGTAAATGGCATATAAATAGTAATGAAGTTGTATTTAAGATAAAAAAAAGTTTAGTGAAATGCATATATTAGTTTAATTAAATTACTTATCTATACACTCTATAATGATAGAGTATTAATTATACATATTAAAAAATGAATATTTATAAAATCTTACAGCTTTACGTGCATAGTCAAGTGTGTCTTTTTCTTGAGTCTTTTGAGCCTCTCGAGCCATCTCCCTCACACCCTCATCAAAAGCCTTGAATGTTAACTTCATAAATTCTGGAAGTCCTTCCATGGATGCTAAATCCCACCTTTCATAAAGCACAAGATAATCTATTACAACGATATATCTATCTATCTATCTATCAATATATTATTATATTAGAATGTTCATTGTATATTAATGTCAAGATAAATTTATTTTAGAAATTATATAAAAAATATAGAAAACTAAACCCATTTATGTCTACTTGCTATAAACTATGATACATTATCATCAATGTGTTAGTTCTTCATATGGATACCATGGTCCCTACATAAATAACTAGACTTTTAGCATGCATATGGTTTAATATCTTCCTTTATCTCACCCCAATTTACCAATATAAGCAAATAAATACCTCTTAATGGCTTGTGTGAATATTTTAAGTTCATCCAAAGTCCCATAGGTGTCATAAATATCATCCAAACAAGTGACAAATGTAGCCATCTTTGCAAACCCAATTCTGAAAGTAGAATATTTTGGTTCAATACACCCTCCAGCTACCCAAAAGTAAAATTCCACATGGCGATGGCGAGCAAACTCTAGTTTAGCTAGACCAGACTCTGTCCACCATCTAAATTGAAAACACATTACTAAATCAACACAATTTTCTAACCATTCAAATATAAATTTTATTGTAAATAATTTAAGCATCAAACTAAGAGAATATCTTAGATAACATAAATTTTCTACCTTGAGAGAATTTGAATCTCTCGTTGTTGTATTGATTGAATCATATTGAAGTCCAACTTTGCTAGTTCTAAAAGTTTTGAGTTAAAAATACTACAACAATTCCAAAGTATCAATGTTAAAAAATTTCAAAGATGTTCAAACTTAAAATATCAAAAAAATTGTCCTATTAAAATAAAAAATATTTATGTAAATTTTTTTTAAAAAATTGCCTAATGTTTTGAATTAGGAAGCGATGGGTATTGAAATTACTTGTCAGTGGTCTTAGCATCCCCATATATGTCAATATAAGTCCTTGCTTCTAACCTAGGCACATTGGTGTGCCAACCATACTCTAGGTTGAATTTTATCTGCTACACCACATAAATTAGAATCCCAATTGCTAAATGGATTCATAGGATTAGTATGGAAAAAATATTAAAGAATGTGTATACCTCTTTTGAAAGATTAGTATTATTAATATTTGGTAGAGCTTGTTTTAAATATGTAGTAGAAAAAGTTTTTGCATCATCCAAAGCTTGCTCCTTAGGAAATGCAATGAGTGAAGCTCAGAATAAATTTAGAATGCTTTTTATCTCCTTCTCATTCGATTGATTGTTTGAGTACAATAATTGTCCATCTTTACCTTTGAACTGCTGCAACATACCTGATGTGATATCAAGTTAGAAGCAACTTCATTTTTTATTAATTTAACCTAAAGTATATCTAGTATTAATGTTTGGTACTTCTAGAAGGATAAATTTATTGTATTGATAAATTCAATTAATAAGATTGAAAAGATTATTATAGTTTAAAAGTAAGTGTAACATGTTCAAATTTAAAACTACAATAAATAAAACACTATTTTAAAGTCTGAACAATTTTTTACTGATTCAGTGATTGCAGATATCACCTGAAGAGACGCCATATCTGTGTAGGCGAAGAATTCGAAAACCCAAGGCCGTGGTGTTGAGATCCACGCAAGGACTCTCTCTACCACATCCAATGCCTTTATCATTCCAATACCTGCTATTCAAACAAATAACTCTTACACTATTTACTTGAAGACAAGAAACATAATATAAATCCTCAATCTTAAAGAAACAAGCAAACCTGTAAACATAGTCAAGGGCTATTTTTATTTCACTTTGAAAATGGCGGTCAATTCCAAGGCGTTGTACATCGTCCACCATTGAAAGACGCTGATACAGATCGTCTGCAGATGAAGAGTGTACATGAAGGCCGTTAAACATGTCCTTTATCTCATTAATCAGCTTTTCAGCACGTTCACCATAACAGGGAGCCTTCACCACAGATCAAACAGGTTAAGACAAAACAAATCAAGAACTTCTAAGAAACTATACACCCCTTAAACATAGTTCAGATTAGATAGTAATGTAATTTACGTCATAAGATGTTGAGAGAGATTGTAGGAAATCATCATCCCACAAGTTGGGGTGATGATTGCCAATGCGCCGTGTTATGCCTTTATCATCCGTTGTAATAAACGCCATATTCATAGGAATTTGAGCAACTGTGCGGCGTGCTGAGATTTTGCCTGGTGGGTGTACTTTGCTGGAAAGCTTATGATGGTGAATAGAAGGCTTATGAAATGGTGGCTTCTGTCCAAGCACAGTAGAACCCAAAGGCGTAATGCAACACAGTAACATTTTTGGGCTTGTTCTTGTGAGTCTCAAAAGAAGGATCTTTTTGTGTGTTATGGTGAAGTTTGTCATCCACTCCAATTTATAGAACTTCCATCGAAATCTGAACGGCTGATATATGAAGCTTGAGCATCGCATTAGTTAACTTTATACTATTTTAGTATTTGGTATTCCGTATAGCAACATTACTAAAATTACTTTTTATGGCGGTCCCATAAATTAATAATTTATTGAATATCAAATAGACGACGGTTCGTCATGCTCATCCGTTTCCACATTGATTGACTGACAAGACTGCTTAAAAAATTAGTGAAAATTCAATTGAGTGATGGGAAGAAAAAGATAAGATTCGTTGAGATATTTAACTTAGAGACAGAAAATACGAAATGATTCGTTTTAGGAATAAACTACACCTTGCATGCGAGACGAAAATGCTTTTCGAGCACCTATGAGGGTTTAGATTCATGCGTGGGCGGTCCCATGGTAGCTTCATTTCTATTCTTATTTCTAAATAAAGTTCTATCATTT
This sequence comes from Sequoia sempervirens, assembly GCA_007258455.2. Taxonomy (NCBI): domain Eukaryota; kingdom Viridiplantae; phylum Streptophyta; class Pinopsida; order Cupressales; family Cupressaceae; genus Sequoia; species Sequoia sempervirens. Next base: position 286,630,409 of record VDFB02075321.1, read on the forward strand.
CTATTCTTACCTATCAATCAATTATATCTCAAGAGACATCCGATAAAATTATATCTCAATAAAGTAAATGTATGAATTTTTAATATATATATATATATAAATGTATGAATTATTATTATATATAAAATATATATATATAAATGTATGAATTTTTAATATATATATATATATATTTATTGAATATCAAATAGACAACGTTTTGTCATGCTTATTTGTTTGCACATTGATTGACTGACAAGAGTGCTTAAAAAAATAGTGAAAATTCAATTGAGTGATAGGAAGAAAAAGATTCGTTGAAATATCTAACTTAGAGAAAAAAAATACGAAATGATTCGTTTTAGGAATAAACTACACCTCGACTGTTTGAGACAAAAATGCTTTTCGAGCGTCTATGAGGGTTTAGATTCATGCGTGAGCGGTCCCATGGTAGCTCATTTCTATTCTTATTACCTATCAATCAATTATATCTCAATAAAGTAAATGTATGAATTTTTACTATATCTATATATATTTTCTAAAAATGCTTTTTGAACATCTATAAGGGTTTAGATTCATGCGTAGGCGGTCCCATTGTACGTGCTTTTCTTTTCTTTGCAAATTCCCACTTCCTTATTGTTTCTAAATAAAGTTCTAGCAGTCTTTATTGTCACCATTCAAAACTATCAATCAAGTACAGTCTAATAAAGTAAATGTATGAATTTTTACTATATTTATATGAATTTTTACTATATCTATGTATGTTTTTTAAAAATGCTTTTCCAATGCCTATGAGGGTTTAGATTCATGCGTGGGCGGTCCCATATTACGTGATTTTTTTTTCTCGCAAATTCTCATTTCCTTATTATTCCTAATAAAGTTTTAGCACCCTCTATTCCCACCTTACATAAGTTCCATCAATCAAGTATAGTCCAACAAAGTAAATGTAGGGAACTTGGAGATGATGGACTTGCTGGTTTGCTCCACGACCAGCACCCCAACCTCTTCCTTAGCCATATCCTCTACCTCGAGGCATATTCCTGCACAACAAGATAGGGGTGCAAGTGAGCTTAAGAGTTAAATGCAAAGGTCGCCTAATGGACTTAAACTACCCAGAGAACCCAGCGTTTGTAACCTTGGCTCTGATACCAAGTTGTAATGCCCATCGTGTAAACCCCAAAAGACAACTACTATGCACACATTTACAAAAAAAGAAAAAAAAGAAAGTACACATATAAAGAACATATAAAGTACCATCACATATAACATTACATTGCAAGATAAACATCTCAACATCTAAGTCCTTTGGGGCATGCGAGGTCAGATCACATAAAACCAACTCATAACAAAAGAGACATAAAGCCAAATAACTTAACTAACTTTACATCCATCATAGACAATACAATAACCATTTCAAAGAGATAACATCCATACATACATAAGAATAAACATAAGTGCATCACATGGTATGAACCATAATAAATATCATAAATCATTTATGATTACAAGGGTAAATTTATATTACATCTTCTTTTAATACATTACATGTTCATATACATGAGTTACATCAAAATCACCCATACATGTGGGATAGATACATCATACAAAGAATATCTGAAATACATAATGAATATTTGGTACAAGCTTCATCTGGAAGATACTGTGCAGACGAACGCTAATGGGGAACCCAACGGGGTGCGGAGCACGTTCCACCCGACCACATGGGTTTTAGAAAAACCCACCCCTCATGCTCGGAGGTGACAAGGAAGTGACCACAACCAAGGATGCCAACAAGACTAAACTCCAATAATAGTAACATAGTAACAGTAACTCCAATAGAAACAACAATAAAGTACATAGATCATAAACGTACAACCAAGAACCAATCATAATAACACAAAACCATTAAACATGTCATAAATCGATCAAAGGCAACAACCATAATTCACTTTATAAATAAATCACAGGCAATAACCATAACTCACTTTATAAATAAATCACATGCAATAACCATAACTTACTTTATAAATAAATCACATGCAATAACCATAACTCACTTCTAGAGGCAAGCAAGAAAGCAAAGCACAAGGGCAATTAGTGGAGAGTGTCATCGCATAGTCCTACATGGGTTATCTTGGCCCTTGCTCCTATATGAGGCGCCAACCCCCATCTATGGTTATCCTAGCCCTTCCTCCTACTTGAGGTGCTGACCCCATAGGGTAACTCATGCAGAGCCGTTAACCTCTCATGAGGACGAGGTAATGACCTTGCCAACCATGAACTTCTTAGTCCACCATTAGTCTGTGAAATCCCTAATGGAAGATGAGGTATCCATAATTATCTTATTAATGTTATTACTACCCATCCCCCTAAATTATTTTATTAGGTTTTCACTTTTTAATCTAACTCCTACGTGGGTTATCTTCGCCCTTCCTCCTTTTGAGGCGTCAACCCCCACAAAGAGGCACTCTCCCTAGAGACCCAAAAACATATACAAAACCAAGGGTTGTACCATCATAAAATGAACATTAAATCTCAATAGAAAAACATGCGAGGCATTACCAATCTCGCTAAAAGCATATAATCAGAGTCTCAACAAAATCTTGTACAACCCTTTCACACAATGATCTACCAAAAAGGCTTTCCACATTAAGAGCACATAACAAGAGAAACATCATCTAACAATAAACTCAAGCCTTTGGAAGCCTAAGGTTCACAATATCCCTAAGCGGGTTCCTAAAGAAAACTGGGTTCCCACATCGAAAAAGCCAAAGCTGATTTACAAAATAAAAAGACATAATAATTTACACCCATAGCTGTAACGAAAATAGACACCTAGATTCAGCAATTCATTCTATTATATAGTCACAATTAATTAATAAGATTTAATTCCCACTTTCAATAAAATAATTTGGAAATAAAACACAATAATAATTCTAGTATATATGATTTTTCCAATTTCTGTGAGTAAATTCCAATCATAATAATAACTTCATAATCATAAAGAAAACTATATATCTATATATATATAATATAATTATCTAAAACCCTGTCATGCAACCTACAGGACGATGAAACACTACGGAAGCACAACAAATTTTTTTTCTTAAAAAGAGTAACAATGGCGAGTGAAGTAAACTACTCTAACACATACATGCTTTAGGCCACACAACATGTCTACATGTGAAATTCCAAACTTACAATTTATTCTAAAACATAGTACATGGAATTAACTCATGATAACAACATACAACAAAGTAGTAATCCATTGCAAATTAAGTCGAACACATAGAAATGTAATGAGCATATTTCCACAGATACAACACCATATAAACCATATATAAACCATTTAATCCAATGATAAATAAATCATACTTAATGTTACAATTACATCACAAGGGTTCTCCTCGATACAAATGAGGATTACAATTATACAGTGTCCACAGTTACAATGAGAAAGAGAAGTATAAATCCATAGAACCACACGAGATCCTTGAACAAGAAGATCTTGCCATCACGAACAGGAAGAGAATCTCAATAGTGTAAGGAGCATGCCACCCAGCCATATGGTACCTGTAGGCCCAACCCCCGTGCTAGGAGATAGTAATAGGTAACCAAGACAACTGACTACCTCTAACATAGGAAAAGAGTACACAACCACACTGTACCAGTAAATACAAACACAGGGTTACATTGCTTCCAAAATCACAAAATCAAGAACAACCACTATACAAAACAAATGATTATTTTCATAGGAGGAGTGCCATCACAAAGGTTGCATTGGTTATCCTAAGGATATCTTCCTAGGTCCCGACCCCCATCTTGGGTTATCCTAGTAACCTCTTACGAACTCCAGCCCCACATGCACACCAATGCGGAATCGATTATCTTTCGAGAAGACAAGATAATGATCTTTCCCTTCCAGGCATTCCCAACTCATCTCAAGTCTAACACAATCACTTGAGCCAATGAGCAAGGCTAATTATCAAGTTAAATATGTTAACTACCCATTCCCCTAAAGTAGGTTATTTAATTTCCACTGATTACAATTACTTCCACACAAGTTATCCTAGGACCACTTTGTGTCCCGACCCTCATTGAAAGCCACTCCCCTATTGACAACACATAAACTCATACTATACCCAAGGGTAGATAGTGCACTAAAACTAACAACAAATAACCAACACACCTCAAGAGGTAACACATCCCTATGGATGTCCAATACTGAATCCCAATACGTGCACTACCCAAGGAAATCTCAAAGAGTGAACTAAAGTTACAACATCCCCTTTCCCAAATTACATCTCTAGAAAACTTAGATTTTCACAATAACAAATACTTCCCCCCGTTACACAAATACAATAACACTTGAAATTAAAATAAACAACTATTGCATTTAAATTCACTACCATTCGGATTTCCTAAATCCAAAACAATCAATTTCACATATTTAGAATACACCATTTAAATATGATTCCAACTTACAATTCAACAGTGAATTAAACTAAAGTAATCAATTATTTCAATTAAATTAATCATGCTTGTAACCATTTATTGAATTACTCATGCATTAAATAAATATATTTAATATATATATAATTAAATATAATTATATATATACATATAAATATATTATTTAATTATAAAATTAATTATACTTTTCCCAAATTCCATTTTAAATTAATTACAATACAATTTCCAACAATATCTATATAATATATATATATAGAAATATTTTATTTCCTAACAATACTAATTAAAAGCCCAACTCAAAAAATAAACGGACTCATAATACGAAATCCGTGCGACATTTACAGTCGTATGAGGCTGTACTGGGTGTGTTGGCCACAGCTGCACCCACATGTGGGGTGCGTTGTGGGTGAGCAGCACTGAGCGCTAACTCCCACAGCGTTCCTCCCATATGGGCGGCTGTGGGAGCAACCCCCAACCTCCCATATACACGCATTCACTACATTTTAAAAACAAATGCATGTATATATTTTATGAACAATTTCACCAATATTTACAAAATTTGTCGTATGGTGATTTCTTACAATTGAAATTATAGTGGTTTAAAATAAATTTAACACATTTATATATATATATATATATGTATGTGTACATATACATTTCAATATATATGTACATATATATATATATAAACAAATTCAAACATTGATTCAAATTGGGCAAACAAATTACACAGAAGAAATTTTCTACAGGAAAACTCAGAGATTTCATTTTCCCAAACAATTAAAAGGAATTGAGAACCCAAAAAAAATGAAGGTCTTTCTATAGAGATTTATAATTTCCTTTTGTTTCAATCTATTTCAAATGATCAAATTAAAACAGAGGACTTAAATTGTTTTCTACAAAGGTTTAATTTTGACGACAATATTTTATAAAAGAAAAAGCTTCTACAGTAATGAAAATTTCTTTCTAAACTTTTCCAAATTGTATTACAGTAATATAAACAACTTTTCAATTCAAAATTCACAAAAATAATAAAGGAACCTATTCTAGAAGAACTATGCCTCGAGAATTGTTGTCGAGCTTCTCTGTAGCTTCAAATTGCCAATGTAGCCAAAGCTTCCTCCAATAAATTTTCCCCTTTCCAGAAAACACACAATACCATAGCCAAGAATTCTACAACAAGATTCTAAAATAAAATCCTTAGAGAGATCCCCAATTTCCTCACCAATATTTCAACAAAAACCAAAACTCTTCCCGTGAAACAACTTTCTTTCCTTTTCCCAATCTTTTTCCTCTGAGAATCAATTTTCAACAATTAGATAACAAATTTCTAACTCATAGTTATCCCAACAAAATATCTTTTCCCTCAACAACCACAGATATTTTCCAACCACATGCATTTACAAAAATAAACAATTTATATATTTCAACAAATTTAAACAATCTTATTTATTTAATTCCCATATAATTTAATAATTAAAATTACCTAATAACATAACTAAATTAAATTAATTTATTTATTTATTCTAAAGCTTCCACAACAATAATTCCATTAATTAAATATTTAATCAAACACACATTTAATCTACAAAATTAAATTTGCACAATAATAAAATACCCAGAACAACAAAGATAAGGTATACGACCAAAACTCAAACTGATGAAACATTGTACTAGGGTAAAGGTATGACCAGATAGCCTATTACTATCTCCTAATCATTACTGTTTAGTAGTGGACATGCTCAGACCTATGAAACCAGGTGAAGTTGTCCTATACCTACAAACCTACAAACAAGCAAACATTGTACATGTATCCAGATAATAAAGCATACACACCGTGAAGTGAGAATCACGAAAAATTAAAGGGTGCTTGCATTCGAGTAATGTAATTTTGTCCCCTTCACCAATACAGTCACACAAGATTGACAAGATAAAAAATCAATTAAACTACAAGAAGCATATATATCATTGTCATCACAACTAAGCATCTATGCAACATAAAGCATGTCAAACATAATCAGCATGCATATAATGTGTCATCACATCAATATAGTCTATCATCGCTCTACTGTTAGCGATAGAATAACAATAATATAAAATATAGTCTAACAAAGTATCTGAGTTGACAAGAAAACATCACAAAACGAAGGGGTGTCACATCTTCTCCCCTAGGATCAGGCTTACTCCTGGAAGCCTACGAACAAGTAAGGGTAGAGCTCCCTCATCCTAGTAGCATCTTCCCATATAGCGGAAGTGTCATCTCTAGGATCCCACTGGACCCTCACCTACTCAATATCTCGACCCTTGAGGGCGAGTCTCCCATGCTGGGTAATGGCCATGGGCTCCAAAGCTAGCTGCTTGTCCTCTACCTATAAAGCAGTCCAATCAAGGATATGAGAAATGTCTAGATGATAAGGTCTAAGTATAGAAACATGGAACACCTCGCGGATGCACAAGAGACTGGGCAGTAAAGAAAGGCGGTAAGCAACTGGCCCAATCTTCTCCAGAATCTCAAAAGACCCAACAAAATGAGGTGTGAGCTTAGAACCCTTTCCATAAAGAATTGGACTCTTCTTTGGTCGCACTCGCAAGAAAACTTGGTCACCCACAACAAACTGATGATCCACACGGTGTGCATCGGTGTACTTCTTCTGTCTATCCTGAGCAGCTACTAAATGCTCTCTGATCTGAATCACCTGTTGCTCCATATCCTAAAGCATATCTAGACCCAATAAAATCTTATCCTCCAACCTGTCCCAACTCAATGGAGTTCGACACGGTCATCCATACAAGGCCTGAAAAGGTGCCATGCCAATAGAAATCTGAAACCCATTATTATAAGCAAACTCTACAAGATAGAGATAATCCTCCCATCATGTCTGCTGGTCCATGACATACATGCAAAGCATATCTTCAAGGATCTAATTGACCCTCTCAGTCTATCCATCTGTCTCTGGGTGATACGCTGAACTAAAGTCCAATTGTGTCCCCATAGCATGTTGTAATTATGTCCAAAGAGCCGAAGTAAACACAGGGTCTCTATCAAAAATAATCTGATGCAAAATACCATGCAACCTCACAATGTCCTCCATAAACACTATAGCAATTGATAAAGTGTTATAGGAGGAACGAATAGGTGAGAAGTGTGGCACCTTTTTCAACCTATCTACTGCCACCATAATCACATCTTGTCGTCATGAAGAGTTGGGTAAACCAACAATGAAATCCAATGAAATGATGTCTTGACATTTCCACTTAGGAACCAAATGAGGTTGTAGAAGACCAGCTAGATGTTATTATTCAGCCTTAACTCGTTGACACTCCAAACACCGTGATACATAATCGGCTATATCCTGCTTCATACCTTCCCAAAAATAAAGTGGTTGCAAATCGACACATCTTCTGCACTCCAGGGTGAGCTGAGTAAGGTGCCTGATGTGCCTCTTTCAAAATCAAGGTACGAAGCCCTTCCAAAGATGGAACAAATATATGTCCCATGTATCTAAATAACCCATCTATCTCCAAAGAATATCCTGAGTACCTTCCCTCCAAAGTTCTGCCTGACTTAATCTTAGACCTTACCTCCTGATACCAACTATCTAAAGGAAGTGTGGTAAGTATCCAGCTCCTCAAATCCACAGTAAGAGTCATCTTAGAAAGTTTGTGCATCCATCTACTAAGAGTGTCGACCACTATATTCTCCTTTCCCTGGATGTACTTCACCTCAAAATTGTACTCGCAGAGAAACTCCATCCATCGCCTTTGCCTAGCATTAAGGTTAGGCTGTGTAAAAATATACTGTAGAATTCGATGGTCACTATGTAACTCAAAATGGTGCCCCAATAGAAAATGTCTCCATCAATTCAAGGCATGTACTACTGCAGCTAACTCAAGATCATGCATAGGGTAGTTCAACTCATGATCTTTGAGCTTGCGCAACTCGTACGTAATGACTCGACCATCCTGCATCAATACCACTCCTAACCCCTCTAAAGAAGCATTAACACATATAACAAAGTCTCTTGTAGGATTGGGTACTGCAAGGATAGGTGCACTAGTCAACCTCTCCTTCAATGTCTGAAATGCAGCCTCACTCTGCTCTAACCAATTGAATTTCTTCCCTTTCTTCTGAAGAGAAGTAATAGGGTGTCCTACCCTAGAAAAGTCCTGAACAAAACACCTGTAGTAACCTGCTAACCCCATAAAGCTACGTATCTCTGCCACATTTGTGGGCTTAGGCCAATCCATGATTTCCTAGATCTTTGCAAGATCCATTGCAATACCTTCTCCTGATATAACATGACCAAGGTACTTGACCTTGGTTTTGAAGAACTCACATTTGGACAAGTTGGCATACAACTTATTATCCCTCATACACTACAATACCTGCCTCAAATGTTCTTCATGCTCCTCAACATTCCTAGAATAAATTAAAATGTCATCGAGAAATACCACTACAAACCTATCCAAGTACGTGTGAAAAACTCCTTGCATTAGGCTCATGAATACCGATGGCGCATTCGTCAACCCGAACGGTACCACTATAAATTCATAGTGACCATATCATGTGCGAAATGTCATCTTATGAATATCAAACTCCACAATCCATAACTGATGGTATCCTGACTTGAGATCAATCTTAGAAAAGACTGTTGCACCTTTGACCTGATCAAACAAGTCATTGATCCTAGGTAGAGGATATCGGTTCCTGATGGTGACCTTATTTAACTAATGGTAATCTATGCATAGATGAAGAGATCCATCCTTCTTCTTCACAAAGATCACTGGTCCTCCCGAAGGCAAAATACTAGGGTGAATGAAACCCTTCTCTAACAACTCCTCAAGCTGCAAGCGAAGCTCTTTAAGCTCCTGAGTCATCATACAATATGGGGCTCGTGAAATGGGTTTGGAACCAAGTAGAAGACCAACCTTGAAGTCTATGTCATGCTGAGGTGGAATCCCTGGAATATCATTTGGAAAAATATTTGCATATGCTTAAGTATGGGGTGGTTATCCATAGATAGCTTCTCCTCTCTATCACCTATCTTCAAGTCATCTACTATCACAACAAATAAGTGACATCCCTGATGAACACATCTTCTCAACTGCATAGTTGAGATCATCCTCAATGATATAGGTCTTTGGACCCCTACTAACTCAGCCTCAATACTTGATGCATCAATGCATCATACCGACTTGCATCGACAATCAATCACGTCCTTATGAGCATCGAGCCAATCCATCCCTAGCACTATGTCATAAGAACCCAATTTTGTAACACAAAGATATGCAGTGGTGTGGAAAGAGCCAATCTCTAGTCTACAATCTAGTACATAGGAATGTACAACAACTCTAGCACTAGATGCTAACTCAACCTGCCACTTACCCTCCTACCTTACTACTCCCAGTCTATCACGTGCCACGACAAATGATGAAATAAATGAATTGAAGGCTTTTGAATCAAATAATATGGTAACTCTATTACCCTGCAGCATACCTGTAGTCTCCACCACTATACTTTGGTGGTTAGCCTGGTGGTTGTCAACCATAGCAAATACATGATGTTATCTACCTACATCACTAACAGTCGGTTCTAATGTCACTGTCCTCTGTGTATATCCTGATGTTCCCTTATTAGGACACTACCGAGCTATGTGACCCTATTGTCCACAAGCAAAACACCCAGTACCCTTTCCAAAACCTCTACCTCCAGAAGGTGCACTAGACTGTTGTACACTACCCCTAAATGTAGATTGAGTACTCTATGTTGGTTGTGCATTACTAAAGCATTTGACACACCTCCAGTTCTGGTCACCCCCTAACTGATATTTGTCATTATTTCTAGGTGGAAAATCCTTTTGTTTCCCCTGGGAGTTCTGGTACTGTCCACTCTATGCTGGTGTCTGCTATGCCCTAGGTGGTCCAGCTCCCTAAGTCTAGCCACTCCGTGCACTAGGCCCTACAGCTGAAGTGCTACCCATTTGCACTCCTACATGACTACCCCATGCCCTTGCCAAGTTGTCCTCAACAAGCCTAGCCTTTTCTACCATGGTCTCCATAGTCTTGGGTACGAAAACCCGTACACCTCCATTTATTTGAGTATTTAAGTCCCTAAGAAAGTGCTGCACCAACATGCCCTCTTCGTCTCCAATGCTTGTGTATTGTTTGAGCTCATAAAAATAATGCTCATATTGTTCCACTGACATATTTATTTGTCATATAGTATGAAACTCATCACCACGATGCTATTGCCAATTATCAGAAAGAAATCTAGCACGAAACCTCTCTAGAAACATCTCCCAAGATACGGTACTGCTATCAATATCAAGCTTTTGCTCCTCCAATCTCCACCATGTGGAAGTAAAGCCTCTTAGGTGCATAATCACACATCTGGCTCTAGTGTTGCTACCATATGGGTGCATAGAAAAGCATCTGTTAAGGTCAATCATCTAGGTCTCAACCTCTAAACCACTACCTGATCCATCAAATAAGGGTGGTCGAGCTCTCAGTAAATCTCTCATGTGTGTAGCTACCACTGCCTCTGACTAAGCTGGTACATCTCTCTCTCTAACAATAATTTTCTCTACTTCCTCCCTCGGTCCAAGATGGGCAAGATTATCCTCTAAGAATTGACACAATTGAGCGCCTTTGACGCCTGGTGGATCTAGATACTGAATATTGCCTCCCAAAATGTTTTGGGAAGCTTTTTGTTTCTCACGGTCAGAATCATGAGAAACATGATGAGGTGAGTTTTGTTGGCCACCTCCATGTCTGCCTCTATAGCCACAACCTAGACCTAGACCTCTCCTAGGTGGCATGATCCTACACAAACACACCAAGGTGTAAGACAAGACATGCAACTTAAATCCTACATAAACAACTTAATGGTTTCCAAATTAACCCAGAGTTTCTAGTGCTTAAACCTAGGCTCTGATACCAAGTCTAAAACCCCATCCCCCAACCTAGAGGATGATGCAACATTGCGGAAGCATGACTAATTTTTTTTCTTAAAAAGAGTAACAATGGCAAGTGAAGTAATCTACTCTAACACATACATCCTCTAGGCCACAGAACATGTCTACATGTGAAATTCCAAACTTACAATTTATTCTAAAACATAGTACATGGAATTAACTCATGATAATAACATACAACAAAGCATTAATCCATTGCAAATTAAGTCTAACACATAGAAATGTAATGAGAATATTTCCACAGATACAACACCATATAAACTATATATAAACCATTTAATCTAATGATAAATAATTCATACTTAATGTTACAATTACATCACAAGGATTCTCCTCGATACAAATGAGGATTACAATTACATCTAGTGTCCATAGTTACAATGAGAAAGAGAAGTACAAATCCATAGAACCACATGAGCTCCTCAAACAAGAAGATCTTGCCATCATGAACAGGAAGAGAATTTGAACAGTGTAAGGAGCACACCACCTAGCCATATGGTACCCATAGGCACAACCCCCATACTAGGAGATAGTAACAGGTAACCAAGACAAGTGACTACCTCCAACACAAGAAAAGTAAAAAACCACACTGTACCAGTAAATACAAACACAAGGTTATGTTGCTTTCAGAATCACAAAATCAAGAACAACCACTGTACAAAAAAAATGATTGTTGTCATAGGAGGAGTGTCATCACAAAGGTTGCATTGGTTATCCTAAGGAGATCTTCCTAGGTCTCGTCCCCCATCTTGGGTTATCTTGGTAACCTCTTACAAACTCCGGCCCCACATGCACACCAGTGCAAAATCGATTATCTTTTGAGAAGACAAGATAATGATCTTGCAATTCCAAGCCTTCCCGACTCATCTCAAGTCTAACACAAGCCCTTGAGGCAATGAGTGAGGCTAATTATCAAGTTAAATATGTTAACTACCCATTCCCCTAAAGTAGGTTATTTAATCTCCACTAATTACACTAACTTCCACACAAGTTATCCTAGGACCACTTTGTGTCTTGGCCCTCATTGAAAGCCACTCCCCTATTGACAACACATAAACTCATACTATACCCAAGGGTAGACAATGCACTAAAACTAACAAAAAGTAACCAACACACCTCAAGAGGTAACACATCCCTACGGATGTCCAATACTAAATCCCAATATGTGCACTACCCAAGGAAATCTCAAAGGGTGAACTAAAGTTACAACATCCCCTTTCCCAAATTACATCTTTGGAAGACTTAGATTTTCACAATAACAAATACTTTCCCCCGTTAGACAAATACAATAACGCTTGAAATTAAAATAAACAACTATTTCATTTAGATTCACTACCATTCAAATTTCCTAAATCCAAAACAATCAATTTCACATATTTACAATGCACCATTTAAATATGATTCCAACTTACAATTCAATAGTGAATTAAACTAAAATAATCAATTATTTCAATTAAATTAATCATTCTTGTAACCATTTATTGAATTACTCACGCATTAAATAAATATATTTAATAAATATATATATATATATATAATTATATATAATTATATATAAATATAAATATATTATTTAATTATAAAATTAATTACAAAATAATTTCCAACAATATATATATATTATTTCCTAACAATACTAATTAAAAGCCCAAATTGAAAAATAAATGGATGCACAATACGAAATCCGTGCAACATCTACAACCATATGAGGCTTTACTAGGTGCGTTGGCCATAGCCGCACCCACATGTGGGGTGCGCTGTGGGTGAGGAGCATTGAGCGCTACCTCCCATAGCGTACCTACCACATTGGCGGCTATGGGGACAACCCCCAACCTCCCATATACACTCATTCATTTTGTTTTAAAAAGAAACACATATATATATTTTATAAACAATTTCACCAATATTTACAAACTTTGTCGTAGGGCGATTTCTTACAATTGAAATTATAGTGGTTTAAAATAAATTTAACACATTTATATATAATATATATATGTATGTGTACATATACATTTCAATATATATGTACATATATATATATATATATATATATATATAAACAAATTCAAACATTGATTCAAATTGGGATAACAAATTACACAGAAGAAGTTTTCTACAGGAAAAAATTAGAGATTTCATTTTCCCAAACAATTAAAAGAAATTGAGAACCCAAAACAAAATGAAGGTCTTTCTACAGAGATCAATAATTTCCTTTTTTTTCAATCTATTTCAAATGATCAAATTAAAAAAGAGGACTTAAATTGCTTTCTACAAAGGTTTAATTTTCACGAAAATCTTTTATAAAACCAAAAGCTTCTACAGTAATTAAAATTTCTTTCTAAAATTTTCCAAATTGCATAACAATAATATAAACAACTTTTCAATTCAAAATTCACAAAAATAATAATGGAACCTATTCCAGAAGAACTATGCCTTGAGAATTGTTGTCGAGCTTCTCTGTAGCTTCAAATTGCCAATGTAGCCAAAGCTTCCTCTAGTAAATTTACCACTTTCCAGAAAACACACAATACCACAGCCAAGAATTCTACAACAAGATTCTAAAATAAAATCCTTAGAGAGATCCCCAATTTCCTCACCAATATTTCAATAAAAACCAAAACTCTTCCCGTGAAACAACTTTCTTTCCTTTTCCCAATCTTTTTCCTCCAAGAATCAATTTTCAACAATTAGATAAAAAATTTCTAACTCACAGTTATCCCAAAAAATATCTTTTTCCTCAACAACCATAGATATTTTCCAACCACATGCATTTACAAAAATAAACAATTTATATATTTCAACAAATTTAAACAATCTTATTTATTTAATTCCCATATAATTTATATATTAAAATTACCTAATAACATAACTAAATTAAATTTATTTATTCTAAAGCTTCCACAACAATAATTCCATTAATTAAATATTTAATCAAACACACATTTAGTCTACAAAATTAAACTTGCACAATATTAAAATACCTAGAACAACACAGATAAGGGATACGGCCAAAACTCAAACTGACTACACACTATACTAGGGTAAAGGTATTCCTAGGTAGCCCATTACTATCTCCCAATAATTATTGTTGAGTAGTGGACAAGCTCAGACTTGTGAAACTAGGTGAAGTTGTTGTCCTGTACCTACAAACCTACAAACAAGCAAATGTCGTACATGTATCCAAATAATAAAGCATACACATTGTGAAGAGAGAATCACGTAAAATTAGAGGGTGCTCACATGCGAGTGATGTAATTTCGTCCCCTTCACCAATACAGTCACACAAGACTGACAAGATAAAATATCAATTAAACTACAAGAAGCATATATATCATTGTCATCACAACTAAGCATCTATGCAACATAAAGCATGTCAAACATAATCAACATGCATATAATGTGTCATCACATCAATATAGTTTGTCATCGCTCCACTGTCAGCGATAGAACAACAATAACATAAAATATAGTCTACCAAAGTATCTGAGCTGACATGAAAACATAGCAAAATCGAGGGGTGTCACAAATTACATATATATATATAAATAAAACTTACCTATATACAAATTTTGATTATTTTGTCTTATACTGTTATTAATTTTGGGAGAAAAAAATTCAATTACAGACAAGATATATATATTAAACTAAATGAATAATAAAATTTTCATTTAAATAAAGCAAATCCAATAGTATGGGTGTGGCCACGTGCAGTCCAAAGGACTGATGCGCACAATAATCTGATGGACTATTGTGACAGTCTCTCTAACTGTGGGTGCAACCCATCACAAATACAGCTGGGTAGGGATACGACCAAGGCTGAGGCCCACCCAACAAGCAAAATGAATTTTGTCGCCGTCAGTGTTTTATGGCCCTAGACAGAAATAAATTCTCAAATAAAATTAATATATATATATATATGTACACAGTTGTGTGTATTTATATATATAAATAAATAAATATATATATATATATATATATATATATATATATATATATATATATATATATATATATATATATATATATGTATATGTATATGTGTGTGTGTATCACCAAGAACATAGTATTGTGGAAATTGGAAATCATATATATATATATAGACAAGTTTGTGTGTATATATATATGTGTGTGTGTATGTATATATATTATATATATATATAAACACATAAATCCATTCATTTTAGAGTGGAAATAATTTTCCCATAACAAAATTATAAAAATCCAGAACATTTTTAGAGACTCAACAATAAATTTCTCCCAATTATTTGTTACCCAAAAGATTTCCAAAACCCCAGAAGATTTTTCCTTTTATTGAACAACATGATTTCCATTTCAAATTTAACAAACAATGAAAGAACAATAAAGGAACCTGGAGTCATGTGCTTGCTGAGGAGTTGATGAAGCTTTCCTTTGATTCCAACTAGCCTTTCTGAAGAGCTCCCCTTTCCTTCTTCAGAACTTCTCCACTAGTTTCTTTGATCAAATTTTTAATCTATATCTTTTATTCAGAAGAGCCTTTTTCCTCAGAGCAATGAAAGGGAATTTTTTTTTTATAGAGTCAAAAGAGAGGATGCAAATTTTTACAAAACTAAATATTTTTTTGAAGCTTCTGTTAAATTTCCCGTGAATGAAAACTTCTCATTTTTTTTCTATTAAATAAAAAGATAACCTCTTCTATTTTTGAAAACTTAAAAAAAAATAGGATGAATAGAAAATTTCTATTTCTTAACCAACTTTTCAGCCCAGAAAATCTCAACATTCATTGGTCCTTTTTAGTCCTTTCTAGATTGTTTCTATTCAAACTAAACTTTTTTAATTTTAATTTCAATTTACTAATTTATACTTACAATTTACACAATTTAACTTATTTAATTATTTTATTCCATTAATTATCCTCAACATGCTATTTTCATTAAATTATCTAAATACCAATTTAAATAATTTAATTTACACCTTTCAATTTATTTATCTTTAATAAATTACATGACTTTTAATTTAATACTTTTATATTTTAATAAAACTATTCCAATAACTATTATTAACATTTATATAATTTATTTAATTATTTAAATTACTTCATACTACAACACCAACATAAAATAAATCACATAAATACATTCACACAAATCAACTAACATATAATGCGAAAACGACCAAGGTCAAAACACATAATACCACTAGACACAAGACGGGTTGACAACTTGGGACGGGGTGACTTCCTTGTCATCTCTTTTTCAAATTCATGCCCATTGGGTTAATTTGATGCTCACCCTATCCTACCAAAGCAAGTGGAATCGAGACTTTGTTCCTGCAATTCTTGCATACAAACAAGGTTGTGTACAACATGTATATATATATAATCAAATGCATCACATCGTGAGAAGGAATTGCAACATAGCAGAGCACTCGCAAACAAGTGGTGCTACACTGTCCCCTCACCAAAGCTATAATAATAACTACAACAACAAGTATAAAATAGCATTGTTAAACTATATTGATCACATCATATCATCGTAATATAATTACTAATCTACTACATTACAATATACTACTACATCAAATTAAACATTACCAAATAAAATGTAACCATAATGTCATATCATAATATCCATATCATCATATAAAGTAGCATAGTTATCACGTAGTCTAAACTATCCAATCAACCAAACCAACCAACACACAGTAACTATCAAAGTCTCAAAGTATCAAGCAAAACCATAAAAAATATCAAGTCCAAACAGCAAGACGAGGGGTATTACACTTTAATATATCTATATGTTCCAAGTTTCATGTATTTTCACATTGATAGTTGTTTCATATATTTTTAAGAAATTGATAATCAATATTTTTTTCAACTTGCATGTTTTTACATTTTACATTGATGTTTATTAAGGGGGTGACAATTACAAGATGTAACATTTTTTTTGCTATCATTTATTATTTAATAGATATACATAGGTTGTTTTAGAATCCGATCCTCGTACAAGTTGGTATCATGCCAACAAATATGAATTAGATAGGTTACATAAAAGGTAGGTGAACACTTCAACATCTAAATAAAACTAATAAAGGGTTTGGTGTTAGCTAAATTGTTTATGATATATTACCCTAAAATTATTCTATAACACATTTTAATTTTTTTCAAAATTCCATATATGTCATAAATAACATTAAAACTAGTGATAAATATATTCATCATTAAAAACTTATTTTTAGATTATTTTTTTCTTAATACACCCTCTAGCTCTCCACAAGAAAAATTTCAAATGAAAATGGTAAAAAAACTATAGATCAGCCAAAGCAAACTCTATCTAGCATCTAAAATACACACATTACTCGATAAACATGAGTTTCTAACTATTCTATTATATATTATAGTGTAAATAGTTTAAAGTTCAACCTAAGATAATATCTTCCATTCATGAATTTCTTATGTTAAAAACAATTTGAAAATCTTGTTGTTGCACCAATTAGATTATATTGAACTCCAACTTTGCTAATTCTAATTGTTTTCAATGTTATATTTTTTTAGATATCTTCAAGCATATTTAAAACATTCAAATTTATCTTCTATTAAAAATTTGAAATCTTTAATGTTAATTTTCAAATGTTTTACAATATGATATTTTGAGCTAGGAAAAAATGAGTATGTTATGGACTATTGAAATTACTTAGTGGTGATCTTGGAATATCTAAATATGTCAATATAAGTCCTTCATTCCAACCTAGACACATTGGTGTGTCAATCATACTTTAGATTAAATTTTATCTATTACATCAAATTAACTAGACACCTAATTGATAAATAGATTCATATGAAAAATATGAAAAAATATTAATGGGCATGGACACCTGTTTAGAAAGATTGATATTTTTAATATTTGATATTTAAAAAAAATATGTAGTAGAAAAGTCTTTGGCATCATCCATAATTTTCTCTGCAAAGAAATATAATGAGTGAAGCTTACAATAAATTTAGAACATTTCTTATCTCCTCATTTGATTGACTCTTTGAATACCAAAATTGTCCATTTAACCTTTGAACTATTTCAACATATGTACATTGATACTAAATTAGAAGCAATTTCATGTTTTTTAATATAACTTAAAGTAAATCTAATATTAATATTTACTACTTGCATGGGAAATATTTTTTTACTTATTAATAAATTCAATAAATAAGACTGGTAGGGTTCTTATGTTGAAAAACTAAATACAAAGATATTTAATTACAATAATGACCTACATATTTTAATAAAATATAATAAAACAAATTTGAAAAAGTAATTATTCAAAAACAATTTATTATTAATAAATAAAAATATATGTTAACTATTAAAAGTGGAGCCTTATTAGCTTTACATTATACTTGTTACTTTAGAACCAATATAATATTTTTATTGGATACATATTGATCATTCACTAGAACTTTTATAAAATAAAAAAATGTTGCTATTGGATAATTCACTTAAATATATAAACTCATTTTCTTCTTCTTTTATCATATATCATGTTAGAATAAATGCTATATTGATAAGTTTAATTTAAGGACATTTTTTATGTTTAAAAATTATTATTTATCTCTTTTTCTATTGATTGGAGTAGCTCTATTACTCATTTTTCTTAAAAAAAAATAAAAAATTAAATGATCATAATATTTTTTTTTGGGTGGAGCATTAACTAGCTTCTCGAAGTAGAAGAGAAATCTTCACATGACATGGAGACAACAATGAACAAAAAATTCTGCTTTGTTAGGGTTATGTAATATTTTTCCTCCAAACTCTGCCCATTTTTTCTCATCAACATTGTTGATTGCACGACACAATTTGAGTAGAATCTTGAGGTAAGTTACTTGCCATTGTTTGAGCAATTTTTTTCATGATTCTATACATGACCAGCTGATTTGGAGGTGAGTACTTAGTTTGGGTGTCAAATTTGTGCGATTTGAGGCCACGAGATATATAATGAAAGTGTATCAAATTTGGAGCTAAAGTATGGCCATTTGAGGCTAAATGGGTAGGATTTGAAGTAGAAAATGAATTTTACTAGAGGAGATTTGGTGTTTTGAGCATCAACTTGGATAAATTTGAGATCTTTTTTGTGTTAGTGATATATATTTTTACTGTTGTGGGGAAAATAGGGTATTATGGCAACATCGTGCTGCTTCATTATTTCAAAGATTTTGTAGTCCAACTTTAATGAGGTATCTGTGGAGCTATTAAGAGTAATATTGCAAATGAGGAATTATGTGGATTACTATTTTCTCAATTCATGTAGTTAGTATCTACAAGTTTTTTCTTTTGGAGGAAATTGTTTTATTATTAGGGTTTTTCTACTATGGAAAAATATTACTATTTACTCAATTTATGTAGTTAGTATCTACAAGTTTTTTCTTTTGAATGCAATTGTTTTATTATTAGGGTTTTTCTACTATGGATAAATGTCTCATTAGGATTGAGAAATAACAAATAGTCTGGGAAAATAAGGCCTATATTTCCTTTCTAGTTTCCACAAGCCAAATGTTCCACATACTTTTGAGCATAAATCAGTGCAAAGCTATTGTAAAGCCAGAATGATTTCCTACACTCTTTTTGCCTTAAATGCATCAGATTTTCTATAAAATTTTCTAAGTGCAAACTTTCTGAATGTGGATATATACAACA
>VDFB02075321.1:286650594-286887803 GCA_007258455.2 Sequoia sempervirens
TTTTTCTGAAAACACTCTTGCTTTTCTTTCAGTAGAGATCACCCCCTTAGGGTAAAAAAACCTAATGAATTCTTGATTCAATTTGTAATTATTTAACAAGGTTTCAAACCTCTCAATGCCTTCCTTTGAGGTGCAACTAAAATATGCAAATTCACAATCAAGGTTCACAAGGGATGCCTATTTTTGTCTTTTTGAAGTGTTATTTTTCCATGGCATCAAGTTGCCACATTATTTCCATAAATTCTTGTCTATTCATTACATATATTGGCAACTTATGAGGTGGCACTAAGGTTCCATAAATTATGATTATTGTGTAATTGGTATAGAGATACTAGTCTCACCAATTAAATTTTTGTTTATTGTCCTCCTCATACTCCAAGGGCCTCAACATCTCCTTAACACCTTGTGAAATTTTATACATGGGATTCAAACCCAAATGCTCTAGCACCAAGAACTTGAAAAAATTAGAAAACTACGTGTAATCAGAATGTGGACAATGTACATCCCAAATATGTGTCCACATTTGCACAAGAAACTCATTTTCCATATTATCTCTTTCTCTTTTAACCTTATATGGTTCCTCATCACTTTTATG
This sequence comes from Sequoia sempervirens, assembly GCA_007258455.2. NCBI lineage: Eukaryota > Viridiplantae > Streptophyta > Pinopsida > Cupressales > Cupressaceae > Sequoia > Sequoia sempervirens. The sequence continues at coordinate 286,651,190 of VDFB02075321.1, forward strand.
CTCTTCCATAGCAGCAAGTGCATCAATAGAGAATAGTGTCTGCATGACAATGGAGGATTTGCATGTTTCATTTTCTTGAGGTCCTCATGCAAATGCTCAACAATGTAGGAAGCATAATTCCAAACCCCATTCTGATACTTATGTTGAATATCAATTGCTAAGTTCATCAGAGCAATATCCATCTTAATGTCATACTTCTTATGTAAGACTTGACATAATGCATAATAGGTATTTTTGAAGTAATCTTCAAAGTCAGCACAATCAAATGGTTATATTTCAAGGGGCCTAAAAGGCACACCATTCTTCTTCAAGTCATGCCTCCTATGTAAAGGAAAGACACCCTTCCTATACCCAAACTTATTCTTCTCATATCCATTGTACAACTTGCAAAAATTAATGGACTCATAGACAGATGGACTCAACTAAAAAGCTTCCATTATTTGGCTCACTGATATTCTCAGCATAGGAGCAAAATCTAAAAATATCTTGATTGTTCTATATAGTGGATCATAGCACCTAGCCAATTATAGCACTAAGTCTACCTCCACAAACACATTTGGGCATACCAACTTTCCTATGTCACAAGTACATAAATTGTAGGTGGGGTGGTTAGCAATTCTCCTTTTAAACGCATAATGAAACAAATCCCAAGCACTCTGTGGCAGTGATACATCACAAATCCTAGAGGAAGAATCCTCAAAATGAGTCATTAGGGCACCTTCACCAGTTTTTATTTTCCCCACCTTCTTAACTTTTGTAGTTGGGTCCTTACGGGGATCTTCGATAAACCTAGGAAAATCCTTCTTTATAATTCTTTTCTTTTTAGGCTTTTCCACTACTTCAAGTTTGGGCTGGTCATCTTGGGGTTTGGGTCTTTTAACCCTTTTTTGAGTAGGTTTTCTTTCAAGTTTAGCTTTAGACCCACTAGGCTCACTCATGCTTACAACACAACAAAACTAGGGTTTTTCAAATAATAAGGAATTATACCTTAAGCTCCTTAAATTTACAGGGCTTAAATTAAAAACAACAATTCCATCTTCTTTACCCCAAACCCTACGAGTAATAACTTCAATTACCTTTGAACAAATGAAAATGACAATTTTGAACATAAACCCTAGCCACTTACCCAATTCCAAAACTAAGCAATACATAAATTACCCACAGAGGTCAAGAAATTAACTAACCTGAGAAAATAGTTGGTTATTCCTTGGAAATCACCTTACTAGGAGCTTTTCTTTCTTCACTTCTTCACTTATCTAGTTCCTCTACTCACGATGACTACAATTTTGAAAGAAAACATTCAACAACCCTCTTAATACCTCAGAATTGAAGTGTATTCACCATTGATGGTTGATGGATTGCTTGTGCGAGCGAACTGACAAGTAATCGTTCTAGTTTAAATCCTAATTGCCAATCCCTTTAGATTTAAAACATGATCAACGATCCTCCTTAACCATTGTGACATTATTTTTACAACTATTCTTTAAAATGGTGATGATATTATGAGAAATTACCATGTAACCATTCATTAGCTCACAATACATTTCGAACCCCATTGCTCATCACAATAGTGCCTCGAAGTTATGTCCATATTTCGGTGATGAGTGACACACCCCTACTGGAAGGAATATTCCTCATCGCTTGTCACAAAAATGTGACAAGGTTTCATTTGTATTTCAGTGAAGAGAATTTTCCAGTGATGCCATAATATGTCCACAAGCCATCACATATTGTAGTAACTGTCTTGGAGTTGAGAGTGCTTTTAGTGATTGGTAAACCTAACGACATCACCAAACTCAAAACATGTGGCAAGATCACACCACTCCCTTCAATCCATTCCCATCACTCATTGTAGTAATTGAGAAAAACCATGAAATACTTTTGCGATGTTGCGACACAAAGAAAAGACAATATCCATTGCTCATCACTAGAAAGGTAATGGGAAGCCAAGATATTTCAGCAATAAGCGATATACCAAGCCCACAGCCATATCGCTCATCACAATAACCAATAACAAAAGGAAACAATCTTCAGTGGCATGTGATACAAAGGAAAAACATAGTCCCATCGCTCATCCTAATAATGAGCTCGAAAGCAAGAATAACTTTAGCAATGAGAGATCACTTAAGTGATTGAAATTTTCATGTGCAAATAAGATGTTTTAAGAAAGGGGATCTCCTAGCACAATGCATGATAAGATTTCAAAATACTTAATAACATTTTCAACAAAGGATGTAAGGTCCAAACAAGGCTAAAATCCCAACCTTATAAAATAAAGTAATTTCATAGACCTAGGCACGTGAAAAGACTTAGCGACGAGTAGCAAGAGATCCTAATCATATGGGGCCGGTCATAAGATGGATTTTAATGGCTCAAGTTGTTTTTACATGACTGGAGAATAGGTGACAATAGGTCAATAGATAAATAGATCAAAGAACAAGGTTTTAAGACAAAGGATAAAATCCTTCAATGTAAAACACTCATATAAAACCCTAAAACGTGTCCCAGTCGACCAAACAGACACCCAGGAAAATGCTCTTTTTAGACCAATGGGACATGATTTTGTTTTTTTTTTGAGGATTCCACCAGGACCTGCCACCTTTTGTTGGCACTGTTATAGTTGCTTAATGGCCTTTTTAATTTTTATTATTGTAATTCTTTCTAATTTTTGGGCATGGCCAAAAACTCTTTGATATTTTGGGCTCTGCCATGTGACTCTCGGGGTGTGCCTTCTTACCACCCACCCTTTTTTGTGAATAAGTGTATTTCTATCTTTTATTAATATAGCTATAGACACTTACTCATCCAAAATAATAAAAAATATATTATATATAGAGAAAATAATTAGAAAAGAGAACAATCAAGGCTATGATTGAAGAAAAATATAGAGAAATATCATACTATAGAATTTGAGATTATTTTCTCACATGTTTGAATAAAAATGCCCACATGTGAGAATGTATAGTTCCATGGTAGAATCACAATATAGAGCTGTGTGGGAGTAAGAGGTGGGTCATCACAAAGAGAATATTTGTCTTTGTTTTTAAGTCTAAAGAGTTAGTGAAGTAGTAGGAGCATAAATAGGGGAGCTCTATTTTTTTTTTCCATATTTGAGATTTAAAGATAAATGCATGTAATGAAATATATTTTTTATTAACATAATGAATAAAGATTTATTTTAAAGCTTTCCTTGTTATTATGTTGTATTAGATGATCTCTTTCATCTTATTCCCTTGCATGTATGTTTTCCTACAATTTTGAAATGTTCTGTGTATTTTGTTTATTGTGCTTTTTTATGACTCTATTTGCATGTGAGTGGTGGAATTGAGCTGCATTAATAGGTAGGTAGAGTCTGATTCTATAGAGGTTAGAAAAAATAGTTATAGACTTACTTATAACCAATTACAAGCTATAGATTTTCTTGTAAAAAAATATTTCAACAAATTTTATATGAGTTTCTTACAACAACACAACCTATCTCCAATAACAGGGTATGTGCAAGATCATGATGCGCCAAAAAGTGACAATATGATGGGTATGTGGCTGGTGACTATTTTCTTACCCAAAATTGATGAAACGAAAAGGGTTTTTAAAGGAGATTCTCAACTTTCCATTGATATAAATTATACTTTACTTTGAATTTAATAAGTAATTATTATTCATTTTCTATTCAAATTATGACTAAAGCCCTGATTGATAGGCTAATTGAAAAACATCTATAGCTTTCAAACAGTATCATATTTTTTGAATCCAAAACATGTGTCACATTCTATGCTTTGCATACTATAGGATTAAAAAAAATAAAAATTGAATTTCACAAAGCTTTGACCAAGTTAAGGTGGTCAGACATACGAAGTTTTATATTTTTTAAGAAGTTGTGATAAAAAATCATAATTAATCATTTACTTGGAAAAAAATTACAAAACAACATGCATCACATCCAGGCATGAGTCCTCTACTTTATATCTAAAATATTATAAAAAAAATATTATCATTTTATTGTGGTTAGTGGTGTGTAGACAAACACCTAATTCTTATTTTTTCCTAAAATTAAGTACTACTGCATTGAAATTTCAAATTTCACCAAATAGATTTTTTTATTTTAAAACCTAGTAGTTTAGAAACTACATTCAATTTGCTATAGATTCTATTTTTACATATTTTTGAAATAATATAGATAACTTATTCAAATTTTTACGTCAAGTTGCCTAACTCTGATTTTTTTGAAATTTTTGCCACTTAAGGGCCTGTTTTTTCCATGATGATCCTGCACATACCCAACAAAGGCATGTATTTGAGATACTTTTGGTGCTACAAGCTATTTATCACTGTAAAAAATTAAATTTCATTAGGGTTTATAACACTAGGTCATCACTAGGCAAGATGATATATTTAGGTTGGTGAAAACTAGTTCTAATTCAAGAGACCATGATTTTTTCAAAGAAATTAGATAAGAAGCATGATTATTTCAAAAGATAAATCAAGAAACTTAAATTTAGAAAATTATTTTTGTTAACTTGTGAACCAATTCATTGCATTGATTAAACATATAAATATGAAAACTAATAGTGATAAATCACTTGTAATCATGAAATATTTATATTTTTGAAATCACACTTCAAATTTGACCCAAAACTAATTAGATGCACATAGAAAATATATAAGATAAAAAGGGGAGAGAGAGAGAGAGAAAGAGAGAGTCTATTTTGTGGTGATATAAAGTTAAAATTGTATTTAGAAGATAAAGTCCTTAAATAATTACTCTTTCTTGATTAGTTTTCAAACAATTAGAGTTAAAATAAAGGTTCAATAGACTAAGGAAAAATTAAAAGTGAAGAAACATGTAATAAACTACAATGTGTAGAAGCAAGTCTGACTACAATCTTTCACAACTTTAAATTCATATGATATAATTCGATTGAAACACATAGAGTCTTACCAAAAATCAATTGAATTTCATAAAATGCATCTAAACAACATAGCTCAAATTTTAAAACCAAAGAAAAATTAAACACTATTAAGTGTCTAAAATTACATTTCTATCTCAACTACTCTATTAAAGATATTAAATGAACAATTAAATCTAGTGGTTCTAATTTAGTCACTAATTTTAGTACCAATGCATCTAATGTAAATAAGATGAGAATAAATTTTCAACAAAACAAGAGCTTGTAGCTTTTACAAAAGCATTCTTGACACTTTTTTAAAAGTAGGCATATATTTAATGGCACATTTCTATATATGATATTCCCAAATTGGTCATTTTTTACAATTCTTAGATAAAATCATGAATTCTTAATGCAACAACATATTTTTAAATATTATCCTTTTATATATTTTCATTTCTTTAACAATAGACTATATATTTCAATTTCTAGTCCTCATGTCACTTGTAATTGCCTAAATTCTATATTTTACCATTTGAGTGCCCTAAAACATATAAAATAGAGTATTTAGATTATTTTAAATGATAAATTAATCTATAATAACCTCCCATATATGATTTAAAATATCTTAAGAAACTAAAAATTAAGATAGATTAAGTTTAATTCTATGAAGGAGCATATATCCAAATGAAACTAGGCATGGGATAATACTAACATGGAGAAAATTCCTATGGCAATCACAAGGAATATATATTATTTGAAAGAAAACTATTACATTTTAGTAACACACAAGTGTGTATAACCATTAAGTACATAGAGAACTAATAAATAAGAGTCATTATGATATCTATTAAATATATCAAAGGACACAAGTTTCTTGATAACATATATAACCTAATTAAAAATTTATATAGGAACCGGTTCAATCATGGTTTTGGTGATAAGATTTTTTGTCTCAATGCCTGAGACACTAAATCCATCTCGTTCTTTGTAGAGAAGCTGGAGACCTTTTGATAAAGTGTATGCATGATCTTTACTGATTATTGGAACATTATCAGGTTTTAAATATTCCCAATTCAATTCTTTGAGTTTTTCATCAATTAAAGAATTGAGATACTCCAATGCATCTTCCTCTTTAGATCCAAGATGGTCTTTCATATAACATGTTATACATGATACTACTTCTCCACGATCTGCCTCAGCCTTCAAAAATAATATTATAATTATGTAAAATTCCATATATAATTACCTTTAAATATAATCAATTGATCATACAGATGAAGAAACATGAAATTTTGAAAGTTAAATTTTCTAAATTTATAGCATACCTTGAAAGTCTTTGTGTCACCCCTTAATCTAAGGGTTAAGCATAAAATCTCATTGAACCTTGATGGATAATCAATTTCTTTTATAACATCATTAGAAATGGGTACATCTAATGATAGTACAGGTTGTAAGGTCACAACACGAGCCCCTGAGCTTACTTTTCCATTTTCTAAATATTCCTCCAAAGATGGTATGTAACCCATAGCAAGCCATTTTGCTTCTTGCAAGTAAGAATCTATGTAAACTTCCCACTGTATTTAAACATCATTCCACTGGTTAATATTAATACTTTCAATTAATTAAATTACTAACAAAAGTCTATATAAAGTAAGACTCAAAATTAATATTAAATCAAATATCCATACAACTTTAAAAAAGATAAAATTCAAATCTCTTCATGATTTCAAGGAAAACCAACATATTAATATTATTAAGAACAACCATATTAATTATATATAGTATAATATAAAAACTAAAATATATCATATATAGTCAAAATAACTTTAAACATGTCACTTAACATGTCAACATTGCATTATTATTAGCACTACAAGTAAAGTCCTTATGTTGAAGCATATCTTACAAACCATAACAACATAGAATATTTTGTTTAATTGTTCCACCTTGCAGACTTTGTTTCCTAGGGATGTAGGAGAAACAATAACTTAAATTTAGAAATGTGCTTTTCAATCATATTTTAGTTAGAACTCTTAAAATAAATGTACACATAGTTTCAATAAGAAATTGAATAGTGAATTCGATAAGTTTTGGAGCAAGTTCATAGAGATTATTTTCAAATGCAACATAAAAATTATTTTTTGATTTGATATTTTATTAATGGTTGAATTTAACACAATGTCTAGGAATTATATCTTGAGCCTCCTTTACAATGTTCTTAGTCCTTTTTCCTCCATCTTTTATAATTTACAAGCAATATGAAATAAATTCCTCTTGTTCAATTGAGTTTGTAGAATAAATAATTTGTTAATCCATTATTATCCTATTATTGCTCATCCTATTTTATTTATCATCATTTACCTAGCTTGCCAAATATTGAAGTCATTCAAACATTTCCTTTACAATTTCTCACATTTATGGAGTGCTTAGAAGTGGATTCACTATCTATTTTCTTCATTTAATCTAGGATCATTTTCCTACTAGTTTGAGATATAACACCATGGCCTAGTTATATTATTAGAATTTCTAATTTTTAAATAGATATTCTATTTTTTTACTCAAAGTATGCTATGTTTAATGCAAATTCTCTAGATTTTATTTTCACATAAAAAAAATTGTGGTTTCTTCTCTTAATGTTTATATGTCTAGTCAATGATGAAGAAAATAGAACTAGAATTTTTATGTGCTTATAAGACCTAGTCAATTTAAACTAAGGAGTGTTCTTTACACTATTAATAGAGTACTAATCAAAGAATTTTACCATCATGTTATGACTAATGGAACCACTCACACAATTGGAGTTGTTTCTCATCACCTCCTTCTTATTGGAGAGGCTAGATTACTTCCTAATATTGCTTTTACTTGTAGTTCAAGACCCTCAATATGGATAGGAGTTCTATTTTTTAATCATTTATATTTTGATAGTCCATACATACCTACCAATTTATTTTCATTGTAAACCTTCTATTATATAAACCTAAAATTCCATGACTAAAATATGATACTCATAGAAGACCACTAGTCTATTGTACATGGAAATATAAGGTTATGATAAAAAAATAAAAGGTAAGCTTAGTCACAATAATAGGATAAAAGCCCCTCCTACTCAACATATGGCATTATTTACAATGACGTTTTACTAACCTGATATAAATAAATAAATGAAAAATTTATATATTAATAGATATTTTTATTATCAATAATGATTAACAAGTATAGGAAAGGATAATAAAAGTATACTCTTTACATACAACAAAAATAGAGGTCTGAAATAGATCAATGGAATTGAGAAAATTATGTTTTATATATAGGTTATTTTGTAACTTATTTCCTTTTAAAATTAAAAAATATACATTTTAAATTATTTCACTTTTTTATGATGATTCATACTTTTTAATGAATTGTAAATGGCATATAAATAGTAATGAAGTTGTATTTAAGATAAAAAAAAGTTTAGTGAAATGCATATATTAGTTTAATTAAATTACTTATCTATACACTCTATAATGATAGAGTATTAATTATACATATTAAAAAATGAATATTTATAAAATCTTACAGCTTTACGTGCATAGTCAAGTGTGTCTTTTTCTTGAGTCTTTTGAGCCTCTCGAGCCATCTCCCTCACACCCTCATCAAAAGCCTTGAATGTTAACTTCATAAATTCTGGAAGTCCTTCCATGGATGCTAAATCCCACCTTTCATAAAGCACAAGATAATCTATTACAACGATATATCTATCTATCTATCTATCAATATATTATTATATTAGAATGTTCATTGTATATTAATGTCAAGATAAATTTATTTTAGAAATTATATAAAAAATATAGAAAACTAAACCCATTTATGTCTACTTGCTATAAACTATGATACATTATCATCAATGTGTTAGTTCTTCATATGGATACCATGGTCCCTACATAAATAACTAGACTTTTAGCATGCATATGGTTTAATATCTTCCTTTATCTCACCCCAATTTACCAATATAAGCAAATAAATACCTCTTAATGGCTTGTGTGAATATTTTAAGTTCATCCAAAGTCCCATAGGTGTCATAAATATCATCCAAACAAGTGACAAATGTAGCCATCTTTGCAAACCCAATTCTGAAAGTAGAATATTTTGGTTCAATACACCCTCCAGCTACCCAAAAGTAAAATTCCACATGGCGATGGCGAGCAAACTCTAGTTTAGCTAGACCAGACTCTGTCCACCATCTAAATTGAAAACACATTACTAAATCAACACAATTTTCTAACCATTCAAATATAAATTTTATTGTAAATAATTTAAGCATCAAACTAAGAGAATATCTTAGATAACATAAATTTTCTACCTTGAGAGAATTTGAATCTCTCGTTGTTGTATTGATTGAATCATATTGAAGTCCAACTTTGCTAGTTCTAAAAGTTTTGAGTTAAAAATACTACAACAATTCCAAAGTATCAATGTTAAAAAATTTCAAAGATGTTCAAACTTAAAATATCAAAAAAATTGTCCTATTAAAATAAAAAATATTTATGTAAATTTTTTTTAAAAAATTGCCTAATGTTTTGAATTAGGAAGCGATGGGTATTGAAATTACTTGTCAGTGGTCTTAGCATCCCCATATATGTCAATATAAGTCCTTGCTTCTAACCTAGGCACATTGGTGTGCCAACCATACTCTAGGTTGAATTTTATCTGCTACACCACATAAATTAGAATCCCAATTGCTAAATGGATTCATAGGATTAGTATGGAAAAAATATTAAAGAATGTGTATACCTCTTTTGAAAGATTAGTATTATTAATATTTGGTAGAGCTTGTTTTAAATATGTAGTAGAAAAAGTTTTTGCATCATCCAAAGCTTGCTCCTTAGGAAATGCAATGAGTGAAGCTCAGAATAAATTTAGAATGCTTTTTATCTCCTTCTCATTCGATTGATTGTTTGAGTACAATAATTGTCCATCTTTACCTTTGAACTGCTGCAACATACCTGATGTGATATCAAGTTAGAAGCAACTTCATTTTTTATTAATTTAACCTAAAGTATATCTAGTATTAATGTTTGGTACTTCTAGAAGGATAAATTTATTGTATTGATAAATTCAATTAATAAGATTGAAAAGATTATTATAGTTTAAAAGTAAGTGTAACATGTTCAAATTTAAAACTACAATAAATAAAACACTATTTTAAAGTCTGAACAATTTTTTACTGATTCAGTGATTGCAGATATCACCTGAAGAGACGCCATATCTGTGTAGGCGAAGAATTCGAAAACCCAAGGCCGTGGTGTTGAGATCCACGCAAGGACTCTCTCTACCACATCCAATGCCTTTATCATTCCAATACCTGCTATTCAAACAAATAACTCTTACACTATTTACTTGAAGACAAGAAACATAATATAAATCCTCAATCTTAAAGAAACAAGCAAACCTGTAAACATAGTCAAGGGCTATTTTTATTTCACTTTGAAAATGGCGGTCAATTCCAAGGCGTTGTACATCGTCCACCATTGAAAGACGCTGATACAGATCGTCTGCAGATGAAGAGTGTACATGAAGGCCGTTAAACATGTCCTTTATCTCATTAATCAGCTTTTCAGCACGTTCACCATAACAGGGAGCCTTCACCACAGATCAAACAGGTTAAGACAAAACAAATCAAGAACTTCTAAGAAACTATACACCCCTTAAACATAGTTCAGATTAGATAGTAATGTAATTTACGTCATAAGATGTTGAGAGAGATTGTAGGAAATCATCATCCCACAAGTTGGGGTGATGATTGCCAATGCGCCGTGTTATGCCTTTATCATCCGTTGTAATAAACGCCATATTCATAGGAATTTGAGCAACTGTGCGGCGTGCTGAGATTTTGCCTGGTGGGTGTACTTTGCTGGAAAGCTTATGATGGTGAATAGAAGGCTTATGAAATGGTGGCTTCTGTCCAAGCACAGTAGAACCCAAAGGCGTAATGCAACACAGTAACATTTTTGGGCTTGTTCTTGTGAGTCTCAAAAGAAGGATCTTTTTGTGTGTTATGGTGAAGTTTGTCATCCACTCCAATTTATAGAACTTCCATCGAAATCTGAACGGCTGATATATGAAGCTTGAGCATCGCATTAGTTAACTTTATACTATTTTAGTATTTGGTATTCCGTATAGCAACATTACTAAAATTACTTTTTATGGCGGTCCCATAAATTAATAATTTATTGAATATCAAATAGACGACGGTTCGTCATGCTCATCCGTTTCCACATTGATTGACTGACAAGACTGCTTAAAAAATTAGTGAAAATTCAATTGAGTGATGGGAAGAAAAAGATAAGATTCGTTGAGATATTTAACTTAGAGACAGAAAATACGAAATGATTCGTTTTAGGAATAAACTACACCTTGCATGCGAGACGAAAATGCTTTTCGAGCACCTATGAGGGTTTAGATTCATGCGTGGGCGGTCCCATGGTAGCTTCATTTCTATTCTTATTTCTAAATAAAGTTCTATCATTTCTATTCTTACCTATCAATCAATTATATCTCAAGAGACATCCGATAAAATTATATCTCAATAAAGTAAATGTATGAATTTTTAATATATATATATATATAAATGTATGAATTATTATTATATATAAAATATATATATATAAATGTATGAATTTTTAATATATATATATATATATTTATTGAATATCAAATAGACAACGTTTTGTCATGCTTATTTGTTTGCACATTGATTGACTGACAAGAGTGCTTAAAAAAATAGTGAAAATTCAATTGAGTGATAGGAAGAAAAAGATTCGTTGAAATATCTAACTTAGAGAAAAAAAATACGAAATGATTCGTTTTAGGAATAAACTACACCTCGACTGTTTGAGACAAAAATGCTTTTCGAGCGTCTATGAGGGTTTAGATTCATGCGTGAGCGGTCCCATGGTAGCTCATTTCTATTCTTATTACCTATCAATCAATTATATCTCAATAAAGCAAATGTATGAATTTTTACTATATCTATATATATTTTCTAAAAATGCTTTTTGAACGCTTATAAGAGTTTAGATTCATGTGAGGGCGGTCCGATGGTACACTCTTTTCTATTCTTGACAAATTCTCACTTATTATTTCTAAATAAAGTTCTAGCATCTCTATTATTACCTATCAATCAATTATATCTCAATAAAGTAAATGTATGAATTTTTACTATATCTATATATATTTTCTAAAAATGCTTTTTGAACATCTATAAGGGTTTAGATTCATGCGTAGGCGGTCCCATTGTACGTGCTTTTCTTTTCTTTGCAAATTCCCACTTCCTTATTGTTTCTAAATAAAGTTCTAGCAGTCTTTATTGTCACCATTCAAAACTATCAATCAAGTACAGTCTAATAAAGTAAATGTATGAATTTTTACTATATTTATATGAATTTTTACTATATCTATGTATGTTTTTTAAAAAATGCTTTTCCAATGCCTATGAGGGTTTAGATTCATGCATGGGCGGTCCCATATTACGTGATTTTTTTTCTCGCAAATTCTCATTTCCTTATTATTCCTAATAAAGTTTTAGCACCCTCTATTCCCACCTTACATAAGTTCCATCAATCAAGTATAGTCCAACAAAGTAAATGTAGGGAACTTGGAGATGATGGACTTGCTGGTTTGCTCCACGACCAGCACCCCAACCTCTTCCTTAGCCATATCCTCTACCTCGAGGCATATTCCTGCACAACAAGATAGGGGTGCAAGTGAGCTTAAGAGTTAAATGCAAAGGTCGCCTAATGGACTTAAACTACCCAGAGAACCCAGCGTTTGTAACCTTGGCTCTGATACCAAGTTGTAATGCCCATCGTGTAAACCCCAAAAGACAACTACTATGCACACATTTACAAAAAAAGAAAAAAAACAAAGTACACATATAAAGAACATATAAAGTACCATCACATATAACATTACATTGCAAGATAAACATCTCAACATCTAAGTCCTTTGGGGCATGCGAGGTCAGATCGCATAAAACCAACTCATAACAAAAGAGACATAAAGCCAAATAACTTAACTAACTTTACATCCATCATAGACAATACAATAACCATTTCAAAGAGATAACATCCATACATACATAAGAATAAACATAAGTGCATCACATGGTATGAACCATAATAAATATCATAAATCATGAATGATTACAAGGGTAAATTTATATTACATCTTCTTTTAATACATTACATGTTCATATACATGAGTTACATCAAAATCTCCCATACATGTGGGATAGATACATCATACAAAGAATATCTGAAATACATAATGAATATTTGGTACAAGCTTCATCTGGAAGATACTGTGCAGACGAACGCTGATGGGGAACCCAACGGGGTGCAGAGCACGTTCCACCCGACCACATGGGTTTTAGAAAAACCCACCCCTCATGCTCGGAGGTGACAAGGAAGTGACCACAACCAAGGATGCCAACAAGACTAAACTCCAATAATAGTAACATAGTAACAGTAACTCCAATAGAAACAACAATAAAGTACATAGATCATAAACGTACAACCAAGAACCAATCATAATAACACAAAACCATTAAACACATCATAAATCGATCAAAGGCAACAACCATAATTCACTTTATAAATAAATCACAGGCAATAACCATAACTCACTTTATAAATAAATCACATGCAATAACCATAACTTACTTTATAAATAAATCACATGCAATAACCATAACTCACTTCTAGAGGCAAGCAAGAAAGCAAAGCACAAGGGCAATTAGTGGAGAGTGTCATCGCATAGTCCTACATGGGTTATCTTGGCCCTTGCTCCTATATGAGGCGCCAACCCCCATCTATGGTTATCCTAGCCCTTCCTCCTACTTGAGGTGCTGACCCCATAGGGTAACTCATGCAGAGCCGTTAACCTCTCATGAGGATGAGGTAATGACCTTGCCAACCATGAACTTCTCAGTCCACCATTAGTATGTGAAATCCCTAATGGAAGATGAGGTATCCATAATTATCTTATTAATGTTATTACTACCCATTCCCCTAAATTATTTTATTAGGTTTTCACTTTTTAATCTAACTCCTACGTGGGTTATCTTCGCCCTTCCTCCTTTTGAGGCGTCAACCCCCACAAAGATCCACTCTCCCTAGAGACCCAAAAACATATACAAAACCAAGGGTTGTACCATCATAAAATGAACATTAAATCTCAATAGAAAAACATGCGAGGCATTACCAATCTCGCTAAAAGCATATAATCGGAGTCTCAACAAAATCTTGTACAACCCTTTCACACAATGATCTACCAAAAAGGCTTTCCACATTAAGAGCACATAACAAGAGAAACATCATCTAACAATAAACTCAAGCCTTTGGAAGCCTAAGGTTCACAATATCCCTAAGCGGGTTCCTAAAGAAAACTAGGTTCCCACATCGAAAAAGCCAAAGCTGATTTACAAAATAAAAAGACATAATAATTTACACCCATAGCTGTAACGAAAATAGACACCTAGATTCAGCAATTCATTCTATTATATAGTCACAATTAATTAATAAGATTTAATTCCCACTTTCAATAAAATAATTTGGAAATAAAACACAATAATAATTCTAGTATATATGATTTTTCCAATTTCTGTGAGTAAATTCCAATCATAATAATAACTTCATAATCATAAAGAAAACTATATATCTATATATATATAATATAATTATCTAAAACCCTGTCATGCAACCTACAGGACGATGAAACACTACGGAAGCACAACAAATTTTTTTTCTTAAAAAGAGTAACAATGGCGAGTGAAGTAAACTACTCTAACACATACATGCTTTAGGCCACACAACATGTCTACATGTGAAATTCCAAACTTACAATTTATTCTAAAACATAGTACATGGAATTAACTCATGATAACAACATACAACAAAGTAGTAATCCATTGCAAATTAAGTCGAACACATAGAAATGTAATGAGCATATTTCCACAGATACAACACCATATAAACCATATATAAACCATTTAATCCAATGATAAATAAATCATACTTAATGTTACAATTACATCACAAGGGTTCTCCTCGATACAAATGAGGATTACAATTACATAGTGTCCACAGTTACAATGAGAAAGAGAAGTATAAATCCATAGAACCACACGAGATCCTTGAACAAGAAGATCTTGCCATCACGAACAGGAAGAGAATCTCAATAGTGTAAGGAGCACGCCACCCAGCCATATGGTACCTGTAGGCCCAACCCCCGTGCTAGGAGATAGTAATAGGTAACCAAGACAACTGACTACCTCTAACATAGGAAAAGAGTACACAACCACACTGTACCAGTAAATACAAACACAGGGTTACATTGCTTCCAAAATCACAAAATCAAGAACAACCACTATACAAAACAAATGATTATTTTCATAGGAGGAGTGCCATCACAAAGGTTGCATTGGTTATCCTAAGGATATCTTCCTAGGTCCCGACCCCCATCTTGGGTTATCCTAGTAACCTCTTACGAACTCCAGCCCCACATGCACACCAATGCGGAATCGATTATCTTTCGAGAAGACAAGATAATGATCTTTCCCTTCCAGGCATTCCCAACTCATCTCAAGTCTAACACAATCACTTGAGCCAATGAGCAAGGCTAATTATCAAGTTAAATATGTTAACTACCCATTCCCCTAAAGTAGGTTATTTAATTTCCACTGATTACAATTACTTCCACACAAGTTATCCTAGGACCACTTTGTGTCCCGACCCTCATTGAAAGCCACTCCCCTATTGACAACACATAAACTCATACTATACCCAAGGGTAGATAGTGCACTAAAACTAACAACAAATAACCAACACACCTCAAGAGGTAACACATCCCTATGGATGTCCAATACTGAATCCCAATACGTGCACTACCCAAGGAAATCTCAAAGAGTGAACTAAAGTTACAACATCCCCTTTCCCAAATTACATCTCTAGAAAACTTAGATTTTCACAATAACAAATACTTCCCCCCGTTACACAAATACAATAACACTTGAAATTATAAATAAACAACTATTGCATTATAAATTCACTACCATTCGGATTTCCTAAATCCAAAACAATCAATTTCACATATTTAGAATACACCATTTAAATATGATTCCAACTTACAATTCAACAGTGAATTAAACTAAAGTAATCAATTATTTCAATTAAATTAATCATGCTTGTAACCATTTATTGAATTACTCATGCATTAAATAAATATATTTAATATATATATAATTAAATATAATTATATATATACATATAAATATATTATTTAATTATAAAATTAATTATACTTTTCAAATTCCATTTTAAATTAATCTACAATACAATTTCCAACAATATCTAATACACTATTATATAGAATCATATTTTATTTCCTATAACAATACTAATTAAAATGCCCAACTCAAATAAACAACCATAATACGAAACTCCGTGCGACATTTATCAGTCGTATGAGGCTGTACTGTACTGGGTGGTCCATGCCGCACCCACATGTGGGGTGCGTTGTGGGTGAGCAGCACTGAGTCAGCGCCTCCTCAGCAGCGTTCCTCCCTTTATATGGGCGGCTGTGGGAGCCATCCATCAACCTCCCATATTCTTCACTCACAATTGGGAAATCAACATTTAACATGCAGTATATTTTCTTCTTTTATGAACAATCTTTCTTGATATTTACATGGTGTTTGTTTATGAATGTGAAGATTAAGGAAGGTCCATGAAATCCACAAAAGTCAAACAATTTCCACACAAAGCAATTACATTTTGGCCAAGAGAACTTATTCCACACATACTTCCACCAATGGACCTCTTCTCCATTCAAAGCCATCAATTCCTGATATCCACTAGCCACAGAAAAAATGCCTTTAGGATTTGGGCGCCAAGCAAGAACATCCTTGTCCTTGAGGGAACTACAGTGTCTAACTGATAAAATAGTATGAAGCTATCTTCCTCCAAACCTACCATCGGCCACTCATGCGGGGACTTCCAGCTAGCAACCTCCAATGACCACAAGGGTGAAAAGATTTAAAATCACTCACCCTTGACCAACCAGCCTCCAAGAAGCGCTATAAATTAGGAAATTGAGAGATAATGGGAGGAAAACCATCCCAAGAGTTAGACCAAAAGAGAGCATTGTTCCCTTCTTACATATCCAAAATAATCCCTCCTTAATCAAAGTAGCCCCTTTCTTAAATCACTGATCCACTTCCCACCAGAGGATAACGGGGAACCTCATCCTTTGGGATCCCAGGAAGATACTTAAGAAGTAGAATTTTAGCCCATAGCTGATCTTGCTCCACACACCATCTCCAATAATTTTTTGTAGCCAATGCCATAAAGATGAATGCCTCAAACCTAGACCACCCAACTGTTTAGGGGAGCACACAATATCCCATCTGACCAGGCTCCATTTAGAAGAAGACAAGTTTCCAGCCCATAAAAACTACCTTGCCAAGGAATCCAATTCCTTAACAAAGCCCATCGGAGCCACCTAAAGCATACATCTATACAAGGGAAGAGCCTGAACCACAGATTTAAGCAACTGAACACGTCCAGCAAAGGAAAGCCATCTATGAGTCCAATGATTAACCTTCACTCGAAATTTGTCTAGAATATACTGCCAAGAATCTCTAGGGAGCTTACCAGAAGAGATTGGAATACCCAGATAATTCAAAGGAAGAGAGCCTATCAAAAACCTCATAATAAGAGAAATTCTCTGTTGAATAGGTCCAGGTGTATTAAAAAAGAAGATGGAGGACTTATCTTCATTAATTAATTGACCAGAAGCAGTGAGATAAACATCCAAAGCCTTACGCAGATTAGTAGCCTCCCTGATAGTAGCCATACCCATCAGGGCAGTATCATCCACAAATTGTAGGTGTGACTGAGGAGGCAACTCATTGCCCCACCTCCACCCCTGGATAACCCCCGACTCAATATTACTTTTCAACAATCTCCCCAACCCTTCAGCTCTCCTTCCAAAAATACATTGATTAGGAGGTAGAAGTTACACAACTCATAACCCAAATCCAGTCCTCAGCAAATCCAAAGGCCCCAAGAATATTTTCTATCATAAGCCTTAGCCATATCAAGCTTGATAAACATTGCCTTAGCTTTTGACGTAGCCATAGAGTGGATATAGCAATAACAACTCCATCCAGAATACCTTGCTCCTCAGAGATAAGACATTTAAGCCATTTCTTCAACCTTTCAGCAATCACCTTAGAGATAATCTTGTAAATCACATTAATGAAATTGGCTTAAATCTGCCCCATCACATTTTGGGATGAGGGCTCAGTGCCCGAAGCATTTCTTTATTCCTCTGAGATTCCTGGAAATCAACCTTAATAATATCCCAAAATTCTTGAAAGAATTCAATTGGAAACCCATCAGGAGAGCTTTCCCTTTCTTCATATGGTCCTGAAACATCGCATAAGATTATCATTCATTTCTCTTAACTCTAAGTAGCTTCATAATTGCTCAATGTATCTGCCAACCAGCTTCCTCCAATAAATTTCCCCTTTCCAGAAAACACACAATACCATAGCCAAGAATTCTACAACAAGATTCTAAATATAAAATCCTTAGAGAGATCCCCAATTTCCTCACCAATATTTCAACAAAAACCATAAACTCTTCCCGTGAAACAACTTTCTTTCCTTTTCCCAATCTTTTTCCTCTAAGAATCAATTTTCAACAATTAGATAACAAATTTCTAACTCACAGTGATCCCAAAAAAATATATTTTCCTTCAACAACCACAGATATTTTCCAACCACATGCATTTACAAAAATACAACAATTTATATATTTCAACAAATTTAATCAATCTTATTTATTTAATTCCCATATAATTTAATAATTAAAATCACCTAATAACATAACTAAATTAAATTAATTAATTTATTTATTTTAAAGCTTCCACAACAATAATTCCATTAATTAAATATTTAATCAAACACACATTTAATCTACAAAATTAAATTTGCACAATAATAATAATACCATAGTCAGAACAACATTTCTAAGGATCAGGAAGAGGTAATTCAACACAAATGCGAGACTCAGAGGCACCCACTACCCAATAAGCCACATTGTGCGATATCATTATGCACTCAACATTGAACATATTTGGTAGGGATTATGCCAAGGTTTCATGACCAACCTGATTGTGGAAGTAAGGTCCACCCTCAAAAACTTTGTTATCTGCCATGCAATTGAAAACCACCATGAAGTAGTTGTTAGCCAACAACATAATGTCCATTTCCCCCTCAAGTTACCATGACTCCAAAAATTGAAGTGAAACCCTCATTCCCATGAATTTGCAAAGCAAGGGATTCAATGTCCTTAGCAATGGATTCTGGCTGAATCACCAAAACGGGTCTCTCCTTAGAGCACAGGCAACCAGTCACCTTCGGAATTCGAGATCCTCCTTGGCACAAAACCTCCATCTGCATCATTGGAAAATAAACTATTATCAAACATTCTTGTCTTTTGGTTTGGGGAAGAAACCCCAATAGTAGCACAAAAGTTCAAAGGGTATTTTTCCCTAGAACCTGGAGCCATAACCATAGTGAAAGCACACTCGTACAAAAGAAAAGTTGAAACTGCAAACACTGCGAGACAAAAAGCCGGCCCCAACCTCGTCCACAGCCACAAACCACACCCCGAAACCTGACAAAGCCCAACCCCACACCCAACTCAAGAAGCAGGAAGCAAATAAGCCCAAGATCGGGCACATGCAAGAATGAAAGGCCCCTCATGTAGGGCATAGCCTGCACAAACCAACACTCTCCATCCTTCCCTTTTCTACAATTCCAATTCTATCATTGCTCCACTGTTAGCGATAGAATAACAATAATATAAACTATAGTCTAACAAAGTATCTGAGCTGACAAGAAAACATCACAAAATGAAGGGGTGTCACATCCTCTCCCCCTAGGATCAGGCTTACTCCTGGAAGCCTACGAACAAGTAAGGGTAGAGCTCCCTCATCCTGGTAGCATCTTCCCATGTAGCAAAAGTGTCATCTCTAGGATCCCACTTGACCCTCACCTACTCAATATCTCGACCCTTGAGGGTGAGCCTCCTATGCTGGGTAATGGCCACGGGCTCCAAAGCTAGCTGCTTGTCCTCTACCTATAAATCAATCCAATCAAGGATATGAGAAATGTCTAGATGATAAGGTCTAAGTATAGAAACATGGAACACCTCGTGGATGCATGAGAGACTGGGCGGTAAAGCAGGGCAGTAAGCAATTGGCCCAATCTTCTCTAGAATCTCAAAAGGCCCGACAAAATGAGGTGCGAGCTTAGAACCCTTTGCATAAAGAATTGGACTCTTCTTTGGTCGCATTCACAAGAAAACTCGGTCACCCACAACAAACTGATGATCCACATGGTGTGCATCCGTGTACTTGTTATGTCTATCCTAGGCAGCTACTAAATGTTCTCCAATCTGAATCACCTATTGCTCCATATCCTGAAGCATATCTGGACCCAATAAAATCATGTCCTCCAACCTGTCCGAACTCAATGGAGTTCGACACGGTCGTCCATACAAGGCCTGAAAAGGTGCCATGCCAATAAAAATCTGAAACCCATTATTATAAGCAAATTCTACAAGATAGAGATAATCCTCCCATCATGTCTACTGGTCCATGACATACATGCAAAGCATATCTTCAAGGATCTGATTGACCCTCTCAATCTGTCCATCCATCTCTGGGTGATACGCTGAACTAAAGTCTAACTGTGTCCCCATAGCATGTTGTAATGATGTCCAAAGAGCCGAAGTAAACACAAGGTCTCTATCAAAAATAATCTGACGCAAAATACCATGCAACCTCACAATGTCCTCCATGAACACTCTAGCAATTGACAAAGCGTTATAGGAGGAACGAATAGGTGAGAAGTGTGGCACCTTTTTCAACCTATCTACCGTCACCATAATCACATCCAGTCATCATGAAGATTTGGGTAAACCAACAATGAAATCCAATGAAATGATGTCCTGACATTTCCACTTAGGAACCAAATGAGGTTGTAGAAGACCAGCCGGATGTTAGTGTTCAACCTTAACTCACTGACACTCCAAACACCGTGATACATAATCGGCTATATCCCACTTCATACCTGCCCAAAAATGAAGTGGTCGCAAATCGACACATCTTCTTCACTCCAGGGTGAGCTGAGTAAGGTGCCTGATGTGCCTCTTTCAAAATCAAGGTACGAAGCCATTCCAAAGATGGAACAAATATATGTCCCATGTATCTCAATAACCCATCTGTCTCCAAAGAATATCTTGAGTACCTTCCCTCCAAAGTTCTGCCTAACTTAATCTTAGACCTTACCTCTTGATACCAGCTATCTGAAGGAAGTGCGGTAAGTATCTAGCTCCTCGAATCCATAGTAAGAGTCATCTTAGAAATTTTGTGCCTCTGTTTACTGAGAGCATTGACCACTATATTCTCCTTTCCCTAGATGTACTTCACCTCAAAATTGTACTCGTAGAGAAACTCCATCCATCACCTTTGCCTAGCATTAAGGTTAGGCTATGTAAAAATATATTGTAGAATCTAATGGTCACTGTGTAACTCAAAACGGTGCCCCAATAGAAAATGTCTACATCGATTCAAGGCATGTACTACTGCAACTAACTCAAGATCATGCATAGGGTAGTTCAACTCATGATCTTGAGCTTGTGCAACTCGTACACAGTGACTTGACCATCCTACATCAATACCGCTCCTAACCCCTCTAAAGAAGCATTAACACATATAACAAAGTCTCCTGTAGGATTGGGTACTACAAGGATTGGTGCACTAGTCAACCTCTCCTTCAATGTTTGAAATGTAGCCTCACTCTTCTCTAACCAATCGAATTTCTTCCCTTTCTTCTGAAGAGAAGTAATAGGGTGTCCTACCCTAGAAAAGTCCTGAACAAAATGCCTGTAGTAACCTACTAACCCCATAAAGCTACGTATCTCAGCCACATTCGTGGGCTCAAGCCAATCCATGATTGCCTGGATCTTTGCAAGATCCACTACAATACCTTCTCCTGATATAACATGACCAAGATACTTGACCTTGGTTTTTAAGAACTCACATTTGGACAAGTTGGCATACAACTTATTATCCCTCAAACACTGCAATACCTGCCTCAAATGTTCTTCATGCTCCTCAATAGTCCTAGAATAAATTAAAATGGCATCGAGAAATACCACTACAAACCTGTCCAGGTATGTGTGAAAAACTCCTTGCATCAGGCTCATGAATACCGATGACGCATTCGTCAACCTGAACGGTACCACTGTAAATTCATAGTGACCGTATCATGTGTGAAATGTCATCTTATGAATATTAGACTCCACAATCCGTAGCTGATGGTATCCTGACTTAAGATCAATCTTAGAAAAGACTGTCGCACCTTTGACCTGATCAAACAAGTCATTGATCCTAGGTAGAGGATATTGGTTCCTGATGGTGACCTTATTTAACTAATGGTAATCTATGCATAGATGAAGAGAACCATCCTTCTTCTTCACAAAGATCACTGGTCCTCCCTAAGGCAAAACACTAGGGCGAATGAAACCCTTCTCCAACAAATCCTCAAGCTGCAAGCAAAGCTCTTTAAGCTCCTGAGTCATCATACAGTATGGGGCTCGTGAAATGGGTTTGGAACCAGGTAGAAGATCAACCTTGAAGTCTATGTCATGCTGAGGTGGAATTCCTAGAATATCATCTAGAAAAATATTTGCATACTACTGAAGTATGGGGTGGTTATCTATAGACACCTTCTCCTCTTTATCACCCATCTCCAAGTCATCTACTATCACAACAAATAAGTGACATCCCTGATGAACACATCTTCTCAACTGCATAGCTGAGATCATCCTCAATGATATAGGTCTTTGGACCCCTACTAACTCAACCTCAATACTTGATGCATCAATGCATCATATCGACTTGCATCGACAATCAATCACGGCCTTATGAGCATCGAGCCAATCCATCCCTAGCACTATGTCATAAGAACCCAATTTTTTAACACAAAGATCTGCAGTGGTGTGGAAAGAACCAATCTCTAGTCTACAATCTGGTACATAGGAATGTACAACAACTCTAGCACTAGATGCTAACTCAACCTACCACTTACCCTCCTTCCTTATTGCTCCCAATCTATCACGTGCCATGATGAATGATGAAATAAATGAATCGAAGGCTCCTGAATCAAATAATATGGTAACTCTATTACCTTGCAGCATACCTATAGTCTCTACCACTATACTCTAGTGGTCAACTTGGTGGTTGTCAACTGTAGAAAATACATGATGTCCTCTGCTTGCATCACTAATAGTTGGCTTTGATGTCGCTGGCCTCTATGTATATCCCGATGTTCCCTTATTAGGACACTACCAAGCTATGTGACCCTGTTGTCCACAAGAAAAACACCTGGTACCCCTGCCAAAACCTCTACCAAAGGTGCATTGGACTGTTGTACACTACCCCTAAAGGTAGACTGAGTACTCTATGTTGGCTATGCATTACTAAAGCATTTGACACGCCTCCAGTTCTGGTCACCCCCTGACTAATATCTGTCATTATGTCTAGGTGGAAAATCCTTTCATTTCCCTTGGGAGTTCTGGTACTGTCCACTCTGTGCTGGTGTCTGCTATGCCCTGGGTGGTCTAGCTCCCTAAGTCTGGCCACTCCGTGCACTAGGCCCTATAGCTGAAGTACTGCCCATTTGCACTCCTACATGACCACCCAATGCCCTTGCCAAGTTCTCCTCAACAAGCCTGGCCTTGTCTACCGCGGTCTCCATAGTCTTGGGTACGAAAACCCACACATCTCCACTGATTCGGGCATTTAAGTCCCTAAGAAAGTGCTACACCAATTACATGCCCTCGTCATCTCCAATGCTTGTGTACTGTTTGAGCTCATAAAAATGATGCTCATATTGTTCCACTGACATAGTCATTTGTCATAGAGTATGAAACTCATCACCACGACGCTATCGCCAATTATCAGAAAGAAATTTGGCACGAAACCTCTCTAGAAACATCTCCCAAGATACGGTACCGATATCAATATGGAGCTTCTGCTCCTCCAATCTCCACCATGTGGAAGCAAAGCCTCTTAGGTGCATAATCACACATCTAGCTTTGGTGTTGCTACCATATGGGTGCATAGCAAAGCATCTATTCAAGTCAATCAACCAGGTCTCAACCTCTAAACTGTTTCCTGATCCATCAAATAAGGGTGGTTAAGCTTTCAGTAAATCTCTCATGTGTGTAGCTACCACTGCCTCTGACTAAGCTGGTACATCTCTCTCTCTAACAACAATTTTCTCTACTTCCTCCCTCGATCCAAGATGGGAAAGATTATCCTCTAACAATTGACACAACTGAGCGCCTTCGACCCCTGGTGGATCTGGATACTGAATACCACCTCCTAAAATGTTTTGGGAAGCTTGTTTTTCCTCACGGTTAGAATCATGAGAAACATGCGGAGGTGAGTTCTGCTAGCCACCTCCATGTCTGCCTCTATGGCCACGACCACGACCTCGACCTCTCCTAGGTGGCATGATCTTACACAAACACACCAAGGTGTAAGACAAGACATGCAACTTAAATCCCACATAAACAACTTAATGGTTTCCAAATTAACCCAGAGTTCCCAGTGCTTAAACCTAGGCTCTGATACTAAGTCTAAAACCCCGTCCCCCAACCTAGAGGATGATGCAACATTGCGGAAGCACAACTAATTTTTTTCTTAAAAAGAGTAACAATGGCAAGTGAAGTAAACTACCCTAACACATACATCCTCTAGGCCACACAACATGTCTACATGTGAAATTCCAAACTTACAATTTATTCTAAAACATAGTACATGGAATTAACTCATGATAATAACATACAACAAAGCAGTAATCCATTGCAAATTAAGTCTAACACATAGAAATGTAATGAGCATATTTCCACAGATACAACACCATATAAACCATATATAAACCATTTAATCTAATGATAAATAAATCATACTTAATGTTAAATTACAACACAAGGGTTCTCCTCGATACAAATGAGGATTACAATTACATAGTGTCCATAGTTACAATCAGAAAGAGAAGATCCATAGAACCACACAAGCTCCTCAACAACAAGATCTTGCCATCATGAATAGGAAGAGAATCTCAATAGTGTAAGGAGCACACCACCCAGCCATATGGTACCCATAGGCACAACCCCCATACTAGGAGATAGTAACAGGTAACCAAGACAAGTGACTACCTCTAACACAGGAAAAGTATAAAACCACACTGTACCAGTAAATACAAACACGGGGTTACGTTGCTTTCAGAATCACAGAATCAAGAACAACCGCTGTACAAAACAAATGACTATTGTCATGGGAGGAGTGTCATCACAAAGGTTGCATTGGTTATCCTAAGGAGATCTTCCTAGGTCCCGGCCCCCATCTTGGGTTATCTTGGTAACCTCTTACGAACTCCGGCCCCACATGCACACTAGTGCAAAATTGATTATCTTTTGAGAAGACAAGATAATGATCTTGCAATTCCAAGTCTCACAACTAGTGCAAAATTGATACTATTCAATTTTGAGAAGACACTTTGATGGCAATAAATATATATAAATTCTAAATACAAGTACAATAATTTCCAACTAAAATATATATCAAGTTAAATATGTTAACTATTATAGTTATTTATTTACATTCCACTTGTTACACTAAACCACACAATTTTTTATTTACATGTGACCATTCCTATTGAAAGCCAAAAAAAAAAACAACACATTATAATTCTATTAAAATTAATCATGCACTAAAACTTTTAAAAATATCATTTAGAATAAATGTTAACATCCCTTTAATTAAGATAATTTTTCCCAATTAAAAATTACCCAAGGAAATTTCAAAGGGTGAACTAAAGTTACAACATCCCCTTTCCCAAATTACATCTCTAAAAAATTAATGATCCATAACAAATACAATAATAAATAAACAACTCAGATTCACTAAATTCAAATTTCCTAAATCCAAAACAATCAATTTTGCCAAACTCAATGCACCATTTAAATATGATTCCAACTTACAAAAACAACGAATTAAACTAAAATGATCAATTTTTTGCAAATTAATCATGGTTGTTTCATTTATTAATTAACCGCTTATTTAAATATATTTAATAAATTATATAATTATTTATAATTATTATATACACATAAATATAATTGAAAATTATAAAATTTGGAGCTAAAGTATTTCCATTTGAGGGTAATTAATTTTAATAAATGAATTTTACTAGAAATTTGGTGTTTTGAGCATCAACTTGGATAAATTTGAGATCTTTTAAAAACAAACGCATATATATATTTTATAAACAATTTCACCAATATTTATGAAATTTGTCGTAGGGTGATTTCTTACAGTTGAAATTACAGTGGTTTAAAATAAATTTAGCACATTTATATATAATATATATATGTATGTGTACATATACATTTCAATATATATGTACATATATATATATTATATATAAATCTACAAGTTTTTTCTTTTGGAGGCAATTGTTTTATTACAGGGTTTTTCTACTATGGAAACACATTAGATTTTCTCAATTTATGTAGTTAGTAAGGAAAGTTTTTTCTTTTGAATGCAATTGTTCTTATTACAGGGATTTTAATTTATTTTTACATCAATCTTAGGAAATGAAAAATTAAAAAAGAGGACTTAAATTGCTTCTACAAAGGTTTAATTTTCACGGCAATCTTTTATAAAACCAAAAGCTTCTAGAGTAATGAAAATTTATTTCTAAAATTTTCCAAATTGCATCACAGTAATATAAACAATTTTTCAACTCAAAATTCACAAAAATAATAAAGGAACCTATTCCAGAAGAACTATGCCTTGAGATTTGTTGTCGAACTTCTCTGTAGCTTCAAATTGCCAATGTAGCCAAAGCTTGCTCCAATAAATTTACCCCTTTCCAGAAAACAACAATACCACAGCCAAGAATTTTACAACAAGATTCTAAAATAAAATCCTCATAGAGATCCCCAATTTCCTCACCAATATTTCAACAAAAACCAAAACTCCTTCCTGTGAAACAAATTTCTTTCCTTTACCCAATTTTTCCCTCCAAGAATTTTTTTCAACAATTAGATAACAAATTTCTAACTCACAGTTATCCCAAAAAATATCTTTTCCCTCAACAACCATAGATATTTTCCAACCACATGCATTTACAAAAATAAACAATTTATATATTTCAACAAATTTAAATAATTTTATTTATTTAATTCCCATATAATTTAATAATTAAAATTACCTAATAACATAACTAAATTAAATTTATTTATTTATTTATTTTAAAGCTTCCACAACAATAATTCCATTAATTAAATATTTAATCAAACACACATTTAATCTTCAAAATTAAACTTGCACAATATTAAAATACCCAAAACAACAAAGATAAGGGATACGACCAAAACTCAAACTGACTACACACTGTACTAGGGTAAAGGTATGCCTAGGTAGCCCATTATTATCTCCCAATAATTACTGTTGAGTAGTGGACAAGCTCAGACCTGTGAAACCAGGTGAAGTTGTTGTCCTGTGCTTGCTACCTACAAACAAGCAAATATTGTACATGTATCCAAATAATAAAGCATACACATTGTGAAGAAGAATCGTGGAAAATTAGAGGGTGCTCGCATGCTAGTGATGTAATTCCATCCCCTTCACCAATACAGTCACACAAAACTGACAAGATAAAATATCAATTAAACTACAAGAAGCATGTATATCATTGTCATCACAACTGAGGATCTATGCAACATAAAGCATGTCAAACATAATTAGCATGCATATAATGTGTCAACACATCAATATAGTTTATCATCGCTCCACTGTCAGCGATAGAACAACAATAACATAAAATATAGTCTAACAAAGTATCTGAGTTGACATGAAAACATAGCAAAATGGAGGGGTGTCACAAATTACATATATATATATATATATAAATAAAACTTACCTATATACAAATTCTAATTATTTTGTTTTATTCTGTTATTAATTCTGGGAGAAAAAAATTAAATTACAGATAAGATATATATATTAAAGTAAATGAATAATAAATTTTTCATTTAAATAAAGGAAATCCAATAGTATGGGCGTGGTCGCGAGCAGTCCAAAGGACTAATGCGCACAATAATCTGATGGATTGTTGTGGCAGTCTCTCTCACTACGGGCACAACCCATCACAAATACAACTAGGTAGGGATATGACCAAGGCTGAGGCCCACCCAACAAGAAAAATGAATTCCGTCGTCGTCAGTGTTTTATGGCCCTAGACAGTAATAAATTCTCAAATAAAATTAATATATATATATGTACACAGTTGTGTGTATTTATTTATATAAATATATATATGTGTGTGCGTGTGTATCACCAAGAACATAGTATTGTGGAAATTGGATATCATATTTATATATATATATATATATATATACAAGTTTGTGTGTATATATATGTGTGTGTGTGTGTGTGTGTGTATATTATATATATATAAACACATAAATCATTCATTTTAGAGTGGCAATAATTTTCCCATAACAAAATTATAAAAATCCAAAACATTTTCAGAGACTCAACAATAAATTTCTCCCAATTATTTGTTACCCAAAAGATTTCCAAAACCCCAGAAGATTTTTCATTTTATTGAACAACATGATTGCCATTTCAAATTTAAAAAACAATGAAAGAACAATAAAAGAACCTGGAGTCCTGTGCTTGCTGAGGAGTTGATGAAGCTTTCCTTTGATTCCATCTAGCCTTTCTAAAGAGCTCCCCTTTCCTTCTTTAGAACTTCTCCACTAGTTTCTTTGATCAAATTTTTAATCTATATCTTTTATTCAGAAGAGCCTTTTTCCTTAGAACAATGAAAGGGAAATTTTTTTTACAGAGTCAAAAGAGAGGATGCAAATTTTTACAGAACTAAATATTTTTTTGAAGCTTCTGTTAAATTTCCCATGAATGAAAACTTCTCATTTTTTTGCTATTAAATAAAAAGATAACCTCTTCTATTTTTGAAAACTTAAAAAAAAAACAGGATGAATAGAAATTTTATATTTCTTCACCAGCTTTTCAGCCCATAAAATCTCAACATTCATTGGTTCTTTTTAGTCCTTTCTAGATTGTTTCTATTCAAACTAAACTTTTTTAATTTTAATTTCAATTTACTAATTTATACTTACAGTTTACACAATTTAACTTATTTAATTATTTTATTCCATTAATTATCCTCAACATGCTATTTTCATTAAATTATCTAAATACCAATTTAAATAATTTAATTTACACCTTTCAATTTATTTATCTTTAATAAATTACATGACTTTTAATTTAATACTTTTATATTTTAATAAAACTATTCCAATAACTATTATTAACATTTATATAATTTATTTAATTATTTAAATTACTTCATACTACAACACCAACATAAAATAAATCACATAAATACATTCACACAAATCAACTAACATATAATGCGAAAACGACCAAGGTCAAAACACATAATACCACTAGACACAAGACGGGTTGACAACTTGGGACGGGGTGACTTCCTTGTCATCTCTTTTTCAAATTCATGCCCATTGGGTTAATTTGATGCTCACCCTATCCTACCAAAGCAAGTGGAATCGAGACTTTGTTCCTGCAATTCTTGCATACAAACAAGGTTGTGTACAACATGTATATATATATAATCAAATGCATCACATCGTGAGAAGGAATTGCAACATAGCAGAGCACTCGCAAACAAGTGGTGCTACACTGTCCCCTCACCAAAGCTATAATAATAACTACAACAACAAGTATAAAATAGCATTGTTAAACTATATTGATCACATCATATCATCGTAATATAATTACTAATCTACTACATTACAATATACTACTACATCAAATTAAACATTACCAAATAAAATGTAACCATAATGTCATATCATAATATCCATATCATCATATAAAGTAGCATAGTTATCACGTAGTCTAAACTATCCAATCAACCAAACCAACCAACACACAGTAACTATCAAAGTCTCAAAGTATCAAGCAAAACCATAAAAAATATCAAGTCCAAACAGCAAGACGAGGGGTATTACACTTTAATATATCTATATGTTCCAAGTTTCATGTATTTTCACATTGATAGTTGTTTCATATATTTTTAAGAAATTGATAATCAATATTTTTTTCAACTTGCATGTTTTTACATTTTACATTGATGTTTATTAAGGGGGTGACAATTACAAGATGTAACATTTTTTTTGCTATCATTTATTATTTAATAGATATACATAGGTTGTTTTAGAATCCGATCCTCGTACAAGTTGGTATCATGCCAACAAATATGAATTAGATAGGTTACATAAAAGGTAGGTGAACACTTCAACATCTAAATAAAACTAATAAAGGGTTTGGTGTTAGCTAAATTGTTTATGATATATTACCCTAAAATTATTCTATAACACATTTTAATTTTTTTCAAAATTCCATATATGTCATAAATAACATTAAAACTAGTGATAAATATATTCATCATTAAAAACTTATTTTTAGATTATTTTTTTCTTAATACACCCTCTAGCTCTCCACAAGAAAAATTTCAAATGAAAATGGTAAAAAAACTATAGATCAGCCAAAGCAAACTCTATCTAGCATCTAAAATACACACATTACTCGATAAACATGAGTTTCTAACTATTCTATTATATATTATAGTGTAAATAGTTTAAAGTTCAACCTAAGATAATATCTTCCATTCATGAATTTCTTATGTTAAAAACAATTTGAAAATCTTGTTGTTGCACCAATTAGATTATATTGAACTCCAACTTTGCTAATTCTAATTGTTTTCAATGTTATATTTTTTTAGATATCTTCAAGCATATTTAAAACATTCAAATTTATCTTCTATTAAAAATTTGAAATCTTTAATGTTAATTTTCAAATGTTTTACAATATGATATTTTGAGCTAGGAAAAAATGAGTATGTTATGGACTATTGAAATTACTTAGTGGTGATCTTGGAATATCTAAATATGTCAATATAAGTCCTTCATTCCAACCTAGACACATTGGTGTGTCAATCATACTTTAGATTAAATTTTATCTATTACATCAAATTAACTAGACACCTAATTGATAAATAGATTCATATGAAAAATATGAAAAAATATTAATGGGCATGGACACCTGTTTAGAAAGATTGATATTTTTAATATTTGATATTTAAAAAAAATATGTAGTAGAAAAGTCTTTGGCATCATCCATAATTTTCTCTGCAAAGAAATATAATGAGTGAAGCTTACAATAAATTTAGAACATTTCTTATCTCCTCATTTGATTGACTCTTTGAATACCAAAATTGTCCATTTAACCTTTGAACTATTTCAACATATGTACATTGATACTAAATTAGAAGCAATTTCATGTTTTTTAATATAACTTAAAGTAAATCTAATATTAATATTTACTACTTGCATGGGAAATATTTTTTTACTTATTAATAAATTCAATAAATAAGACTGGTAGGGTTCTTATGTTGAAAAACTAAATACAAAGATATTTAATTACAATAATGACCTACATATTTTAATAAAATATAATAAAACAAATTTGAAAAAGTAATTATTCAAAAACAATTTATTATTAATAAATAAAAATATATGTTAACTATTAAAAGTGGAGCCTTATTAGCTTTACATTATACTTGTTACTTTAGAACCAATATAATATTTTTATTGGATACATATTGATCATTCACTAGAACTTTTATAAAATAAAAAAATGTTGCTATTGGATAATTCACTTAAATATATAAACTCATTTTCTTCTTCTTTTATCATATATCATGTTAGAATAAATGCTATATTGATAAGTTTAATTTAAGGACATTTTTTATGTTTAAAAATTATTATTTATCTCTTTTTCTATTGATTGGAGTAGCTCTATTACTCATTTTTCTTAAAAAAAAATAAAAAATTAAATGATCATAATATTTTTTTTTGGGTGGAGCATTAACTAGCTTCTCGAAGTAGAAGAGAAATCTTCACATGACATGGAGACAACAATGAACAAAAAATTCTGCTTTGTTAGGGTTATGTAATATTTTTCCTCCAAACTCTGCCCATTTTTTCTCATCAACATTGTTGATTGCACGACACAATTTGAGTAGAATCTTGAGGTAAGTTACTTGCCATTGTTTGAGCAATTTTTTTCATGATTCTATACATGACCAGCTGATTTGGAGGTGAGTACTTAGTTTGGGTGTCAAATTTGTGCGATTTGAGGCCACGAGATATATAATGAAAGTGTATCAAATTTGGAGCTAAAGTATGGCCATTTGAGGCTAAATGGGTAGGATTTGAAGTAGAAAATGAATTTTACTAGAGGAGATTTGGTGTTTTGAGCATCAACTTGGATAAATTTGAGATCTTTTTTGTGTTAGTGATATATATTTTTACTGTTGTGGGGAAAATAGGGTATTATGGCAACATCGTGCTGCTTCATTATTTCAAAGATTTTGTAGTCCAACTTTAATGAGGTATCTGTGGAGCTATTAAGAGTAATATTGCAAATGAGGAATTATGTGGATTACTATTTTCTCAATTCATGTAGTTAGTATCTACAAGTTTTTTCTTTTGGAGGAAATTGTTTTATTATTAGGGTTTTTCTACTATGGAAAAATATTACTATTTACTCAATTTATGTAGTTAGTATCTACAAGTTTTTTCTTTTGAATGCAATTGTTTTATTATTAGGGTTTTTCTACTATGGATAAATGTCTCATTAGGATTGAGAAATAACAAATAGTCTGGGAAAATAAGGCCTATATTTCCTTTCTAGTTTCCACAAGCCAAATGTTCCACATACTTTTGAGCATAAATCAGTGCAAAGCTATTGTAAAGCCAGAATGATTTCCTACACTCTTTTTGCCTTAAATGCATCAGATTTTCTATAAAATTTTCTAAGTGCAAACTTTCTGAATGTGGATATATACAACACACAGATGCTTGAAAAAGACTTTCTCTAGCTAGAATGAAGATTGTTTTGGACTTATTTTCTCTTCATAAATAACTTACTTCAAATGTGTTGCATTATTTCCTTTTATGAGCACTTAACCTATGTACATAAGCTTCTTCTATCTTATAACAACAATGCTTCTGAAGACGTAAATTCAATGCTCCATTCTGGCATTCGACTCTAATGCTCCTTTTTGTTTTCTCCAATTCCCACATTTTTTCTTGGTCAATTTTTCATGTAAATTATTAATATTGATAGTGTTCTCATCCTGAGAACTTCACATTATTTATCTTCTTTTAGTAATTAGAAAGATTCTCTTTCATTGGTTCAAGCAGTGTTCTTTGATTTGCTCTAAGAATTGTCCCTATTATTTGTTGTTGTGTGCTTGTCTTCCTTGCTATAGCTCTTTTGCAATGTGTGCCATAGAAAAATGGTCCCTTGTCATTTTCATGGCCTTTTAAGTCTTGTTTCATGGCGTTGGAACTACGTTGCTTTGATTTTATGTTGTAACATGGCTTGAACATGTTTATTTAGGTATTAAACTCAAATAACGACGTCTTGTGAAGGTGTTGTGAAGTGTTTTAAGACATACATTCTTCTAGACTATATTTAATACAATTTACCTAAATATCACCTTTTCACTCATCAACAAGCCCTATTTTGAAGTGTTGTAAGGTCTTGTAACAAGATTTCATGCTCTTCTAGGTGTATTTTCACTATTTACACCCTTCTCATTCTTTATTTGGTCTCTTTATGCCCTCATAAGTTGTAATTAAGTGTATTTTTGCATATCCTAAAAAAAAAATTAAATAAAAAAAATTCCCAACACATGTTTTTAGGTCCTAGGTGGGACCCATTCACCATGGGTGGTGAATGAGTCCCCCTTGGCCCCAAATTCAAAATATTTGAAATTTCCTTTTGGGATTTTATTCAAAATCACTTGATGTCAGCCTGTGATGAGGTATGCATGGATACTAAGGCACAATAATTGTATAAATAAGTGTTTTTCACTTCATTTTACATCCTCCTACAATCTCCTCACTCATTCAAGCATTCAATTCTACATTTCAAGCATTCAAGCACTATTCAAGAAATTTGAGGCAACCATTGACATTACTTCTTATTTTCATTATAAAGGGTTAGGTAAGTTGATAGCACTTGCATGTTATTAGTTTATCTTTCTCTTGTTACCTAATTTTCACCCTTAGGGCTCAATCAAGCAAGGCATCTCCGTTGCAGATGTTCATAAGGGCTAGTTGGGACATCTCCATTGAGGGTTACTCTATACATACGATGACATTTCATAGGGGATTCAATTGGGAGGCCTACTATGTTGGAAACATGCCTCAATATTCTATGCTCAGCCTCCATTAGAGCCATGTCAACATGACATCTTCACTATCTAGCCAACTAGTTGCTTGATACTTTCTGATTTTGAATAGGTCACCGTGACCTAGTTTTTTTCCTACCGAATGAATCTGCAGAGCCTATCGCTATAAAATTGAGGGTTTGGTATGACCTCTTATCGCATGGATTTCTCTAGTTGATAGGCCATTCAATCATGAGCTTGGGGAGACTCATGGTGACCAAAGGCTTCAAGGTAACTTCTGGCGCTCAGTGAAGGGTCGCAGTGAATAGTGGGAGTCTCATCGACAGGAAAGGGAGCTTGCTGGGAAACAAGTCTTTCAGTGTAACAAAGCATTTGGAGTGCAGTCTTGGCGAATGGGGAAAGATCTTTGGTATAACACAAGGAGTTTAGCAGGAAGTTCCACCGAAAGTTGAGAGTCACCCCGACGGGAAGCAGTTTTCCAAAAGGAAGAAAGTCGCCAAGATGTCTTGGCGACCAACCAGAGGTCTCACCGAAGAGGTATGAGAGGTATTGTCGTAGGTCTTCCCGAATTGCTTGTGGTCTCAGCCAAGGTTGGTTCCTTTGCCGTAATGTCTTGGCGAAGACATTTAATCTTGCCGACTAAGTGGGGGGCCTCGATATGTTTTCCTTTGGTGGGGGTCTCGCTGATAAAAAAAAGGCCTCGCTGAGAAAAAGACTTTAGCAAGAGGTCTTTCCAAGGAAAGGTTGTCTCCCTCATGAGAAAAGAAACTCACCGAAAGGCAAAGAATTCAGCATAAGGTCCTAACGACCAACTAAAATCTCACCGAAGGGGTGTGGCTTCAGTATAAGGAATAAAGATTGGCAAGATGTCTCGCCGACACCAAAGGGTCTTGTTGATAACAAGATGAGCTCGCCAAGAGTTGGAAAACTTTTCCCAGAGTTCTCATCGACTAGTAGAAGGTCTCCCCAACATAAAAAAACATTGGCGGAGCTCCCAGCTGTCGTGGTAATGTCTTGTCAACACGATGTAGTCTCAGGGAAAGGAGGAACATCGGCAAGACAATGAGCCTCACTATGAAGTCTTCCCGACCTGATAATGTCTCACCGAAAGAAATTCGGAGCCCAATGGAGTGAAACACATTCAAGATGATATCAATAACCTCTTGTCAAAACAATGGGAGGGGGTTCTCGGGGTAACATTTTGCCTTCGATAAATCATCTCACTAACAATCAGCTATCTTGGTGACCACAGAGGCAACATCAGTATGAATTTTGAAGCTCAATAAAGACTCTCATTGATGTTTCCATCTCGTGCCAATAGCTCCAGAGGGACATAATCGCATCGGTGAGACACTTCCAGTGTCTCCCTGAGATGCAATTTTGACTAAATGAGCTTTTGACCACCCGGGAGTTTGCGTGTAGTGTGCCCAGCCAATCAAGGAGAGCTATAGGTGAATCATTGGCAGCTTGAATAGTGCCAAGAGAATCAACAGAATGTGAATCAACGTGTATCTATTTTGGACTCAAGAGCATTCAAGGTGCCCAACAAGTGGATTCAGTAGGTGGACACAAGGACCAAAAATAAACACATCTGATAGCTTCAAAAGATCTAAGGGGTTTCTCTAGGCAGTAGCTCTTCACCGACACACACAGCAAGGACACATAGGCTACAACATTTAATTCAATCAAAAGATCTGAGGATAGATCTTTCTGAGCCTGATATTTTTTGTGAACCCTAAGGGGGGGCTGACACAGTCTATTATATAAGGCATTTTTTTCCTTTTTGTAAATAGTTTGAATTGTGCATTCAAAAGAGTTAGTGATTTTTATCAATCATTTCTTGACTAAATGTATGTTGTGTAACTCAACTGGAATCTAGAATATAACATAGAGTTTACCTAGGAAGCTACTGTTAATGTTTGTATTACTCTCATTTCTGTATTTTAGACTATGCAAGTTCTTAGTTGTGTTTTTCCAAAATCTGTATCCATACCTAAGGTTGTGAAATTCATCTTTCCTTCCTAAGATATGCATGTAGAGAAAACCTAATAAGAATAGTGCATGAGTTTAAAGGAGTTATGTTAAGTAAGTGAAAACGTTGTCTTTTGCTTTCCAGTGTATGTTCTTCCTGTGTCCATTTCATGATTTCTTATTAACTCGGTGTATCACCATAGGAATAGTTCAGTTTAGTTTCATTTTGTATGCACTTCTTCTCCCTTTACCTCACAAAGATCATTGGTCTAGGTGATACCCAAAGGAAGTCAGCCTTCTCCAGAGGTTCATTTCAAATTTAGGTGACCCACAGCCTTGAAATGATCTCATGTATCACCAGAAAGATTAGTTCTTACAACTTCGCATAGGGTGCATTTCTTGGTGACAATAGTTTCTGGCATGCCTAGTGGGACACAAATTAGATTGAACTGCTAGTTTAGTATGCAACTAGCAACTACTAGGCTTTATACAAGTCATTTGGCATACTTGGTGACTCCATAAGGAAGAAGAACTCCAAGAATCAGTGCCTTCTATAGTTTATGAGAAAATTTCAGACAAGAGGCAGCTTAGGTCCCTTTGAATATTTGTAGCTGTCACAACCAAGAAGAAAAGGTAGAGCAACAAAAAAAAGAGGAACAATAGTTATCTATTCTAGAAGAACTCGGTCTACTCCTCCATCAGTGGGATCTCATTTTTCTATACAAGTAAATCTAATTAAGCTACCTCCAATAGCTACTCTAAGGAATCAACCCTTTGTCACTTTCAATAGAGGTAGCCCCTTAAATTTGGCACAACACAACAACATCCCAATGGCAGCCTTGAAAAGTGCCAATTTTTACAGGGGAAGACCAAACTACTCCAATTGAACACATGAGAGATGTGGCTTCGTTATGCGGAGTCCATCACATAACTCAAGAGGATGTTGCAGTAAGGTTGTTAGTTGCTTCACTAAAAGGAAGAGTTTTGCAATGGTATAGGGCCCTAGCAGTCAGTTCAATTGTAACTTGGGACAAATTTGGAGACAAGTTACATAAATAGTTTCAAGATAGGTCTAATAACTTGTCTCTATTAGAACAACTGACCACAATTAAGAGAGCCCCTCAAAAGTAGATGAACGACTTCAACTTCAGATTTCAAAGGACCTGGGATAGAATCCCTATGATTGTAAGACCACCTCTAGAATGTATGCATTTTTGTACTTCTTGAGGGCTCTTAACAGCGATATAGTTATTATAATACAATCAATGGGAGGGGTTTCTCTACCAAATGCCTTTGAAATAGCCATTAGAGCTGAAAACAACTTAATACAAGTTGGTAAACATGCTTCAGGCCGCCAATGTCTATATTTCCAGAGATACATATAAATATTCCCTTGCAAATACCTTCTTTTGCGCCCTTGCCATCTATTCCAGCTATTGTAACACAAGAAAATATTGTCTCAAGTTCTCCAAATGAGTTCTAGGAGATCAAAAGTCTACTACAGTCTTTTGGTAATAAACTTGTTAGTTTAGAAAAGCAGCAATCTTATAGTAGGCCTTATCAACTATAGAATCTAGGTCAGGAACAAGCGTATCAGGGGAGTAGACAGCAGTATCAAGGTAGTTACCAAGGCACCAAACAAAATGTTGCCACAAGGCCCTTTCAGGCCTATAATCTAGCTCCAATTAGTGCTATTAAAGAGTTGGTTCCTATCCAAAACAACTTAGCAGCAGACTGTGAGTGGTGCTACCCTTGTAACCAGCCCCACAATCAAGCCACCTGCTCAAATGGACTGATCAACCAAGCAATTATGGTACAAAATGCTTCAAGTTTGCAGTAGGGTGCGCACAATGATGCATCTCCACCACACCAAGACCAATTTGTCAATGATGCTACCTTACTTAATTGGAAAGGTGAGGAATTTTGTGGTTTGAATGTGGACAATTCTCTAGTTGCAACTAATACGAGAGCAAAGAAAAGAGATTTAGAGCTTGATCAAGCAGTTGATAGAGGACGTGTAGTGGCTACACAACCATCTATGTCTCAAGTGACTCCTGTTTGGCAAAAGAATCAACAACTCCTAGTCAAGGAGCAACCACACTTGGAAGCTGATCACACTGGCGCAAAGGTACATCATAAAGTAAACCCAGTTGTACCCTTTAATATTCTTGATAGTATGAAAAAGACAAATGTAACGCTGTCTATGTGGGATTCATTAGTCATCCCTAGTCAAAAGGATATTCTACGCTCAGCCCTATCAAATCTTAAGGTGTCAGATGAGTCTGAATCCCCAATAGGTCAAGTTAGGACCGTGTTGACAAATAATACTCAAGGAAGTGATAAACAACCCAAAAAGGAGGCAGGAAAAGAAGTCAAGCCACCTCACTTTTGCATGTCAGTTATTATTGGTGATAAGTTAGTTCATAACTGTATGGTAGACAGTGGAGCTAGTAGCTCTGTGATGCCAAAGTAGATTGCTAATAAGCTTGGTCTAAAATATTAGCCTTTAGAGAAAGGAGTAATCCAATTGGACAGTACCTCCGTTAATACACTAGGCATCATTAAATATTTGAGTCTTAACCTTTATGCTTGCCCTAATTTTGTAGTTTCCCAAGACGTATGTGTCATTGACCTTAAACCTTTCTTTTCTTTATGTTTGTCAAGAGATTTTACAACCAAGATAGGTGGTTACATATCAGCTGATTGGTCACACATGTTGTTTAGAACCAGATATGGAACTAAGGTTACCATCAAATCTGAAAGGTTGGCTAAAGAGCACATCGAGCCATATAATCCAAGCCCTATTAATATTGTTCCCATTATTCCAGACACAAATTTTCTTGTTTCAATTGAAAGTGAGCTGGTTGCAATGCAAGAGCTTCAATCAGAGGCTATTCCTGATATACTGTTGCATGAGTGGGCAGTTGAGAACGTCATTGACAATCCAAATGAGCTTATTTAGGATGCTAGTCTGGGCAATTAAGTATTGCATGAAGCTAGGACAGAAATGCCAAATCTATAGAGAAGTGCAGAAAGTCAGTTTGAGCAGCAGAATGAATTATGGGAGATTTATTTTGATGGTTCAAGAAGCAAAAGCACTGGAGGAGGTGCAATGTTGATTTCTCCACAAGGGGATAGGTATTACACTGCATTCCATTTTTATTTTTCATGTTCTAATAACATTGTTGAGGATGAAGGCCTTGTTCAAGGTCTTGAATGGGCAAGGAAGAGAAGAATAACCCACTTGAAAGTATATGGGGACAGCGAGCTAATTGTTAATCAAGGGGCTTGAATGTTGCTAAAAATGATGCACTGAAGTCTTACAAAAATAGAGTGTGGAACATGCTTGAGGATTTTGATACCTTCAACTTAGTGTATATTCCAAGGAATCAGAACAAGCATGTTGATAGACTTGTAGCCATTGGGGCACAGTTTGATATTCCAGGAGATATTAGAAAAGAGAAAGTATAGTAGTATGTGAAGGTTGTAGTCAGGCCATCAATTCTTGATAACAACATTCACTGGAAAGTCTTTGATAGTGATGAACAGATCCTTTCTTTCTTGCTTGAAGAAGATCAGTTCTCCATGATGAATCAAGCAAAACTCAAGCAATAGTATGGTGATCAAGTCATACAACTGAGGAAAAATAAGTTCCCAAAGGCCTTGTTACCTTGGAGTTTATTTTCAATACTGATGATCAACTTAAAAAGGGTAAATTTGGCTTACAAATCAAATAAGAACATTATGAAGAGCTAGAAATTTTCAAAGGTAAACTCCTTAAGATAGGAAAAATTTATTCGCATGAAGATAGACAATCTTTTGTTGCTTTATGTCAAGAATTCTATAATGTCTTTGCATGGGAATATTTAGATTTGAAAGGATTTTATCCTCATATTGCTCAGCACACAATTGAGTTAGAACCTAAAGCTAAGCCAGTAAAGTAGAAACAAAGGCCCTTGAACCCTAAGCTTGAACCCTTAATGATTAGAGAGCTGACCAAACTAGTTGAAGGGGGTATCATCTTTCTAATTAAACACACCTCCTGAGTTTCTAATCTTGTTCCGGTTAGGAAGAAAAGTGGTGAAATAAGACTTTGTGTAGACTTTAGGGATCTTAACCAAGCATCTTTGAAAAATCATTACCCATTGCCTTCCATGGAACAAATCCTACAAGTAGTTGTCAGTTCTGACAGATTTTCCCTATTAGATGGCTTTTCGGGCTATAATCAAGTGCTGGTTAAAGAAGAGGATCAGTTCAAAACTGCTTTCACAACTAAGTGGGGCACCATGGCATACAAAAGGATGCCTTTTGGTTTATCCAATGTTGGTGCCACATTTCAGAGGGCCATGGACATGGCATTTCAAAGTTTGATCAACAAGATTATACTGATTTACCTAGATGATATTACAGTTTATTCCAAGAATGTCGATGAACATTTGCTACATCTTAGGCAAGTTTTTGAAAAATGCAAAGAGTTTGGTATCTCTCTCAATCCAAAAAAGAGTATCTTTGTTATTCATAAAGGGAAATTATTAGGACACAGTGTCAAAGCAAGGAATTACTATTGACCCTGAAAGAGTCAGAGCCATACTTGAGTTGCCATTACCAAATCATAAGAAGGGTCTGTAGAGCTTTTTGGGCCAAATCAACTTTCTGAGAAGGTTCATCCAAGATGTTGTGAACCTGTTATAGCCTTTGACAGCTATGTTAAAGAAGAATGTAGTTTTTAGCTGGACAAAAGATGCCAAGAACAATTTTGAAGAAATTAAGGAGGCCTTAGCATCTTCCCCAGCATTGGTAAATCCAGATTTCTCCAAGGATTTCTTTTTGTATTCTGTTAGCAACACTAGTTCAATCTCTACTATGTTGGTACAAAAAAATAGTGATAATTTAGAACAACCCATAGCTTTCTTTAGCCAAATACTTGCTGACTATGAAGAGAGGTATTCATTTTTTGAGAAGCATGTTCTCTCCGTGATCAGAAGCTTAAAAAAATTTAAGACTCTAGTGTCAAACAATAAGATTCATATTCTGGTTGCCCACTCAAGTGTGAAGGAGTTTCTGTTGAACAAAGACTTGAATGACAAAAGAGCAGGATGGATTACCAAGGTCATGGAGTATGATGTAGATATTAAGATCACCAAACTGGTTAGAGGTAAAGGTCTTTGTGAGCAGCTTGCTATAGGGTCAAGCAGTAAAAGTGAATTAGAAAAGGATGATGTGATTGCTAATACAAGTGAATTTATAATGCTCAAGATGATGTGCCTATGGAAACAACTAATTGGGTTCAAGATATGACCCAATTTCTACAAACTGGTGAATGCCCATTAGGATTAAACAGAGCTAAAAGAAGATACTTCAGATTGCAGTCCATACCATATGTACTGTTAAACAATGTTCTTTTCAAAAAGGATCTGAATGGTGTCCTGTTAAGGTGC
The DNA here is from genome assembly GCA_007258455.2 of Sequoia sempervirens. Classification (NCBI taxonomy): domain Eukaryota; kingdom Viridiplantae; phylum Streptophyta; class Pinopsida; order Cupressales; family Cupressaceae; genus Sequoia; species Sequoia sempervirens. Next base: position 286,692,988 of record VDFB02075321.1, read on the forward strand.
ATTCACAGTGATCAGATTAAAAAGGTACTTCATTAATTTCATGATGGAGCTGCGGGAGGTCACTTTGCCCCAAGAACTATTGCCTAGAAAATCATGAGAGCTGGCTACTATTGGCCCAGCTTGTTAAAAGATGCATACTCAAGTGGTCAAGGAAGTGTATCAAATGTGCTTTATTTGCAGGAAAGGAAAAGCTTCCTGCTATGCCTCTACATCCAATTCAAGTGGAGCAGCCCTTCATGAGATGGGGCATTGATTTCATTGGTCCAATTAATCCACCATCTAGTGCTAGACATAAGTGGGTGCTAACTGCTACAGATTATTTCACGCGGTGGACAGAGGCAATAGCTTTAAAAGAAGCAAAAGAATCTTCAGTTTTGAGCTTTTATGAAGATATAGTCACTAGATTTGGAGTCCCTAACTCTATCATATCTGATAACGCCCTTGCATTTGTGGGATTGAGACTAACTGATTAGGTTGTCAAATAGGGTATTCATTTGAGTACATCCTCAAATTATTGTCCTCAAGGTAATGGTTTAGTTAAAAGCACAAATAAGAACCTCATCAGGATTATTAAAAGAACCATAGAGGATAATCAAAGGACCTGGCACATTAGTCAAAAGAATGCACTTTGGGAAGACAAAGTGACTCCTAAGAGGTCTATTGCTAACTCACCATACTTGTTAGTCTACGACAGAGAGGCAAGATTACCCCTATTTGTGGAGCTTCTAACTCTGGACATTATACATCTGTTGGAGATGTTTGAGGAACAAGACCCAATGTCCATGACATATGTAGAGCTCATGGAGCTTGAAGAATCAAGGGATAGAGCAATGAAGGATTTGGAGTATCATCAGCTCCAAACAAAGAAAACATTTGATAGAAGGGCTATAGAAAAAAATTTTAGGGTAGGAGACCTTGTGCTCAAATGGGATGTTCTAAAAAGTAGGCCAGGCCATCACACCAAGTTTGACAACATGTGGATAGGCCCATTCCTTATCAGAGACTATAAGGAGCACAATGCTTATCAGCTAGCTACAATAGATGGGGAAGTACTCCCTATCTCAGTCAATGGGATACACCTTAAGCCCTATTTTTAGGTCTGATAGATTTCCCCTAAATTGTACACATTAGTTTAGGTTAATGTTTTCAATAAGTGTTTTTGCACTTCAGGTTAATTATTCTCTATTTCCTGGATGCTATGATGGCACAATTTTCCTCTTTTGTTTTCCCCAGTTTTGTTTTTCTTTTGGCAATTTGTTGTGCCCTATGGATCTCAAGCGTGTGGCAGCCACGTGCAAGGCTAATATTTTCATTTGTTTTCTAAGCCTCCTAACGACTCCATGCCCAATGGATAAGCCTAGACTATTGGTCTTCATGTTTAGCAAGCAAACATCTAGCAAAGGTCACCAGAAATGTTACCTAATTTTCACCCTCAGGGCTCAATCAGGCAAGGTATCTTTGTTACAGATGTTCATAAGGGCCAAATGGGACATCTCCATTGAGGGTTACTCTATACATATGATGACATTTCACAAGGGATTCAGTTGGAAACCCTACTTTGTTGGAAACATGCCTCAATATTCTATGCTCAACCTCCATTAGAGCTAGGTTGGCATGACATCTTCACTGTCTGGCTAACTGGCTACTTGATACTTTCCAATTTTGAATAGGTCGATGTGACCTAGTTTTTGTCCTACCGAGCGAAGCTGCAGAGCATATCGCTATAACATTGAGGTTTTGGTATGACCTCTTGTCGCATGGATTTCTCTAGTCGATAGCCCATTCAATCATGAGATCGGGGAGACTCATGGTGACCAAGGGCTTTAGGGTAACTTCTGGCGCTCGGTGAAGGGTCCCAGTGAATAGTCAGAGTCTCGCTAACAAGAAAGGGATCTTGTCAGGAAACAATTCTTTCGGCGTAACAAAGCATTTAGAGTGGAGTCTTGGCGAATAGGGAAATATCTCTGATGTAACATGAGGATTTCGATAGGAAGTCCTATCGAAAGCGGAGAGTCACCCCAACGGGAAGCAGTTCGCCAAAAGAAAGAAAGTCACCAAGATGTCTCAGTGACTAACTAGAGGTCTCACCGAAGAGGTATGAGAGGTATCGCCATAGGTCTCCCCGACTTGCTAGTGGTCTCGGCCAAGGTTGGTGCCTTCATCATAATGTCTTGGTAAAGACATTTAGTCTCGCCGACTGAGTGGGGGGCCTCGATATGTTTTCATTCGGTAGGGGTCTCGTTGATAACAAAAAGGCCTCACTGAGAAAAGCACTTCGGCAAGAGGTCTTGACGAAGTAAGGTTGTCTCCCCGACAAGAAAAGAAACTCACTGAAAGGCAAAGTGTTCAGTATAAGGTCCTAACGACCAACTGAAATCTCACCGAAGGGGTGTGGCTTCGGTATAAGGAATAAAGATTGGCAAGATGTCTCGCCGACACCAAAGGGTCTTGCCAATAACAAGATGAGCTCACCAAGAGTTGGAAAACTTCGCCAAGAGGTCTCATCGACTAGTAGAAGGTCTCCCTGACATAAAAAAACATCGGCAGAGCTCCCATTGGTCACAGTAACGTCTTGTCAACAAGGTGTACTCCAAGCAAAAGGAGGAACATTAGCAGGACAATGAGCATCGCTATGAAGTCTTCCCGACTTGATAATGTCTCGCCGAAAGAAATTTGGAGCATAGTGTAGTGAAATGAATTTGGGATGATATCAATAAGCTCTTGTTGAAACATTGGGAGGGGGTTCTTGAGGTAGCATTTTTCCTTCGATAAATCATCTCAAGGACAATCGGCTGTATTGGTGACCATAGAGGAAACATTGGTATGAATTTTGAAGCTCGATAAAGACTCTCATCGATGTTTCCACGTCATGCCAATAGCTATAGAGGGACATAATCGCATCAATGAGACACTTCCAGTGTCTCACTGAGATGTGATTTTGACTGAATGAGCTTTTGACCACCTGGGAGTTTGTATGTACTGTGCCCAACCAATCAAGGAGAGCTACAGGTGAATCATTGGCAGCTTGACAAGTGCTAAGAGAATTAACATAATGTGAATCAACATGTATCTATTTTGGACTCAAGAGCATTCAAGGTGCCCAATAGGGGGATTCAGTAGGTGGACACAAGGACCAAAAGTAAATACATCTGATAGCTTCAAAAGATCTAAGGGTTTTCTCAAGGCAATAGTGCTTCACCGACACACACAACAAGGACATGGAGGCTGCAGCATTTAATTCAATCAAAAGATCTGAGGATAGATCTTTCTGAGCCCGATATTTTTTGTGAACCCTAAGGGGGGCTAACACAGTCTGATATATAAGGCATTTTTTCCTTTTTGTAAATAGTTTGAATTGTGCATTAAAAAGAGTTAGTGATTTTTATCAATCCTTTCTCGACTAAATGTATGTTTTGTAACTCAACTGGAATCTGGAATATAACACAAAGTTTACCTGGGAAGCTACTGTTAATGTTTGCATTACTCTCATTTCTGTATTTTAGACTATGCAAGTTCTTAGTTGTGTTTTTCCAAAATTTGTATCCATATCGAAGGTTGTGAAATTCATCTTTCCTTCCTAAGATATGCATGTAGAGCAAACCTGTTAAGAATAGTGCATAAGTTTAAAGGGGTTATGTTAAGTAAGTGAAAACGTTGTCATTTTCTTTCTAGTGTATGTTCTTCTTGTGTCTGTTTCATGATTTCTTATTAACTCAGTGTATCACCATAGGAATAGTTTAGTTTAGTTTCATTTTGTATGCACTTCTTCTCCCTTTACCTCACAAAGATCATTAGTCTAGGTGATACCCAAAGGAAGCTAGCCTTCTCCCAAGGTTCATTTCAACTTCAAGTGACCCACATCCATGAAATGATCCCATGTTTCACTAGAAAGCTTAGTTCTTACAACTTTGCATAGGGTGCATTTCTAATGTTACCTAATTTTTACCCTCAGGGCTCAATCAGGCAGGGCATCTCCATTGTAGATGTTCAAAAAGGCTAGATGGGATGTCTCCATTGAGGGTTACTCTATACATACGATGAAATTTCACAGGGGATTTAGTTGGGAGGCCTGCTCTATTGGAAACATACCTCAATATTCTATGCTCAACCTCCATTAAAGCTAGGTCGGCATGACATCTTCATTGTCTGGCCAACTAGCTGCTTGATACTTACTGATTTTGAACAGGTTGCTGTGACCTAGTTTATGTCCTACCGAACGAAGTTGCAAAGCCTTTCGCTATAACATTGAGGGTTTAGTATGACCTCTTATCACATGGATTTCTCTAGATAATAGGCCACTCAATCATGAGCTCAGGGAGACTCATGGTGACCAAGGGCTTCGAGTTAACTTCTGGTGCTCGGTGAAGGGTCCCAGTGAATAGTTGGAGTCTCGCCGAAAGGAAAAGGGAGCTTGCCGGGAAACAAGTATTTCGGCATAACAAAGCATTCAGAGTGGAGTCTTGGCAAATGGGGAAAGATATTTAGTTTAACATGAAGACTTTGGTAGGAAGTTTTGCCTAAAGTGGAGAGTCACCCTGATGAGAAGCAGTTCAACAAAAGGAAGAAAGTTGCCAAGATGTCTCGATGACCAACCAGAGGTCTCATCGAAAAGGTATGAGAGGTATCACCATAGGTCTTCCCGACTTGCTCGTGGTCTCAGCCAAGGTTGGTGCCTTCGCTGTAATGTCTCGGCGAAGACATTTAGTCTTGCCAATTGACTGGGGGACCTCGATATGTTTGCCTTCAATGGGGGTCTCGCTGATAAGAAAAAGGCCTTGCTGAGGAAAGGACTTCAGCAAAAGGTCTTTCCGAAGTAAGGTTGTCTCCTCAACAAGAAAAGAAACTCGACGAAAGGAAAAGCATTTGGCATAAGGTCCTAACGACCAACTGAAATCTCACCAAAGGGGTGTGGCTTCGGTATAAGGAATAAAGATCAGCAAGATGTCTCGCCAACACAAAAAGTTCTTGCCGATAACAAGATGAGCTCGCCAAGAGTTGGAAAACTTTGCTCAGAGGTCTCACCAACTAGCAGAAGGTCTCCCCGACATAAAAATCATCGGTGGACCTCCTAGCGGTCATGGTAATGTCTTGTTGACACGATGTAGTCTCAGCAAAAGGAGGAACATTGGAAAGACAATGAGCCTAGCTATGAAGTCTTCCCGACTTGATAATGTCTCGCCGAAAGAAATCCAGAGCCTAGTGGAGTGAAATGCATTCGGGATGATATCAATAAGCTCTTGCCAAAATAATGGGAGGGGTTTCTCAAGGTAACATTTTGCCTTCGGTAAATTCTCTCACCAACAATTGGTTGTATTGGCAACCATAGAGGCAACATCGGTATGAATTTTGAAGCTCGATAAAGACTCTCATCGATGTTTCCAAGTCATGTCGATAGCCGTAGAGGGACATAATCACATCAGTGAGACACTTCTAGTGTCTTTCCGAGATGTGATTTTGACTGAATGAACTTTTTCCCACCTGAGAGTTTGCGTGTAGTGTGCCCAGCCAATCAAGGAGAGCTACAGGTGAATCATTGGCAGCTTGAAAAGTGCCAAGAGAATCAACAGAATGTGAATCAACATGTATCTGTTTTGGACTCAAGAGCATTCAAGGCACCCAAAAGGGGGATTCAATAGGTGGACACAAGGACCAGAAGTAAATACATCTGATAGCTTCAAAAGATCTAAGGGGTTTCTACAGGCAGTAGCTCTTCATCGACACACACAATAAGGACACGCAAGCTACAACATTTAATTCAATCAAAAGATATAAGGATAGATCTTTCTGAGCCTAATATTTTTTGTGAACCCTAAGGGGGGACCGACAGAGTCTAATATATAAGGAATTTTTTCATTTTTGTAAATATTTTGAATTGTGCATTCAAAAGAGTTAGTGATTTTTATCAATCCTTTCTCAACTAAATGTATGTTTTGTAACTCAACTAGAATCTGGAATCTAACACAGAGTTTACCTGGTAAGCTACTATTAATGTTTGTATTACTCTCATTTTTGTATTTTAGACTATGCATGTTCTTAGCTGTGTTTTTCCAAAATCTGTATCCATACCTAAGGTTGTGAAATTCATCTTTCCTTCCTAAGAAATGCATGTAGAGCAAACCTATTAAGAATATTGCATGAGTTTAAAGGGGTTATGTTAAGTGAAAACACTATCTTTTGCTTTCTAGTGTATGTTCTTCCCATGTCTATTTCATGATTTCTTATTAACTTGGTGTACCACCATAGGAATAGTTTAGTTTAGTTTCATTTTGTATGCACTTCTTCTCCCTTTACCTCACAAAGATCATTGTTTTAGGTGATACCCAAAGGAAGTCTCTGGAGGTTTATTTCAACTTCAGGTGATGGCCCACAGCCTTGAAATGATCCCATGTTTCACCAGAAAGCTTAGTTCTTACAACTTCGCATAGGGACCATTTCTAATGTTACCTAATTTTCACCCTCAGGGCTCAATCAGGCAAGGCATCTCTGTTGTAGATGTTCATAAGGGCTAGATGGGACATCTCCATTGAGGGTTACTCTATACATATGATGAAATTTCATAGGGGATTTATTTGGGAGGCCTACTCTATTGGAAACATGCCTCAATATTCTACGCTTAGCCTCCATTAGAGCCAGGTCAGCATGACATCTTCACTGTCTGGCTGATTGGTTGCTTGATACTTTTTGATTTTGAACAGGTCATTGTGACCTAGTTTCTATCCTACCAAACAAAGTTGTAGAGCCTATCGCTATAACATTGAGGGTTCAGTATGACCTCTTATAGCATGGATTTCTCTCACTAATAGGCCATTCAATCATGAGCTCAGGGAGACTCATGGTGACCAAGGGCTTCAAGGTAACTTTTGGCACTCAATGAAGGGTCCCAGCGAACAGTCAGAGTCTTGCCGACAAGAAAGGGAGCTTGCCGGGAAACAAGTCTTTCGGCATAAAAAATAATTCAGAGTGGAGTCTTGGCAAATGGGGAAAGATCTTTGGTGTAACACAAGGAGTTCTACAGGAAGTCCTGCCAAAAGCGGAGAGTCACCCCGACGGGAAGTAGTTTTCCAAAAGGAAGAAAGTTGCCAAGATGTCTTAGCAACTGGCCAGAGGTCTCGCCGAAGAGGTATGAGAGGTATTGTCATAGGTCTCCCCAAATTGCTCGTGGTCTCAGCCAAGGTTGGTGCCTTCGCTATAATGTCTTGGTGAAGACATTTAGTCTTGCCAACTGAGTGGGGGGCCTCGATATGTTTGCCTTCAACGGGGGTCTCGCCGATAACAAAAAGGCCTCACTAAGAAAAGGACTTCGGCAAGAGGTCTTACCGAAGTAAGGTTGTCTCCTCGATAAGAAAAGAAACTCACCGAAAGGAAAATCATTTGGCATAAGGTCCTAATGACCAACTAAAATCTCACCAAAGGGGTGTGGCTTCGGTATAAGGAATAATGATCAGCGAGATGTCTTGCTGACACCAAAGGGTCTTGTTGCTAAGAAGACGAGCTCACCAAGAGTTGGAAAACTTTGCCCAGAGGTCTCACCAACTAGCAGAAGGTCTCCCCGACATAAAAAAAAAAATCAGGGGAGCTCCCAGCCATCACAATAACATCTTGCCGACACAGTGTAGTCTCAATGAAAGGAGGAACATCGGCAAGACAATGAGCCTCGCTGTGAAGTCTTCCCGACTTGATAATGTCTCGCCAAAAGAAATCTGGAGCCCGATGGAGTGAAATACATTTGGAATAATATCAATAAACTCTTGCCAAAATAATGGGAGGGGGCTCTTGGGTAATGTTTTTCCTTTGGTAAATTGTCTCACCGACAATCACCTGTCTTAGCGACCACAAAGGCAACATCGATATGAATTGTGAGGCTCAATAAAGACTCTCATCGATGTTTCCACATCATGTTGATAGCTGCAAAGGGACATAATCGCATCGGTGAGACAATTCCAGTGTCTCATTGAGATGCGATTTTGACTGAATGAGCTTTTGACCACTCAGGATTTTGCGTGTAGTTTGCCCAGCCAATCAAGGAGAGCTATGGTTGAATCGTTGGCAGCTTGACCAGTGCCAAGAGAATCAACAGAATGTGAATCGACGTGTATCTTTTTTGGACTCAAGAGCATTCAAGACGCCCAATAGGGGGATTCAGTAGGTGGGCACAAGGACCAAAAGTAAATACATCTGATAGCTTCAAAAGATCTAAGGGGTTTCTATAGGTAGTAGCTCTTCACCGACACACACAGCAAGGACATGCAGGCTGCAACATTTAATTCAATCAAAAGATCGAAGGATAGATCTTTTTGAGCCCAATATTTTTTGTGAACCCTAATGAGGGGCCAACACAGTCTGATATATAAGGCATTTTTTGCCTCTTTGTAAATAGTTTGAATTGTGCATTCAAAAGAGTTAGTGATTTTTATCAATCCTTTCTAGACTAAATGTATGTTTTGTAACTCAACTGGAATCTAGAATACAACATAGATTTTACCTGGGAAGCTATTGTTAATGTTTGTGTTGCTCTCATTTTTTTATTTTAGACTATGCAAGCTCTTCGCTGTGTTTTTCCAAAATTTGTATCCATACCTAAGGTTGTGAAATTCATCTTTCCTTCCTAAGATATGCATGTATCTAGCAAACCTGTTAAGAATAGTGGATGAGTTTAAAGGGGTTATGTTAAGTAAGCAAAAATATTGTCTTTTGCTTTCTAGTGTATGTTCTTCCTGTGTTTGTTTCATGATTTCTTATTAACATAGTGTATCACCATAGGAATAGTTCAGTTTAGTTTCATTTTGTATGCACTTCTTCTCCCTTTACCTCACAAAGATCATTAGTTTAGGTGATACCCAAAGGAAGCCGACCTTCTCTGGAGGTTCATTTCAACTTCAGGTGACCCACAACCTTGAAATGATCCATGTTTCACCAGAAAGCTTAGTTCTTACAACTTCGCATAGGGTGCATTTCTAGGTGACAACATCTCTTTCATTTCATTGTCTTTTTAAGGGTTCAATTTCCAAAAGTGGGGTTTGACCAAGGAAAACCCCTATTCACTAACTCCTAATCATTTTTCCCCTTTTGCTTATTTGTTTGCAGCCCTTTCTTTGTATATTTGATAGGTTATTAGGTGTTGAAGAGTGATTTTCAAGTCAACTGGGTGATTCAAGTCAAATTGAGTCAAAATCAAGCTTGGAGAGAGTTATTTGTCCGTTTTCTGTAGATTTGACTTTGACAACCCAACAAGCAAACATTCCTAGATTTGGTGTTGCAGAGCTGTCTCCTAGTTTTTCAAAAATTTGGGGGAGGACTGATTCACCACCTATGGTGAATCAAACCCACCTGAGGACTGGAAACTTGAGTTTTTTTAGATTTTAGATCCCGCAGACAGAAACTAGCTCCCGATAGTTTTTCACCAGTAGGTGGACTAATTCACCACCATGGGCAATAATTCCCACTGTGAAAAATTAGTGAATTTCACTAGCATCCATATCACTCCAAAAAGCTCACATTTCATCCAGGTGTGCACTTAGATTTATCCTTGTACTTTCTATACTACATAATTTCTTCATTTACATAGTTGTTTGCATATCACAATGTCTTTTCAAACATAATTGTAATTGCAATTTTTCATTCATTTTCAGTCACCTAGATTAAGTTATTGCATTTAGTTAACTTCATTTACATCATATCACATCACACACATCCTAATTTGAGTGATACATTAGCATTTTTGGACCTATCTCTCTCCTTTTAGGTGAAAGACCCTAGAAGTGCAAGAGTAGTCCATAGGGTCCCAAAAATCTATGTTTCACAATGTATACATCCTCCTTGGAATTAAACTCAACTTTCATTGCTGCACCATATTAATTTTTCATGTTCAACTAGGCATTGATGAAGCAAACTATAATGTGATCAGTTTGAATTTAGAAGACAACAAGCTACAAGTGCTTCATATTTCATGTATGATTTTCCTTGATTTTCAGTCACATATTTCATGAAGTGAAGCATTCTTCCATCATGATAGTTATGCTACATGTTGATTTCTATTGAAAGGAATATGCATATGGGCACTCTATTGTTCTTTATCATTTTTATTGAATGCTAATGCTTATGTCAAGTAATCAATGTGTAGTTTGACTCTATGGTTGGAAATCATGTTTGCAATTTATGAGTAGTAGCTCACTGTATTTGTAGATCAAGTACATATTCCCTCCTCGGTGAAGCTTCTCTTTTAAAAAGCAAGCATTCAAAGAGAAATCTCCTTACTCACTAGTATTGTTTGCAATTTTGTAGGTAACAAAAAATGTGTTTCTGAAAGAGGTTATTATTAATGTTTAAGAAAATAAAACACTTCATGAATATATAATATCTCTAGTTTCTAATGGCTAATATGTGCTCTTCTATGTTGATCTTTGCCCTTTGAAATGTCTTTTACAAGAAAGCCACCATCACCTTTCTTTTAAACTCTGACTTTGGCTCTTAGCTTTGAAATAACTACACCATCCTTCAAAAATTTCTCATTGGTTTGGAATAAATTTGTACATGCAATTTGATATCCCACTTCAACTATAATATAGTTCCATCACTCTTTTTTGGGTGATATTTGATCTTTAATTTCTCCCATCACTCTACAATGTCTACATTGGGTGAGAATTGAACTTTAATTACTTCCATCATGTTGTTGGGTGAGTCCTGAACTTCAATTACTTCCATCACTCTTTGTCGAGTGAGATTGGAATTCTTATTTCAAAATCGACTTTTAAATGATGGAGGAAGGTCATTATGAGACATATGAGTTTCAAAATGGAGTGATCCCAGAATAGTGGTTTACACTTTTTGAGACATCCTAATTTTTACTAAAATCACATATTTTTACAAAATATAATGATTTAAGCCTTGAAAAGTTCCATTTAAAGGATTCCAATTGAAGATGGTTTGATCAAACCCCCTTGGATAGAACCCAACTAGTTTTAAACCATAACTATAATGGATTCTCCTTTGCACCTATTAAAATGCTGATAAAAACCCACTTTTGATTTACCTTTTAGGGGATCAAATGAATTCATTTAAAGTTTATTTTCTATAAGTATTAGTACTTATTATAAGCTTCCCAAAAAGTATAATTTTAAATATATTTAATTTGATTATTATATTTATTTTTTATTTCTTATGAATGTAGTTTTTTTACTAAAAATCAAGCTCTTTGTTTTGCACGTGTGGAAAAATAGTAGATTATCAAATAAAAAACCTGAAAAACATATTCAGGCTAGGTATTGATGTCCTTAATCTAGTAAAAAAAAAATTTGAATTTTCATACATACAAAACAAGTTATGTTGTTTACGGTCCACCTATGTCTAAATTATAATTGGTTTGGCTTCAAAACTTGATTAAGAATTTTTTTTCAATAAAACACTATGAAACCAAATGAAATTGTTATATGTCATAGTTACAAAGCTAGATTCAAAAAAAAAAATCCTTCATAGAAAAGAAGTTGTGTTGTTTATGGTGAGCATCACTTTTTAAAAATGGTGTTTACTGATAAAAAATAGTTTTCAAAGGAGATGGAAAAAGAAATGCAATTATGATTCAAATATATATATATATATATATATATATATATATATATATATATATATATATATATTTAGAATCTATAGAAAAAAAATCACAATTCACTAGTTTGCATCCTCTTCAAATTCCTCATGGTTTAGTAGTTATGGGTATGTGCAGGATCATGGTATGCCAAAAAGTGGCAATATTTGTAGGGTATGTGGCTGACGACTTTTTTTTCACCCAAAATTAATGAAACGAAAAGGGTTTTTAGAGGAGATTATCAGCTTTCCAAAAATATAAATTATGATTTAATTTGAATTTAATAAATAATTATTATTCATTTTCTATTAGAATTACTACTCAAAGTCCTAATCGAGAAGGTTGATTGAAAACATCTATAACTTTCAAACGGTATCACATTTTTGAATCCAAAACATGTGTCACATTCTATGCTTTCACATACTATAGGATTAAAAAGAAAAATAAATTTCATGAATTTTGACCAAGTTAAGGTGGTCAAAACGACGAAGTTTTTTTATATTTCTCAAAAGTTGTATAAAAAAAAAATTCATAATTAATTATTTACTTGGAAAAAATTACAAAAAAATATGCATCACATCCGACATGAGTCCTCTACTTATATATAAAATCTTACAAAAATATTATCATTTTTATTATGGTTAGTGTGGTCGACAGAACTACTTCTTTTTTTCTCCTCTAAATTTAAGTACATCGCAATTTCAAATTTTCACCAAATAGATTTTATTTATTTTTAAACCTAGTATTTTAGGAAACTACATTCAATTTCTACAAATTCTATTCTTACATATTTTTGAAATAATATAGATAACTTATTCAAATATTTACGTCAAGTTGCCTAACACTGATTTTTCTGAATTTTTTGCCACTTAAGGGCCTGTTTGGCATACCATGATCCTGCACATGCCCTTATAGGTGCCCAAAACTGAAGATTTAGTTAAAAAATTCAGTTCAATGTCCAATTTGGCCAAAAATTGTAAACCATTATTGTGGGATCACCCAATGGTTATTTCAATTCATATTTTTTCTCTCCTCCAATCTAAAAAACTTAGTATTGGTCTTTGCATGCAATATGCTTTTCTAAACTGATAGTTTAAAATGGGATGCTTTTTAAACTACTTAAATTTTAAATGTTTTTCCAAAACACAAGGCAGGGATCAATAGCTGAACAAGAATATGTGAGAACATTTAGTAACATGAATTACATTTAAAACTCATGATAAGTATTTAATTATTACTGTCCCTTTGTCTGCAAGTGCAAGTTTTAAAACTCATGTATATTCCTAGATATTTGCAATTCACATTCAATTGCTTTTTGATTGATATTTGTGCTTCTAGTTTCATTACATTAGATTCTAAATTATCATCCACATGTGCCATTTTTCAATCTATGGATGCAACAATTTAATTATTAACCATTTTTCTTATGTATTGTTGTTATATTGTGCTCTCTACAAATAAAGATGTTAGTTGCCAAAATTTAACCATTGCATGAATAACTCTATCCAAGTGGCATTCATGAACAGTATTTTCCTTGAAAAGTATTGACTCCAATTTCACACCCAATGATTCAAAATAAACTCCCATGGTCCTAGCCTATGATGAAAGGGAGTGCAAAATTTGAAATCTTGGAATTTTGCATTGTGTGAGATGAGGTTAAAAATAAAATAGCATAGATCAAGTGGTAGCCAACACTTCTAAACTATAAAACCACATCAAACAAGAGAAAAAAATCAAGAAGGAATTAAAATGAAAGCATTCATGAATAAACACTCCCCATTGTGGTTGTTTCACTTCTCTTGTCTCTCCTTCTTCTTATGCCAATATTGCCCTCAGATTTGTTGTTGAAGTTGTGCAAATACCTGCAAATAGTAAGCAAGAAAGTTAGAGATAATGGCTATGAAGTTGAAAGTGAGAGAGGAAGGTTACTTTTATAAACAACTATTTGAATGGACAGTCTAGATTAATCCTCTAGAAGGATTCCAAGATCAATGGTGGAGGATGCATGAGAGGGAGGTTATAGAATGGATGGTCAAGATTAAACTTCTAGAAAAATGCCAAGATCAATTGTCCAGAATTGATGCACCAAGAATATGCTATTCTTGGAGGAATCATGATAAACATACATGCAAGATATGATAGACATGCAGGCTATGACATGAAATAATGATAGGGTATCTTTGACCAAAATGGAGGGATAAATAATTTATTTTAAATTAATATATGAAAATGGAGGAAAATGGAGAAAGGGGACAAGTGGCAAATAAATAATATATTCAAATTATATATTTGCAGGAAATAAAACATGGAGCATTTAATTAAATTTATTCAATTTAATTAAATATGAGGATGAAAATTGGAGATGGATTAAATAATTTCAACAATTATTTAATCATGGAAGAATAAAGAGTCAAATAATAATTATTATCTAACAATAGAAAAATAATTAAATAAATGAAGATTTTTTTAATTATAGACAAAAAGGGGATACATTAGTGACACAATTAAATTATTTAATCAGTCAGGATAGAATAAAGATTAGAAAGTGAATTAAATAAATAATTAAAATTGATCTAATTAATAGAGGAATATGATAAAAAATAATTGAATAATTAAAATTATTGAATTGTTAAAGGGTGAAGATGAAGAAAAATGACGCTCATAGACTTAGGAAATTTTTTAGTGTCTACATTTTACCTCTCTTTGTCATAATGCAATTTATTGCGTTGTGTGAAAGAAATTCAATTCTGAAATATGCCCTATTGAAAGCAGGGTGAGGAAAGATTACTAGGAGGGTTGTGGTATGCCCCCTCAAGAGGACAAGCGGGTTCAAAGAACATGATGTGCTCTCGAAATGGATGATAATACTAGAGGATGAAGGATAAATGAAATGTTAGCATGGAAGGGAATGGATGTTAGTGTGAAAGAGAAAGGAGGATGAAGATGGAAAGTTAGACATGAAATTATAAGGGAACCAACTTTCATGCTTACATTTTTATATTTATTAGATCATTGGGCATCAAAAATGTCACAAATGGACCACAAACACCATGGTATGAAATAGACCAAGGTGTGTAAGGTGACCATTTGGGAGAGAAAAGCAGTCAAAAGACAAAGTCAACAAACAAGGAATGCCCTGGCTCATACTAAGGACCCAATTACCCTAGTCCTTTTGCCAAGACAAACCACATATAACAAACAAAGAAATGAGGCCATGATCCATCATCATCCCTCTAAATCCATTGATAGGACATCCTCGAGGAGACTAGTAACATGACCCAAAATCAATCAAGATGATACAGCAATTCTAGACAAATAAATTATTCACCAAGTGTTTTCTAGTGATAATGATAAGATCGTTCGATTGATTGACTAAGTGGACCAAGATGACTAAGTTTGATTGAAATGTTGGAAAGGATTGATTGATACATTGGCAAGGATTGATTGATAAGTGAAAAATTTGATTTGATCAATAGGTTGACAAAAGTTTACAAGTTGATTTGATTGATTGTACTAGTTTCTGGAGGGATAAATCCTGATTAAGGCAAGATTGATTGACCATGTTGACAAGATTTGATAAAGATTGATCAATAAAGTTGAAAAAGTTTGATCGATAATGATTGTGTCTGATCTCAAGGACACATCCTAACTAAGGCAAGATTGATTGACAAGATGGTTTGATTGTTTGACAAAAATTGATTAAGATGACCAAGCGATGTGACCATACCTGACTACAAGAAAGACACATCTTGTTTAAGGAAAAGGACACATCTAATAACGTTGATCAAATGATGAGTGTTATCAAGACACCTAACTGTAGGAAAGACATATCTTACTTAAGGTGAATGGCCAAATTGACAAAGTCTACCCTTAGGAAAGACGCATCTTGATATAAGACTGAATGAGGCAAAAGACCTAATGCCCCATTCTGATTGAATGACCAATTTGATTGATTGATGATAGGACAATTGACTGATGAAAGATTGTGTTGGTTATGTTTTCTTCTTGTTTTGTGATTTGATTTGAATGATGATTGTTCTCAGACCAAGGACCTGACCAGAGCTGACAAACCCTAATGGACTTGACCCAGGGAGCCTCAGGGGCTCATTGACAAATGGCCTTTCCTATGTAGCAATGCACAGAGACCTCGTAGTTTGACATGACTTGAATTTTCCTTATTTGACAAAAGACAAAATCATGATTTTATTTGGACATCCTAAAAGGACTGGCCGAATTCCTCAAGGGCTCATTTAAGATGAGCCTTGCCTATGTAGCAAATACACAGAGACAATGTAGTTTGACCCTACTAACACAAATTGACTTAAACTCAGACTTAGTTTTGGAATTTTTGAAGTTTTATGATTTTTTTTTTTGGATTTTTTTATGTTTTCTTATTTTTTTGTGATTTTGATGTTTTCTAATTTTTTTTGGATTTTGATGTTTTCTATTTTTATTTTTTTTGATGTTTTATGATGCTAATATCATTTCTCATAAAGATGTAGATCAAGGAATTTCCCCTTTTCAGGTTTGAGGCCAGTTTATTATGTGCAAAGGGGTAGCAACAAATGCAAAGGATGATAGGGATCCCCAAATGTTGGTGGTTCCTAGACCATGGAAGGATGAAAAAGTTTATTATGACAAAGTGACATGTGTGTCTAGATGAGCAGAAGGTTAGAAGACCAGATGCAGTGACAATAGATGAAGGACCAAGGACTAAATACTCATGGTGCCTGTTTCTCAGATTTTCACCATGGTACTTATCCAAAGCACCACCAAAGTTTTTTTCACTTTTTGAAAAATTATTTCTCTTTACTATTTTTTTTATTTTTCCATTCTTTTTAATTTCTTTTTTCTTTTTTGACTTTTTAAGGGGATACTTTGAGAATCAAGTGTAATACTTGTGGAGGTGCATGCTATTGATGGGTTCAGATAATGGCTCTCCTTTAGGAGTAGGGAATTGATAAGCACTTGATCCATATGATGTTGTAATGATATAAGGGGCCAACTAATTAGGTTCAAACTTTCCCTATTTTTCTCGTTCTACTTGATTCTTTGGATTTTCTCTCAAGACTAAATAGATCCAATGTTGAAAAGCTTCTGGGTTGAACCTTTTTGTTATAGCTACATCAAAAGCGATTATGGTATGCTTGTAGATGTATTAAGGCATTATGTCTATTTTCATCCAGTAATTCTAGCTCATGTAGACGAGAGACATGATATTCTTCTTGATCAATCAAGCATTGCATGGAGACTTGCAAAGAGGGTAACTTGACCTCGATAGGAAGTAGTACTTTAGACCCATAGACAAGGGAATATGGAGTGGCTCCAATTGGAGTGCAGATACTAGTGCGGTAGGCCCATAAAGTAGGATTGAGTTAAAGGTTCCAGTCGCGGCCAACATTATTGACAATCTTCTTTAGGAATTTTAGGATGGTTTTATGAGACACCTTAGCTTGGCCATTACCTTGGGGGTAATATGGAGTGGAAAAATGATGTTCGATATGGAATTTGTCACAAAGCTCATAGACATCCTGGTTTTTGAAAGGGAAACCATTATTGGTGATGATGGACTGTGGAATACCATAGTGGAAAATGATATAATTCAAGATGAAATTTGCTATTTATTTTCTAGCAATGTAGGTCAATGGGATGGCTTTAATCCATTTTGTGAACTAATCAGTAGCAACAAGGATAAAATTATGTCCATTAGAAGAGGTGGGATGGATATTTCTTACAAGGTTGAGTCCCCATTGAGAAAAAGGCCAAGGTGAAGTGAGCGGCTAAAGTTCCTGAGTTGGTGCATGTATAAAATATCCATGAATCTAACATTGGCGACATCTATTCACAAAGTGATAAGCATCCCATTCCATCATAGGCCAATAATATCCCATTCTCATGAGCTTTTTAGCTAAGGTTGGACTAGTAGAGTGAGCTCCACATATACCTTAGTGTACCTCTTGTAAGGCTTTTTGTGCTTCATTTGAGTTGAGATACTGAATAAGGGTATTATCTAGGATACAACAATAAAGGGTATCTCCGATGATGGCATACGTAGACACTTGTCAAATAGTGGTTTGGCATTGATTAAGGGACAAGTCAAGAGGGATAATTTGGTCATGCAAGTAGGCATAGATATCCTTATACCAAGGAGATTCAAGACCAACTAGTTCACATGCAAGTCCAGTTTCGAGGACATCGAATGCAGGGATCAAAATTTGTTCCACCAAGAACTCAAATTGAGCCGCATTATTAGGGATATCCAAGAGAGATCCAATGGTAGCAATTGCATCAACCACTTTGTTCTAGATTCTTGGAATTTTCTCGAAGGAGATGCTATCGAAGTATAGTCTAAAACTATCTACCATGTGCTTGTAGGGCATCAATTTATCATCCTCGATGTCATAGTCATTATTAACATGTTTAATCACTAGTTGGGAGTCACCGTAGACTTGAAGATCTTTGATTTTCCAATTTATAGCCATTTGAAGTCTTGTCAGTAATGCTTCATATTCAACCATATTGTTTATACACATAAATGCTATCCAGAATGAATTAGGGATAGAGTCCCCTTGAGGTGTGATGAATAAGATACTAACTCCTGATCCATGACTTGTATAAGATCCATCAAAGTTTAGCTTCCATGTTGTTAGTGTGTCTATGACAAGAATTGATTCATCTGGGAATTCAGATACCAAAGGATGGTCTGCTTTTAATGGTGCATCTATGAGTTGGTCAACTATTACTTGTCCCTTTATTTCTTTGCAATCAACATACTCAATGTCATATTCACTCAGGATCATAACCCATTTAGCTAGCCTTCTTATCAATGTTGCTTTACTTAGTAGGTACTTCAAAGGATCAATTTTGGTAATTAATTTGGTTTTGTGATTTAGCATGTAGCGCCTCAATTTTTGTGTTGTGAATACCACTGGTAGACATGCTCACTCACTAGGACTATAGTTTAGCTCATACCTGACTAAAGTTCGACTGATATAATATATTTCCCTTTCCTTGTCATCATCATCATTTTGTGCTAATAGTGCCCCCAGTGCTGATGTAGTGGTTGTCACATATAGTATTAGATATCTTCCATCAATTGGTGGCATAAGGACTAGTGGAGTTAATAAGTACTTCTTGATTTGGTCAAATGCTTCTTGACACTTGTTATTCCAATTGAAGGGAACACCTTTCCTTAAAAAATGTTGGAATTGATGGGTCTTGTCTGCTAGTTAGGCAATGAACCTGTGGATTGATTGTAGTCTTCCTTGTAATGTCCTTAACTGACTGGTATTGGTTGGTAGTGGCATGCCTAAGACAGCTTTTACTTTGGTAGGATCGACTTCTATTCCTCTGCGAGAGACTATATACCCCAATAGTTTGCATGATTGGATCCCGAAAACACACTTCTTTGGATTTAGCCTAAGTTGATATTTTTCAAGTCGGGTAAAGATCTTGTCCAATACAGCTAAGTGTTTGCTTCATTCTATGGATTTGGAAAGAAGGTTATCAACATAATCTTCCATAAGGACATGCATATAGTCATGAAAAATTGTGGTCATGGCTCTTTGATAGGTGGCTCCTACATTTCTTAGTCCAAAGCATGACATTCTAATAGAAAGTTCCCCAAGCACATGTGAAAGTTGTCTTGGGTTGATCTTCAGTGGTGATCCTAATTTGATTGTAACCTAAGAATTCATCTATTAGCAATAGCATCTCATGTCCAATAGTTAGATCTACTATGATGTCGATGTTTGGAAAGGGAAAGTTATCTTTGGGACAAGCTTTATTGAGGTCTCAGAAATCTATGCAAACTATGATATGACCATTTGATTTTGTGACAGGAACTAGATTTGATATCCATTTAGCATAATCAATTGGGTGAATAAATCCAACATCTAGGAGCTTCTTGAGTTCTACCTTAACAAGTAGTGTGATTTGGGCGTGCATTTTTCTTAACTTTTGTTTGAACGGCTTTGAATTTGATAGAAATGGTAAGTGATGTAGAACCAATTTGGGATCCATTCTAGGAATATCGACATATGAACATGCAAAATTGACTTTTCTTTTTGAGAAGAATGCTATGAACTCAAGCTTTTCTTCAATGATCAAGGATGCAGCTAACTGTATTACTCTGGAGTTGTCTGACGTTCCAATGTTGACTTCCTCTGTTTCTTCTATAAGCAATGATGATATCTCTTTGTCTATTGGGAGAGTCTTTTCCTCCATCCTCGGGTGCCTTTGAGAGGTTTTCACCTTTGGATATACCCTTTATTTTTAATTTTTCACTGTCAGCAAGAACCTTTCATTTTTCACCTAAAGACCTATTGCTTTTATTTATACTTTTTTCATATTATTTTTTGCGACTAGAGGACAAGACATCCTCACCAAATTATGTTGCATAGTTAAGTTCTATGGCAAAGCCAGCTTTGTGATCCCCACTAGGTATACCCTCATGAAGTCCCATAAAATCTGTGATTGCTTCATCATTTTCGAAAGTATCTAAACTTGGTGGCCCTTGTTGGTCCCAATCTATAAGTTGTGGGTAGACAAGGGGTAGGCCATCATCAACATCATTAAGGGTCATCATGTAGGTAGAAAAGGTAAAGAAAAAACTAGAATCATCAGGCTCCCAGTAAGATAGATCAATGGATTTCCAAAAATAGTGTTGGAGCCATTCTTCATTAGACAAAGACATGCTTAGATGGGTATTTGGTGGATTTCGTGAAGAATCAAGGGCAACCATTTGGTCAAATTCCCCAAATAGTTTGTCTATGTCCATGAAGGTGGTGGAGGATAAGGAGTCCCATTCATACTCATTGAAATTGACATCATAATCCCAAGGTTTTTCATGTGTCTCGCTCTCATCTAAAGCACTAGCAACCTCACTTGAGGGTAACCAAATACCTCAAATAGTCAGTTTTATTGGAACAAACCCTAGCCCTTGATGACTTATTAGCTTAGGAGGTTGTAGAGGTTCCAACATTCCTTGTTTGTTTAGACCAAGGCCACTACATCCATCATATCCATGTCGTTTCATTATTTGGAACCCTTTTAGACATTGTTCAATTGGAAACTTTTTAGTTTCAATATCCTCCTCGTCTTTGTACAACCATGTAATAATGTAGTCATCTAGAGATTCTTTACCAAGTTCCCCCATTTAGTAAAGGTGGTAGGAGGATTATGAATGACAACTTTGGGCTGCATAAGATTGGTTTTCCATATGATTTTGGTGACTTGGGTAACTTTCCAATGAAAAAGAGTCTCTTCATATCATACTCTATGCAACCTTTGTCTTGGATCTAGATTTTAGGCATGGAAGGTGTAATGAATGAATTGGATGATTTGATAAGAGTAGATGGATCAATGTAATGGGATGGAGTGGTGGATGAAGTGGAAGATGAGGCCTCTTGATTGATGGCAACTTGGCATTCAATAGTTCCTTTGAGGTTGGAACAATATTGGAAAGGATCAGGGTCACCTGGAATAGTGACTTCAGTGTCATTGTGTGGGAATTTGAGGCATTGATGATAGGTGGATGGAATAGCTCTAATGGCATGAATCCATGGGTGACTAAGGAGGATATTTTAATGTAAGTCCATATCCAAGACGTGAAACACTATGAACTGTACAGTCGAGCTAACTCTTACTAGGAGTGAAATTACACCTTCAGAAGATCATTCAGAATCATCATAAGTTGTTATCATGATTTTCTTGGTTGGTTCTGAAATGCAATTCTTAGAGTATCCCAATGCCTTCACCAATTTTAGTGAGCAAATATTCAGGAATGCTCCACTATCTACTAGGACTCATCTAATCCTGTGGGTATTAATGCATACTTCTAGGTGTAGGGGATTGTTATGGTCATATTTTGGTGCTAAAAAGTCTTGTTCGAAGAAGGTGACATGGTATGGCATAGCGAGGTATTTGACCATGGCTTGAAATTCATTGACATCTAGGTTTACAACAATGAAGGCTTCTCAACTTGGGCTATGGTGAGGTGCGAAGGAGTTCCAAGATAGATATTTGTGAGAGTTTTCCCTAGCTACTCCATGAGGTTATATTGGCCTTTTGGTTGAGGATTTGTGGATGGACCTGGAATAGTTATCTTGGTTCTGTGGGTAGTGATAACACAATTAGATTTTGGCTTGTTTATGGTGATGGTAGCAATGTGATCATCAAGAGGTGTCACATTTAGAATGATGGTGTTGTAATCATGCTTGACAACTGCATAGTTGGCATTGTTGTTATTCCTTGAACTGGAGGCTTTTCCTTTATCATGGTCTTGCAAAGGGGTCTTGAATATTGTATGATCAACATTTATTTTTCCTTGTGAATTGTCGATTGAAATGGTTTGATCCTCAATAAAGTCTTGAATGATGTTATTGAGTGTCTAGCATCTAGATGTCTTGTGTCCTTTTGTGTGGTGATATTCACAATATTTGTCATCTTTTTAACAATTTGGTTTGATCAAGGAAGGTTCATAATTCTTGGTGTTTGGCAGTGTAATGATATTAGATTGCAAGAGTCATTTAAGGATTGATTCTATGGGTTCATCCAAGGGGGTGTATGTTCTCTTGGTATGGGGAGGACCACTTCTTTGTTGGGTGCTTTGGATAGAATACAGTGTTTGGTTTTGTCCCTCTATTGGGGTACTTGGTGTATTGGATGTGTTTGATGAAGAAGGACCTTTAAGTTGAATGATTGGTCCTTTGGTTATCAATTTGGCATCAACAACTCCATTGTTTGTGACATTTTATTTTGGGACTAGTATTTTCCTTTGTCATTGTTGGGTTTCTTATTGTCTTTGTTTATCTTGACTAGTCCTCTAGTGATAAGGCCTTTCTCAATAAGGACACCCTTTTCAAGAATCTCTTTAAAGGTTGTGCAACATTGGATTTGAATTTGACTCATTAGCTCTTCGTTAATTTTTCTACAAACATGAAGACAAGTTAATTTTTAGGAATATGACAAGGGAATTTGCTAACCAAGCCTCACCATATTTGGTAGAACAAGGTAAGTGACTCCACATCTTGTTGTTTGGTTGTGCTCAATGTTGCAAGGGTGACATCATTTTTAATGTTAAAGGAAAAATGATTGATAAATTTGTCGACTAGCTCACTCCATGTTTTGATGCCTTGTGGAAGATGTGAGAACCAATCTAAGGCTGCCCCTATAAGACTTCATGGGAATAATCTCATCAAGTAGGTAGGGTCATATGCAACTTCTATGAATGCTATGTTGAATTCACAGATGTGTTCCACCAAATCCCATGTCCCCTTATATTTGGACAATGGTGGTGTTGTGAAATGTGGGGGAAATGGTGGCATGTATAAGTTTTGATCAAATGGAAAAGGGCACAACTCCTCCATAGAATATGTCTTCTTTTTGGTTCCCAATTGCATGTTGGCCATTCGTTGTTAGAGATTTTGCATGTGTTGGATCAAATAGTCTACAAGGGATGATGTTGTGTTGTTTTGATGTGAAGCAATAATGTTGGCATTGAGGTCATGTGTTGGGTTTGGATTTTGATTGACATTTTGTGATATGAGACCTTGATTGTTATATGGATGTGAGTTATTTTGATTTGGAATGAGATTGGTGTTTAAGTTGGTTCCAAAGATCATGTTTGTATTTGGTATGGAATTTTGGAGTTGGGGTATAGACCCTTGATTCATGTTTTGATTTTGAAAGTTGAATCCTTACCTTGCAAATGGAGGTGTGGAGCCTTGATTGATGTTTTGATATGAAGGTATAGACCCTTGATGTGAAGGGATGCTTCCTTGATTGACATTTTTAAGTGAAGGTATAGGTCCTTGAATAAGGTATTTAAAGTGATGGAATAGACCCTTGATTATGGTTTTGACTTGAGGTCTTATGCGAGATATTGTGTACCTTTCTAGGGTTATTTGGTTGAAATTGGTTTGACGAAGGTGCACTTTGGGTGTGGAATTTTTGTTTGTGTTTTCGTTCAAGGGTGTGTGACTTTGAATCAAGGGTGTAGGACCTTGTGATGTAGATCCTTGATTTATGTTTTGAAAGAGAGGATTCGTGAAAGTCTTACCCATGGTGTTTGAAGAACTACCAAATGTGAAAGTTGGACCTTGTGTAGTGGCATGAGTTAGGATGTTTGAATTGTGTGTTGTGGTGGTAGTGGTCACGTGTGTAGTTGTCCCAAGGGGTATGTTTACCATTGGTTGTGATGAGGTCATGCCAAATGGGTTTTTAGTTTATTGTTCTATGATGGTTGACAAGTCAAAACCTTGGGGTAATTTGGCACCCTTTTTGGCTAGTGCATAGAAATATTTGTTTGGGTTGGCACTAACAAGTTGATCAACTATGCTTAAAATTCTTGAATCTTGATAGGCCCTTTCAATCTCTTGAGGGGTCAATTGTTTGTTGGCCACTTCAAATTTTAGGTCTTCCCAAGGGTCACTTTGGTCCTTTTGTGATGTGTTTTTGTGGGGTGTAGATTGATTTGAATCTATGACATTATTAGGAAAAGGGTCACTTAGGAAATTCATGTCCTTTCATTTGGCTTTTGACCTTGTTTCAACCATGTGAGACTTTTGCAAATTAGGGATAATGCAAAATGGTAATGAGACTATGATTTTTTTATTTTAGACTTTTTTTATTTTTATTTTTTATTTTTTTTAGGTTCACCAATGTGAGATGGGGTTAAAAATCAAATAGCATAGATAAAGTGACAGCCAAGACTTCTAAGCTATGAAACCACATCAAACAAGAGAAAACAAATAGTAAGGAATTAAAAATGAAAGCATTCATGAATAAACACTCCCCATTGTGGTTGCTTCACTTCTCTTGTCTCTCCTTCTTCTTATTATGCCAATATTTCCCTCAGATTTGTTGTTGAAGTTGCACAAATACTTGCAAATAGTAAGCAAGAAAGTTGTAGATAATGGTTGTTAAGTTGAAAGTGAGAGAGGAAGGTTTCTTTTATATAAAACCATTAAAATGGATGGCCTAGATTAATCCTCTAGAAGGATTCCAAGATCAATGGTGGAGGATCCATGAGAGAGAGGTTACAGAATGGATGGTCAGGATTAAACTTCTAGAAAGATGCCAAGATCAATGGTCCAGAATTGATGCACCAAGAATATGCTATTCTTGTAGGAATCATGATAGACAGACATGTAGGTTATGACAAACATGCAGGCTATGACATAAAATAATGACAGAGTATCTTTGACCAAAATGGAGGGATAAATAATTTATTTTAAATTATTTATTCAAAAATGGAGGAAAATGGAGAAAGTGGGCAAGTGGCAAATAAATTATTTATTCAAATTATTTATTTAGAGGAAATAAAAGATGGATCATTTAATTAAATTTATTCAATTTAATTAAATGTGAGGATGAAAATTGGAGAGGGATTAAATAATTTGAACAATTATTTTATCATGGAAGAATAAAGGGCCAAATAATAATAATTATCTGACTATAGAAAAATAATTAAATAAATGATGATTTATTTAATTATAGAAGAAAAGGGGGTACATTACTGACACAATTAAATTATTTGATCGGTCAGGATAGAATAGAGATTAGAAAGTGAATTAATTAAATAATTAAAAATTATCTAATTAATAGAGGAATATGATCAAACATAATTGAATAATTAAAATTATTCAATTATTGAAGGGTGAAGACCAAGAAAAATGACACTCGCAGACTTAGGACATTTTTCAATGTCTACACATTGAAAACATGATAAACGTCAATTTTTTTTTGCAAAATACCTGCCTTGTAAGTGTTAGAAAACTCCTTTAGCACAAGAGGTTTATTATGGATTGCAGAAATAGTTAATCCATGTCACAAGGGAAGCAACTATTCTCTCTATACCTTTTTGTTCTCCAATTGACATAACCCCATGTGGCTTAGATTTCATGTAGAGGAAGAGGCCAAGATGGGTTTTTACACTAGGCCGTTGTCACTAAATTTTTTGATCTAGTAGAAAATATTCTGAATTACCATTTCTAGATTTTGACTCCAGGGATCTAACTACAAATTTCCATTGTTCGTTTTAAGTGTGCAGTGACAATATACATTAAGAAAGGTTGACTTGATGAGGACTTGTACAACTGACATTCAATGTGACTAAAAATATCCCAAATTTTTTATATATGAATTATGAATCATGATTGAGAGTGAACCAAAAATATGTGGTTAACACCTATAATATAAAATCACTTCATAATATGATTTACTTCATTTTATGCATGTAATCTTATCTTTAGATTTTGCTGAAGTTTAAGGTGACGCTGATCTACACAATTTTTGGCTTGAATGTTCTCATATTCTAAGGGATTTTGGAATTGAAGCTAACTTGTTTGAACTACACAACAAAATAACCCGGATTTTGATGTCAATATATTTTTACAATTTTCCAACTCCTCTTTGTGCTAAAAAATCCAAATAAACTATTTTTAGGCTTCATATTTTCTATCTTTTGTAAAGACAATCTCATCCTCTTGCTTAGGTTGGGGAAACTCCTTGTAATGAGATGGTAATGCTCACCAAGGCACTCATGTTGTACATATGAATGAGTAGAAACTGATAATGATAATGTATCCAATTTAAACATATGAGAGGAAACCTGCAAAGCAACCACCATCTACTGAAGATTAAAGTAATACTAATAAGCAGTAATCATGAAAAAGTTGGGACGATGTTAGATGCACGATTAACATGATTTAAAATATTCAATTTGTAAAGACAAGAATAATGTATTGCTTGATAGGCTGGATGAAAGTCAAGTATCAAAAACTAACATGAAAATTCAAATGCTAAGGATTAAGCTGATGAATGAGGTAGGCACAAACTTGATGAGTGTATTGTTTTTTCTTTTTCAATGCCAATTTCTCGGCATTTCTATAGATGCTCCTTTCTCAAATATGATTGCTTTATATATATTAATATAATTTCAAATCTCTTAGGCTTTTAATGTTTTGTAGTTAACTATCAGCATATTTTGTAAAAAAATTACATGTTTACTTTCACTTTTGAAAGTTATAAATCTCTTTGTAAGTTTTGTGTACCTTGGTAATTACATACTTCATTTTTTTGAAAGTTATGTATTTGTGTCCCTACTAATCCTATTTCTAGAGAAATTTTGGGCCCATTACATTAATAATGAATCCCAAATTATGGTCAAATTTAAGCTAATAACTAAATGGTCACTCAGGGTGTGATCAAAATGATAGTTTTGTGCTCCTTTTCATCTCTCTATCTGGATCGCATCTTATCCTAGTAATTTTTTAAATTTTAGAATTGCTTGTTCAACTCATTTTACAAAAGAATAACTAGCCCTCATCACATAATTATCCAAATGGTAGCCATGGTCATAAAAAATGAATTAACTTGTTTTGCATAATAAGACCATAGTGAACTTAATCTCTCTATATTTAGATAAAGCACATTTTTTCTAGTTATGTTTAACTACATTTGATGCTTGTTAGTTTCAATTCATTCATACACTTATCTCATCCATCCTTATAGATGATTAATTTATATAATGAAGTACAATGAATAAAGACATAAGGCTATAGAATTTTTTAGATTGATTTATGATCAAGCAAAGATAAGTAATACTGAGAGAAATTTTTGTTGTCTAAAGGTATCACCCTGTTGAGACTTATTGTGTAATAAGGGATTTAATGATCTTATGAGAATTGAAATTGTGTGATAAAATTTGGTTGAATCAACACTTCTATAGAGGGGAAAGGTTGGGGGTGGCTCACCTATGATATAGGTTGTTGTGATTGTTGGTTTTTATCATTTTAATGTCTTTATTGTACCATAAAAATAGATTTTATTTAAAACAATAAAAAATACTATTCCATATTTTTAGTTTTAAAATACATTTAAAATATTTTAGTTTCAGAATTTCAGAGTTAGTTCGGCTCAGTTTACTCACACCAACCATTATTTTTTATTGATTTGGAGATCTTGAGCAACAAACTACACCTTCTTACAAAGAGTTACCATGAATTATTCACCAAACAATAAATAACTTAAAACATAGATGAAAAGAGGTACAATTTATTTTCTTTAAATATGGAACATGCTCCTAATTAATTGTTACCATAAAGATATAACAAAGCATTTACACAATCTTTTCTAACTAAAAAGAACAAACATCTATCTCTTATATACTTAAATGAAATGATTACATTTATTTAAGCTAAAACAATAACTTATAGGATTAAGGCCAGAAATCTTGCATCTAGATTCTTTCTATCTTCCAAGACTCGACATGCCATCTACAAGATGAAGAACATCACCTGGGTGCTTTACCTCCAACCATGGACTTAAGTAGTCCCCCATAAACCTTCCTAACTAGAAGGGGCCCTCCCTTCAATGAAGCATTAAGCTAGGACCCCTCTTAGTTCTACCATATGAGCTTTGGTGTTGTACCCTACTTAACTAATACCGTCACAAATCTATCAGTATCTTCCAGCTATGTACAACATCTCCGACTAACTAAGTACTTGGGTCATAGTGAACCAAAAAGTGCACATAGAGACTACTACACTTTGTATGGCCATAGTATTTGTATCTTTGATACATTCACTACCATGAGAAGAGTTGTATGTTCACTCACCCTATTCAACTTGGAATATCTTTCCTATCCTAAGGTATACTGGAACTAATTGTTCCACCCAATAAACATTCACAAAGAACTTATAAATTGACATAAATTGTCTTATTAGACATAACTCAACTGGGTTGATAATCTATGTTAGATCTTTATCAAACCCTCGAGTTACTTGGCATAACTATCAGTTCTTGGCAACTGCCACTAGTTCAAGATAAACAAAATGCAAGGGGTATTTCCCCATATAGCAGTTTACCTGGCATTTCCTTGCTAATACAAACTAACTTGACCTGATTGGTCATAGGATGACAAGACAACCTTCTACTAAGTGGTATTCGACACAATACAAAACCTTAGAAGGGTTTGGGACACTTACAATTAAATAGTTTTTCATTTCAAGGAAATCATTCAAATAAAAATTCATTTATCAAAAGGGAAACAAGGATTATATCCTTTTATTGTATGGGAATCCTACAACTATAGTACCTAACATGCTCATTAATTCATTACCTCATCTTTAGTCACATTCTTTATTTATTAAAAAAATGTTTAAACATAACTACTAATAGATATTAGTCTTAAGATGAAGATCTCTTCTTCTTACTATAGTCTCAAATGTTTAGTGATTTAGTTTTGTTTCAAAGTCATTCCTTAGAAAGTGAAGATTTACAAAGTGGGTAACTCATCTAATTGGTTGGTTATTTCTAACTCAAACACCCAAGCTACTTTCTTGTAACTTCCTAGGTCTTGGCTACTATTGAATTGACTGATTCAATCCATAGCTCCCATGAAACATCTGCAAGCAATTACCTATCACAATAGATAAGATCAACAAGCAAGATTGTGCTCAATAACCTAGGAATTATTATTGATGCTAATAACCTGGATAATTATTACAAATGAATGTGCATACTTATATAAGCAAAGCACAAATGCAAACCCTACATGCAGATTAACAAGAGATCTAGAAAAGTGTGATAATCTTATGCAATGAGATAACTTGTTCTAAATTTAGTCTAATCCAATAATAAGAATTAAACTAAAGATTAAGAAGAAACTCCTAATTTTAGCTTAAGTGAACTAAAGTAAAAAATCCTCTAATAATTAATTGATGATTAATTAATTATCAAATAATGACTTTTTTACTCCGACACCCCCTTAAGATTAACTTAGGGAGAAACTAAACAACTGCTAAAGGAAGCTAAAAATGAATGCAAAATGGGTCCCAACTACAAGGTCCGATGAGGTACCCATGTACATAGCAACTGGAATCTCTCATAACTGGAGAAAAGGAGAAAACCACATGGGAAAAACTCCTCTCCAAAAGAGAGAAAAAAAATGACTATACA
Organism: Sequoia sempervirens; assembly: GCA_007258455.2. Taxonomy (NCBI): domain Eukaryota; kingdom Viridiplantae; phylum Streptophyta; class Pinopsida; order Cupressales; family Cupressaceae; genus Sequoia; species Sequoia sempervirens. The sequence goes on from VDFB02075321.1 coordinate 286,722,533, forward strand.
AGAGAAAGAAGGATAGAAGGAGGACTTAATGTGAGCCCCCAAGGATTGCTTCTGTCATGCAAGTACAATGGATGTCCCCCCGATAAGAGAGAAAATAAAGATATGAATCCCCCCCATAATGAAAGAGCTCTCATGCCAATGATGAATTCCTAAAGATAGAATATGATCCACTACCTAAAAACAACATTTCTCCCCTTAGGAAGAAAAGGATCCACAGCTCCCATGAAACACCTACAAGCAATTACCTACCATAATAGAAAAGATCAACAAGAAAGATTGTGCTCAATAACCTTAGAATTATTATTGATGCTAATAACCTTGATAATTATTACAAATGAATGTCTATGTTTATATAAGCAAAGCACAATGCAAACCCTACATGTAGATTAACAAGATAGAGACAAGAGTGATAATCTCATGCAATGAGACAACTTGTCCTAAATTCAGTACAATCTAATAATAAGAATTAAACTAAAGATTAAGAAGCAACTCCTAAGTTTAGCTTAAGTGAACTAAAGTAAAAAAGCCTCTAATAATTAATTGATGATTAATTAATTATCAAATCATGACTTTTCTACTCCAACAACTACTACCACTTGTTCGAGTCTTAACCCTAACCCTTGAGAGGGACTACTCTCATAAGAGACGCTCTAAGAAATTATTGTCATGAAACAATCTCTTCTTGACCTTCCCAGTCATTAATGTGGTATGCATATTACATATACAAACTCTACGAACTAAAGGTTATATTTTTGTTGAGAATAAACTTCCTTTACATCTCAGTCCTTCATGAATCTCATTGAAATATTGTTAGCTAAAGATAAGACAAACATAGACTAGTTGGTCCCATCTTTCAATAAATTCACATAAATATAAGTGTTTAACTATCCTTGAACCCCTGAGTTACTTGACGTAACTCTCGGGTCTTTGCTCTTGCCACTAGTTCAAGGTCAAAAGATACAAGGGTTTTCCCCACCTAGTGGATTCTATTCTCATAGCAAGTCTTCTTGGTAATCGCATGTCGACATAGTTATTGAACTTGTCCTATTTGAACACAAGGTTAATTAGTGACCCCAAACAAAAACACCCCCTTTTGGAAGCTTTCTGATTAAATACAGAACCTTAGAAGGGTTTTATCCATTCAAGTTAGGATAATCTTCTTTTTTTGAATAACCAAAACTTTTCACATTAACTTTATTAAGAAAGAAGGTAGTAACTCTAATTCTTCATTAATTAAATGTTCATGACAAAATTCAGCTTCTAGCCCTGCTTGGGCTCCTAGCATCCTCACCCTTGCAACCTAATTCTGACCCCTCAACAATTGTGAGGTTCAATGATTTTATGTTGCTGATCTTTTTCTTGGTGCCCTTTCGACTTCTTGACTCCTTTGAGTGTTCTTCACGTGCTCCTTCTTCCCTCTGGTTCCACACCTGATTTCTCTCCTATGGAATGTTGCAAATATCACAGTCTCTGCTACAGGTTTCTACGTAGGCAGTTGTAGCTAACACTTCCTTCCCCCCTCTTGCGTCTGACTTCAAATCTTACTATCTAGACTCTTTTCATAAGCAATTCCAACCTTAGATTAGCATCGATGAATCTTTTGCCAACCCCTTTCAAGTAACGTTTAAGACTGATAACGTGCCTACCTCCATGTGAGCATACCCACCGTCTTGATTGGTCATAGGAAACATTTTAAATAATGTCAAATTAGTTATATGAGTTTGACTATGTTGCGGCCAACAATGGTCCAAAAGAGCATTTGAAATATATTAATTTCCGCCACCATAATGTTATTGGGTGTGGGAATAGAAAGGACCACAATATTATTTAAATTAAACAAATATAAAATTTGGCATATCTATGTCAACTTCATTATAACCAAATGTCGCCCTAACTGCCTTAAATGGCTTTTTGAAGCATCTTAAAATGATAAACTTCAGCCGCTTGAAGAATTACTATGCCGTGGCCTTTTAAGGCTTTGATAGTATTTGCAAGATATTATAACTTTTGTCACATATAAAATATCAAGCCATGGATATATCCAAAATTCAAATTGAGTTTTTTTTAAATAAAACATATACGTGCATATCTATGCCACCAATAAGCTCCTTAATTGAGTTGAGCAATTAATTAATAAGCCATGCTTTTTCTTAAAAGGAGTTGAATTGAAATTAAGAATAATAATATTGACATGCAAAGTCATCGACGTTGTTTGTCATGATGATATACCAATGAGATTACCCCTAAAATAACATTAGTCATCAAGTAACGACGTGTTTAGCACTATGCATAGAATGATATGAAAATGCATATGCATGTCCATTTTCTCACTATAAACCTATGCATGCGTATAAATATTTTTGCATACGTGAACGTCTACATACATATGTCGATGTGCATCTCGCCTATGTACATACATTTACGTCCAATTACACATACATACATACACGCATATATATGCTCACTAGTTCACACTTATATCTATTCCTATATATTCGCGTATATATTAACCATGAGAATTACTTTAAACCCAAATATTGCCATAACGAACACAACAAAAGGTCATAACGTAACTACCCTCAATTGACTTGTCTCTAGTATGCGAAGGACATCCTAGACATTATAACCTTAGGTTTATGAAATCAATACTCAACCATAGTGGAGCTCCCAGGTGATACTCCCCCTTAATCTCCCCGTAGGTGCTTGGAACAATATAACCTTAGGTTTAAGAAATCAATACCCTAATGTTTATTAGACATTTAAGGCTTTAATATAAATTATAACCTTAAGGCTTGGAACAATATAACCTTAGGTTTATGAAATCAATACCCTAAGGTTTATTAGACATTTAAGGATTTAATAGACATTATAACCTTAGGTTTATGAAATCAGTACCCTTCTCCTAGGTGATACCCCCCCCTTAATCTCCCCGTAGGTGCTTGGATCTTCTTGCATATCAACTCAAGAAAATAATAGTAATTAGTCTAATAATCAACAAAGTACAATTACATCATATTGCATTTATAATACCATTTAAAATTAAAGAAAGGAATTTCTTGCAAATCATTTCATCCATTTCATAGGATCAAGTAGCCATCATCATTCCATTGAAATGTAGTAACATAACTTTGCATAAATCCATCATAATATACAACTTTTAAAGTTTCATAGTATCATGAATCATCAAATTAATTACCTTAAAGTGAAAAGTAATTATAGAAATCTAGGGTGGGATGTAACATCTTGCTCTACTATAGTCTTAAGTTTCTTATGAAACCCAAAGCAATTATTTTTTAAAAGTTAAATGAAGCCAAAGGAACTTGGAGGTATTGATTAACGACACAAATAAAGTATCTACTGAAATTTTTTCTACTCAATTTTTTAGTGGAACACTTTAAAGGTACCCATTTCCTTTATTTATATTCTTCATGTGTGACCTTCGCATTGAAAACAAGAGTTGTAGCTCCATTCTCGAGGCCCTTTCTTTACAATGATTTATTTATTACAGTAGCTCGTTGTTTCCATCTGAGTGGTTATTCATATGTCCATTGATTAAGTAATATATTTCCATCCATAGTACATGCAAGTGCTTTTTGATAGCTTATATTGAAATTGAATATTTATCACATGTCTTTATGTGATGATGTAGGCCTAATGTATATGTATATCTTATCTTTTGTGCATGCAAGTTGGTTTGAAAGGTGAATCAATGGATCTCCATACAATTCCAAGACATTTGTCTATTGAATGGATGAAAAAAGTAGGTGTTCCTCATACACATCCACTAACATGGTACAAGGTATGCTCTTGATGTTAAATATTAAATTCATGATTTTATGTCACCAACCATTGGGACCATGAAAATGTTTGCACAGTTGCAATTTTATACTTTGTTTAAATTTTTCCTTTAAAATCTACTATACATGCAATATTTGATGCACCTTTCCAACTCAAGTGTTACCATCCTAGGTAGATTCTATGGTCAACAAGTAGTTATTTACCTTTTTTCAATTTGTAATGATCATTCTTCTAAGGATCCTATATGATTTCCAATTTAGCAGATCATGCTAGAAAGTTGTGAATTAGATCCAACATTTTACAGATTAAAGTTGAAAAAATAGTTTGTGGTTACATATTCTGCAAATGAGAAATAAATTACCTTATAGTTGGCATGCTATCAAGCCCACATAGGACAGGACCATTAAAGATTGAATCACTAGCCAATGTACCTAATTTGAATGCAAAATGGAAGGTTTTAATGTTATATAGAAGCATTCTTAGTTCTCAAATCATTTCTGAAGGAAAGATGAAGCAACTTATGAAATCTCTTTAAACTGGCTTCAAACATGTGTTCTTTATATAATTTGGCCTTGACTAAAGTTTTGCATCATTTTAATGTATTTTTGATGTTATTGTTTATTACTAGAGAAGCAGTAACTTTGTTACAGGAGCTTCTAATATTTGGTATTGCTTCTTTAGGCCTTCATTTAAAAAAAGAGAGAATAAATTGATAGTCCTAGTTACTTGGCATTGGCAAGTAGATCAGAGGCTTTAGATGCCTGTATTTTCATTTTAATTTCAATTTTTGTAAGAATTCCAATCAAATATTGAACTTGTGGTAGCTAGAAAAAATCATCTCAACAGACACTAGCTAATTTTTCCAGATTTTAGATCATTTGAAACAATCTCTTGCAATGCAGTTTTCTTTTTTATTATAAGCTAATGTAGGTAGTCTTAACTGAGTAGTGCTTTGGAGTGGGCCATATAAATTCAACAAATTCCTAGTAGCATAGATCACAGTTACACAATAGAAGCTTTAAAAAAGAAAATAAAAATCAGAAAATGGGAAGTGACCACGAAGTTTTAATAATCTTTAGATTTCAATTACAAAGCAAAGGGGATTCAGCTTTAAGGCAAAATATAGTCTTACTTAGCCAAATAGGAAATCATAGCAAGTCACAATTGGCTCAAAACAGATTTGGAAAATAAATTATAGTACAACTTAGTGTTGGTTTTAAATAATAGCAAAAAATGAAAGGAAGGATTGTAGAAAATAAAACAAATGAAAAATAATACACACAAACAAGGACACAAAAATTTTATAGACGTGGTTCGTCAAATGACTACATCCACTTTAACAGTAAGGAATTCTCCTTTTATTAAATCTATATAGTGTGTAGCAGCAGCTCTAATATTTTACATTATTGATATTCATTCAAAGTTATTCTCCCAAGAATAGAGACCATCCACATAACCCCACACACCAACATAAAAAAGGCCTCAAAGGAAAACAAAGGGACAACCATTACTAAATTATAGATGTAGTCATTATAAAGAGAGAGGCAATAGTTACTAAACATCAATAAGTTATAGTTGTAATCGAAAGAATGATTGGGCTTCACCACACCAACAATCTCCCACTTGAAGACTGAACAATGTTGCAAGATAGCTACTAAGAGATATCCCCCACTTCTCCATTGTCATATCATAACGAGGCCAAGAGAAACCCTACACAACTTGAGCTCCTCCAAATTTTGTTCAAGAACACTATGAATATGCCTTCTCCATTTTAGATTTGAATTAATAATTCTTTTACCACCTGCCCATCTGAATACAGGCCAAGACACACTAGCAATGACATCCAAACTAGGATAAGCCTTCTTAACATAAGCCAACATATCTCTTTGCTAAATGGAATCCCCATGTGAGTTGTCCAAATTAATTGGATTCACAACATCCTTTATAACTTTTCACACGCTCTCATTTGAAGGAATCTTTCTTCTCTTCTTTTTTCTTCTTTTCTTCCTCTGTTTCCTCCAACTCGAGCCTGCCTTCGATGGATGAGAACAATTTCCTTCCATAATATCCCTCTAGCTGCCCCATGACATACTCATTGATGGAATCCACCATGAACAGAACTTCATAACCTTTCTTTTCCAACCTCTCTAGAAAAGGGTGAGAATCTACAACTTTCATGTTCTCATGGGTTTTAACAAGAGGGCCAAGGTTTTTAACCACCAAAGATCTCTTGGTCTCTATGAAACACCCATGGTTTGACCTAGAATCCATTAAGGGATCTTGGAGATCACACTCCCCTCCTTGATCACAAATATCAAATAGATTTCCACTTGGAACACTAGCACTACAACCCCATGTTGATCCATTGTCTTATAAACCATCATTTGTATCGTAATGTGTTGTATTAAGAGCATCTTCAGTTAGAATCACATCATACACCCCTAGTTCTACATCAAATCGTTGCAGCCACATTTCTTATTGAAGACATGAGGAGAAAGAATCAAGAACCCTCATTTGGTGATGCCTTGACTACTGTAAGTGCTAACAACAGAGGAAGGGGTCAAGATAAAGGCAGAAATAATGAAAGAGGAAGATCAAAGTTCAGGGGAAGAAACAATGATTATTGGTTTTGTGGAAAATCAGGTCACATAAAAAGAACTATTGGAAATACAAAAAGGAATAAGAAAAGGTGATCAATAACGAAGCCAACATAGCATACCAAGAAGATGCAAGTGTTCTTATTTTAACCGAAGAAGAAATTCCAACTAATGGTTGGGTGCTTGATTAAGCTTCATCGTTTCATGTCACTCAGTGTAAGGAGTATTTCAAAAATCCGCAAAGTAGAGATTCAAAAAAAGGAACACAACTCAAAGATAGATAAGAAGGAAGAAAAAATAAATTAACGTGGTTTGCCAAATGGCTACATCCATTTTGAGCAAGGGATTGCTCTTTGTGTTAAATCCAAAATCAAATTCTCATACAAATATATTTTTTGCTATATATATATATATATATCTACAACAGCTCACAATATATTCTTCGGACTATTGTTCCTACAACAAATACACTCCACACAATTCCCTCCAATTCTAACATTAGCCAATTAACCATAACCTTTGAATGACCCTATATTTAATCCCAATGTTGGAATACAAAAAAGGTAAAGATGGCAACGAATGTTACAACATCAGGGAATAACTGTGGTGGCAAAAGCTTTACACCAAGAATAAGGATTGGGTTTCAATAAAGGTAGGTGTTACACCAACAATCTCCTACTTGTATTCCAATTTGAGCTACAAGAGCTACACCAAGATATCCCCCACTCTAGACTTATTGAACTAGAACTTGACAATGCCAAGAGAAGTCCTACAGAACTCAAACTTCTCCCTTGTTGCAATCTTTGTCAAAGCATCCACCAAACCCCATCTAAAGATATTCAAAGAATTAGAAGTATCACAACCTGCAATCTACCCAATTAAGAATAACCATCAATTTTAGCTACCCAAGGTTCTTTGGCATCAACCCACTCACTATCATCTAATTGATCCCCAAAACTTTCACTCTCAAGCATACTAAGAAAATCATTAATAACAGAATTAGTTTCAACATCTAATTGATCCAAAAAAAAATTGGGTAGTCGATATTTCACACAATGACAAATCTAAAGTAAGATGAACAACTCCCACTTCAGCATGACTCTATTACATACAGGGTTCCTAATTTTCTTCCCTTGCAATTACCAAGGCCCCCTTTTTAACTTTGCATCTATTACATTCAAAACTAATTTCACAACCTTGAGAACCCAATTGTCCAGCCGAGATTACATTTTTTTTGAGCTGGGGAACATATCTAACATCACATAACAACCAAGTATATTCATTTTTTAGTTTTAATGAAATATCCCTTTTTTCAACATCACAAGATTCATTGTTACCAAGTAAAACATTACCAAAATCACCGCTTTGTAAATTTTTGAAATACTATTTCTTCCATGGAGTGACATGAAATGATGAACCTAAATCAAGCACCCAACCATTAGTTGGAATTTCTTCTTCAGTTAAAATAAGAAAAACTGCATCTTATTGGTATGTTGTGGTGGCTTCATTATTTATCACCTTTTCTTGTGCCTTTTTGTAGTTCCAACAGTTCTTTTTTATGTGACCTGGTTTCCACAAAACCAACAATCATCATTTCTGCCCCTGGACTTCAATCTTCCTATGTTGTTATTTCTACCTTTATTTTGACCCCTTCCTCTATTATCAGTACTTACAGTAGTCAAGGAATCACCGAAAGAGGGCTCTTGATTCTTTCTCCTCATGTCTTCACTCAGAAGTGTGGCTACAACATCATCAAATTTTAATTTACTTTTGGCAGCCATCGAAGTGCTAACTGCCATCACCACACCTTCCTAGCTATTCGATAAAGAACATAACAACAAAATTGTCTTAATCTTGTCATCTAAATTAATACCCACTGAAATCAATTGGGTGAACAAAGTATTGAATTCATTGAGGTGATTCAACATGATCCCACCTTCTCTCATTTTCAAATTGTATAACTTTTTGATGATGAATACCTTGTTTGATGTTGATTCTATCTCAAACATGTTGGAGAGTTTATCCCAAAGCTCTTTCGTTGTCTACTCAGCTAAAACATTGAATAGCACATTGTTGGAAAATGAAAGAAAAATAGTTTCCCTTGCTTTCATATCCATTTTCTCCCAATCTGCATTTGATGTTGAACCTTTTCCCTTGGTTTTTCCAAGCAATGAGAGTGAGAGATCCTTCTTAATCAACAATGATTCCATATACACCTTCCACAAACCGAAGTTCTACCCTGAGAACTTCTCTATCTTCCATTTATTCGCTTCATCCATGCTTCTAGAAATGCTTCAAGATTCCCAACCAACTTCATCACTGAACTGCTTCACCGAGCTTCTTCACCAAAGCTCTTATACCAATTGTTGATTTTAATAACAGCAAAAAAATGAAAGGAAGGATTACAAAAAATAAAATAAATGAACAAGAACACACACAAACAAGAACACAAAAATTTAACAGTGGTTTGTCAAATGACTACATCCACTTTAACATGGAATTCTCCTTTTATAAATCTTTACACTATAGTAGGAGCTCTGAGCTTTTACATTATTGATATTCATTCATAGTTATTCTCCCAAGAATAGAGACCATTGGCATAACCCCACACACCAAGATAAAAAAGGGCCTCAAAGGAAAACAAATGGATAACCGTTACTAAATAGATGCAGTCATTATGTAAAGAGAGAGGCAACAATTACTAAAAACCAATAAGCTATAGTTGTAACCAAAAGAATGATTGTGCTTCACCACACCAACACTTAGGTCCATAACACATATATAGTCACTTATTTCATCTATCTTAGATGTCCAACACCACAAATACTTTTCCCAATACATGGTCACCCACACCCAAGTGGATCATTATACAACTAAAAATTTCTTTTTTTGTAGATGCACATGAATACAACTCTTCAATTGTTCAAGGATATTCTCAAATGGTATAAGGTTATCTTTAAATGGATCTAGTCTCTTAGTTGCTTAGAAACTTCTAAAATTTATGTGGATAAATTCTAACATACATTGGAAATTGCAATCAATAACACCATAGAACAATTGATGATTCTTGATCCAAAAAATAAAGATCTTGGAACTAATGAATTGCATTAGCCATCTCTAATCATGCACCTTCAAATTGTCTCAAGCCAAATTAAACCTGCAAACAAAATTTAAAAAATTCATTTTTTTTGTTTGATGTCGATTTCTATGAACCTTAAGGTGCTCCTATCTTGCTTAGAGAAGCCATTTTCTATATTTTGATAAGTAAATCCCCTTTACCTATCCAAACATTTGAAAAACCATAAATGATCAAAGTTTCCTTTCTGATAGTCTACTAGAAGAATCCTTCCCTCCTGGGTTAGAAATTATGCTCAATACCCATGCAACCTTACCTGTGTCTGGCTTTATTAATAAGAGTGTAAGAAATATGTTATAATCCATATGATTGAAAATAGATTTTATTTTTGATAGGTTAATTAAGGGTACTAAAGGGGCCCTCATCTAGAAATATGAGTCTTTTTACAATATAGGTCTAGATAAATAGAGCAATCCAAAAGGCATATGCTAAAACAACATACTCAAGGGTACAACCTGGGCACAAGAAAACAAAAGGAAACTAAAACCAAGAACATGCATCCAAACATGTTGGCCCAGTTTTACTAGTGAGGTACTTTTGTTACAAGAAAAATGCTTTGCAGATGATTCAAAGGTTAATATCCATTTTAGCATATAGCTTATTTAAGAGCCCAAATATAGCTTGCTTTCCTTTAAACGTTTTTATTTATTTGAAAAGAATTTATAGAAAAAAATAAAAATTATGTTTATCATAAACCATAGTTTTTAATTCTTTCTGTGGCAACATCACCCCTAAAACAAACCAAAGTATGTTTTAATGCCTTCTTGCTTCCTCGCTAGAATTCATTAGCAAGAACTTAACACTATGCATCACTTGTTTTCATTGCTTTAGTATTATACTATTGATTTCAATTTATAGTCCTCATGTCATTTGTAATTGTCTAAATTTTGGTGTTTATCACGAGTTGTATACAACATAAAAAATAAAGTATTAAAATTCTATGAAATAATAAATTAATCTATAATAATTGAACCCATATATGATTTAAAATGTCTTAGAGATTATTAAGAAATAAGAGAAATTAAGTGTAATTATATAAGACACATATATGCAATTAATAAAATACATGAAATAATACTGACATGGGAAAAATACTTGTGAAAATTGCATGGCTATATACGATTTGAAAGAAAGTTTAATTTTTAGCAACAAACAAAAGATTGTGTAACTATTGAGTACATAGAGAATTAATAAACTAGATTCATTATGATATATATCCAATATATCAAAGGATGATATTCTTGATAACATATACATAACCTAGGTAAAATGCCATTTAGGCACTGGTTCAAATATTGTTTTCTCGATAAGATTCTTTATCTCGATATTTGAAACAATAAATCCATCCATTTCTTTGTAGAGAAGTTGGAGACATTTTGATAAAGCATATGCATGATCTTTGCTAATTATTGGAACATTATCAGGTTTTAAATATTCCTAGTTTAATTCTTTGAGTTTTTCATCAACTAAAGAATTGAAATACTCCAATTCATCTTCCTTCGTAGATCCAGGATGGTCTTTCATATAACATTTTATAGATGATACTACTTCTCCACGATTTTCCTCAACCTTCAAGAATACCATTATACTTTAGTAAAATTTCAAATATAAACACCTTTAAATCAAATTAATTAATCATATGCATGAAGAAACATGATGTTTTAAAAATTAAGTTGTCAAAATTTATACATTTAAAGTCTTTGTGTCACCTATTAATCTAAGGGTTAAGCATAAAATATCATTGAACCGAATGGATAGTCAATTTCTTTTATAACATCATTAGAAATGGGCACATCTAATGATAGTATAGGTTTTAAGATCACAACATGATCCCTAGAGCTCACTTTTCCATTATCTAAATATTCCTCCAAAGATGGTATATAGCCCATAGCAAGCCACTTTGCTTCTTGCAAGTAAGAATCTTTGTAAACCTCCCACTGTACATAAACAACATTTCGCATTTATTTTAATACATTAAACAAACTAAATTACTAAGAAAAATTTATATAAAATAAGACTCAAAATGAGTATTAAATCAAATATCCATACAAATTTTAAAATGGTAAAACTTGAATCCCTTCACAATGTCAAGGAAAGCTAACACATAAATGTAAAGGAGAACCACATGAATTATATATTGTACAATATAAAAGCTAAAATATCTATTATATCGTCAAAATAACTTTTAATATGTTGGATAACATGTCAATATGTCATTGTTTTCAGCATTACAAGTAAAATCCTTTCATTAAAGTGTATCTTAAAAACTATAAGAATATAGAATATGTGGATTGACTATTTCACTCTACATATTAGCATTCCTATGGATTTAGGGGACACGATATCTTAAAAGATAGAAACATGTTTTCCAGTCAAATACTAGTTAACACTCTTAAAATAAATGTACACATTGATTTAGTAAGAAATTGAATATTAAATTTGATAAGTTTTTGGACCAAATGCATAGATATTATTTTCAAATAAAACATCAAAATTATTTTTTAATTTGGTATTTTGATTAATGGTGTAATTTTAACACTACATCTATGAATTATATCTTGAAGCTTCTTTACAAAGTTCTTAGTCATGTTTCCTCCATCCTTTTGTAATTTGATAGCTGATGAAATAAAATCCTTTGTTCACTTGGGTTTTTGGAATAAATAATTTGTTAAGGCATTCTTATCCTAATATGACTTATCTCATTTTTTTCTAATCCATAAAGAGCTTTTGCTTCTTAAAAAATATAGGCATAGGTTTGGGTCATCATTATTACCTATATTGTCAAATATTACTATAGACATCTAAATTTGACCACTTCCACATGGTCAAAAATGTCTCCTTAACCATCCTTTTGTTCATTTAATTCGCCCTCTTTGCTAGTATTGATTAAATCACTCATTTAATTAATATTTTGTGTCCTACATAAGGTTTCCAAAGTATTTAATTTAATAAATACTTTTCCCCTCTTTCCTCTCTAAATTAAATAAATATATCACTTTATTTAATTTAGTCATATTATCTCTTGGAAATTTAAATTTATTTTCTAATTCCTCACTTTCTCCTCCCATTGTCACATCCTCCGACTTTTGCAAGTTGGTCTCTAATCCCTCTTAACAATCTAACCCTCTTTCTTAATCATAATTAATTTATGATTAAAGATGTGCACACCCCTAATCATCATTAGGGTCCCATCCTCCATAATTTAACACTTACCTCCAATGTGTCATTAATTAGTCTAATTAAGTACTTCCACAACCTTAATCACTTAATTAGGTCAACCTATCCCCATATCATTTATGGAATGTGTCCTAAGTCAACTTCATTAAAGGATTTCTTATTTTTGAGAGGGCACTCCACTCCCCATGTGAATTTTTAATTCACATTTAATCCCCCAATGCATTCTTTGGAATTTGAAATTCTTTTTCTCATCCCCATGTGGATATTTGAGGAATTTTTAATTCCCCACATGTCCTCTCACCCACATGAGGACAAGTATCTCCTTTATGAGGAGATTTTGTCCCAATCCCAAGGTACTATGTACTACCTCCATGTCATGTACTCTCCTTCCATCTCATGTACACATCACCTCTTACAAGCCACTTCACATGCCACATGTCAAGATGTGAGGGCTTGTGAGTTCTCAATTCACTTTAGCCCTACATCTTGATCTTGGTGGCTCAATCTCAACCATCCATTTCCTTAGAGAATTCCAAATTCTCTATAAATGCCCCCCTCTTTTCTCTCATTTTGGAGAGATCATTCATGCTAGCCAAACTCTTACAAAAAATTTCCTTGAGTCATACTTAGTCAAATTTGCATTCTTACATCCATTTCCACTTATCTTTCCATCCTCATCTCATCTCATAGCTTGCATCTTGCCATCCAAGGAGCATACAAATATCAAAGATCGAACGACCAACCAATGGACAACTCAACAAGGTGAAATATTTTATTTTGCGTAGTTAAGTTAATCATTAGGCCAATCTTGAGGTGTAGGGTGTTTTATTTGTTATTTGCACTCTTTTTGTTTGTTGTTCATTTTATAACACTTATTTTTGCCCTATCACATTTCTGGCATGCCTGGTGGGACCCACGAACGGGTCTCTTTCATGTTTGCTATTTTTTGACTTTTTGTAGGTGTAGGTTATAGAGGGGCAGACTTGACCTATAGGGGGTGAACCCGGCCTGTAGAGGGGCAGACTTGACCTTCCTAAGGTGGACCCAACCTTGAGGGGTGGACTTGACCTAACAGATAGGAAAACCCGCCCTCCATAGGCGGACCTGAACTTGCCCAAGGGTGGACCTGCCCTCCACAGACTCAAAAACTGACTTTTTGCAAAAAAATTTACAAAGGGGTTAACTTTCCCTCTAGACAGGAAAATTTTCCCTCTAGACAGGTGAACTTTCCCTCTGGATAGGCGAACTTTCCCTCTGGAAAGGTGAACTTTCCCTCCAGACAGGTGGATTTTCCCTAGACAGCCTTTTCCAAAAGGAAAATTTTTAGTTTTTAGCACTCCTTTTAAATGTTTTAAGGGTTTTTAACCCCATAACTTAGGCACATAGTTTAACTAGGTGTGTTAATTAACCTTTTTTTTTATGTTTTTGGGTAAGCTATTTGATGTATCCAATCCCCTTGCGCCATTCAACGATCCTAGGTGACGAGAGATCATAGCTTACCAAGTCCTTTGAATCATCCTCTTTTACTTTTCTTAGCGGGACCTGCTTGGGGATTTCATCACCCCAAGGGACAATTCCAACCATGCGTATTGGCGGGGTATATAAAGGAGGGAGAGCAAAATTTGTACCTCAATCCAACCACATTGTAATTGGCGAAGCATCGGGATGACGTGAAGAGTTGGTCTAAGCCTTTAGTATCTCGCTAAGGTTCTTGAATCACGCTTGTAACGGGTTGGTGTTCATGGTTTGGGCCTCATGTACCGGGTGTATATTGAGGACTCCCTAGTAAGCATGTTATCCTATAGTAGAATACTTTTTTGACTATACCCTCTCTACTAGACTTAGGTTTGTGTTGTCATAATTGTCTTCTTTGTGTGAAACCAGTGATTGTTTGATTAATTGACTTGGCCATATCCTTTTGATTGATGTTTGTTGTGTTTTGGGTCCTTTTCCTTAGTCATATTGTCAAAATTCAAGTTTAAACCTATCCAGGGGCGAACTTGACCTTTGAACAGGAAAACCTTACCCACCCAAAGGTGAACTTGACCTTGAACTAGCCTTTCCCAGCCTCTTTTAGCCAAATTTGACCAACTTTAGCTTCATAGGAAAACTTTCCCTCTAGATAGGAAAATTTTCCCTCTAGACAAGAAAAATTTCCCTCTGAACAGGAGAATTTTCCCTCTAGGCAGGCGAATTTTCCCTCTGGATAGGAAAATTTTCCCTCTGAGTAGGAGAATTTTCCCTTTGGACAGGAGAATTTTCCCTCTGGATAGGAAAACTTGCCCTTTGGATACGAGAACTTACCCTCTAGATAGGTGAACCTAACCTTTGAACAGGTGAACTTGACCTCCAGGGGTAGACCTGACCCTTGACTGGTCAGCTTTATCATCTATTTAGTCATTCGGGACACCCGTTTCACCGTTTTGATCACTCGTCTCCCTATTTCGAACATTCGTACACCTATTTCGAAAGTCTGTTCACCATCCTAAACGTTCATCCCCTCAGTGTGAGTATCCATTCACCCTTTCAGAGTCCTCGTTCACTTGGTCATTCTCCATATCTTGGATCTCGTTTCTCCATTTTGAATCACTGTTATTCCATTAAAACCCCATTTTAAAAAGTAGTTATCCTAATTTACCTAGGTGTTCATCTCTGGTTGTTATCTATCACAACCAACTTAGGATTGTCATCCATCCTAAGTCGGTCATCCTTGTCATCCCAATCAATCCACTTCTGTCTCAAGTTGGATTCGGTGTCATTATCACACATCCACCCTTTAGGTGATTAATCAACACCTAGCATTACCAAGGGTCACTCTTGAACTCAATTTTAGATTCAGATCATTATCATTCATCCTAATCACTCATCAATCCAAATCAAATCATCATATCATCCAATTCAAATTGACCAATTGTTTGTCAATCAACCCAATCCAACCTCATCATACAAAATCCACTTTGGTCAAATCAAATCAATCCTATCGAGCCACATCCTTGTTAGCTAATCAATCATCAAATCAAATCAATCCTATCAAGCCACATCCTCATCAGCTAATCAATCATCAAATCAAATCAATCCTTTCATCACCATGGTCATCCTAGCATCCTAGTTCATCATAATATCTTGCATGCTCATTCAGACCCGGTCACAAACAAGGAAAATGGCCGAACAACAATCCCAACCAGACATCCCTCAAGATCCAAACAATGTAGCTAATGCCTCACAAGACTCCCATAATGGTGCGAACATCCCTCGGGATCCACACAATGGTACATCATCACAATCCATTATTGATTGCCAAAACACATCACCACCCGAGGATGAGAACATGGTCAACCAACCTAAACTTACATTTGAGGAACACTTTAGTAACCCTACCAATGTGCAAATGACTGACCACCTACTTGAAAGACATGGGGAAGAAATCTTGGAAAATCTCATTGAAAAAGATGTCAAACTTCCACCAGGTGTTGACTTATCCAAATACAGTAGTTCCACATCTAACGTACCCCAAGGTTCACAAAATGCACTAGGTAGTTCATATGTCCCCAATGTTCCTCCCATAGAAGGTTGGCATCAACCTGAATTTGACAACGTCATTCTATACCCCATTAACAATCCTCTCCATCATGCAATCTCAGTCATGGGGGCTCCCCAAACAACTGATCCCAACAATCCTTTTTCCTTTGGAATGCCACAAAATGTTCTGCAACCACCGCCACTAATGCTAATGGCACCATCCCTTTCAAATCCACCTCCTGTCAACACTAGGGGCAACCTGTTTACTGCATTTCCTCCACCTTCTGGAGCTATAAACCTACCATCACCTTCATATGCATCTCCATAGCCCCCCAATCTAACCTACCACCTCCATTATTGCCACAAGGTACATCCCAACCAAGTGCCTGCTTTGGTACCCAACAACCTCCTTTGTAAAACATCCCTATGTTATCTCAGCCACCCTAACAACAACAACCACTATATAACCCACCGATTTCTTCATAACAACCACCATACTACTCACAAAGCAATCCATCTCAACCTCCCACTGAAACCATATCCCCATTCCTCGCATCCATCCTACGTTTACGAGCTCAAACACAATACAACATACTACCTCGGCCCCTGCAACATCTCACATCACATCAACAACCACCACAACATCATTATTTCCTTAACCAATAGTAATCCCAGCAGCAACCACCTTATGAAGCCTCCCAACAGTTGCAGCAATACCCTCAGTATTAGTAGGTCAATCCACAACATCACATTCAAGCTCGTCAGTAGCCTACCTCACATTTTTATCAAACAAATCCTTACTATACCTTGCAACAACAACCCCCGTACTAGCAAAAGCCCTTGACATACCAGCAAGGGATGTCGTTCCACTACTAGAACCCATACCTCAACATTCTGATGCTCTCTCAGTAGGATCCTTTATCATCTTACCATCCATATTCGTCCAACTCGTCTTTGTCTTACGCCACTGGTCAATTCAAATCTATTAGAAATCAAAGCCGCTCTGAAAGATCTTCAGGCTGGGACTGGAAAACAATCATTCAAGTTTGAAGACATATGCCCGTATCCATTCGATCCCTCCATCTCATTGATCCCCTTCCCTAAACATTTTGAAATACTAAAATTTGACAGATACAGAGGGAACAAAGATCCTAAGGACCAATTGTAGGAGTTTTACTCCTAGTGTCAAGAGGTTTATGCACAATGAAAACTATCTCTTGCTCCTGTTCCCACAAATTCTGATAGGAAATTCCCTAGAGTGGTTCATAAGCCTCGAACGAGGGTCCATAAAATATTTTGCAGGCCTGTCAGAAATTTTTTTTCCCTACTTCTCCTTCAATTTGGAGGACACTAACACCTTAGATCTCCTCAAAGAGAAACAACGTGAAGGGGAAACCTTTGCTAGCTACCTTCAAAAGTAGTGTGTGCTAGCAAGACAAATGAAGACCCCTCTAAAAGAGAAGGACGTGGTCACCCTCTTCGTGGAGAACTATCATCCCGACGTGGCTCACAATTTTAGGTTACATTATGTCACCACTTTCATGGAGATAGTGGAAAAGGGACTCATCCTTGAACGTGCCCTTATTGTCAAAGGGAACATCAAGATACATAACCATGATAAAGAAAGGTCATTTAGGGATAAGCCACATTTTTGGAACAAGAACAAGAATGGAGTGAATGACGGCATCACTGATACTAAACACATCCAAGTGGCTAATACATCCCAGAGATAGCAAATTTATGTACCTAATTCCATATATCTATACCATAGGGGGCACCTCGTCCTCCTCAACAACAAAACTAGAATAGTCAAGGGAATGCTAAATGCCAGTATGCTCAATTAGGAGAACCCTTGAGTGTCGTCTTCAATAAGTTGTTACAGGTCAACTATCCATTCACCTACCCTATCACCACACCACTTGACGAATCCAAACCTAAACCTACATGGTTTAGGGAAAATGAATATTGTGAGTTCCATAAAATAAAAGGACACACTTTGAATAAGTGTCAAGGCCTCAAAAACTATGTCCAAGATCTTATCGATCAAGGAGATATCAAAGTCGACACTAGTCAAGCTTTGTCATCTAATGCTCAGTTGAAAATATATCAGAACATCTTTCCAAACAATAATCAAGGTGCGAGCACCTCCAACAACAATCCCCAAGACAACAACAAAAATAACGTAAGCTATAAGAATGTACACCTCAATTACAATGGTATTGTCCATTACATTGAGCAGGTAGAACCCCATGTATCTATGATACATGTCAAAGCCAAAGACCCTCAATGTGTTGTTACTAGATGATGAACTCGCATCACTGTCCCTACAGCCTTCGTACCTGCCTAGCCAAGTCATGTAAACTCTAAGTACAACATTCTAGATCACTTATGAAAGACCCTTGCTCAGATCTCAATCTTGGATTTGCTTAAGTCTTCTCCTATACATCAAGAAATCCTCAATAGAGCCTTACAAGAAACCCATGTACCTAATGGCATCGATCCTACACGATTCCAAGGTTTGGTAGGACACCTAGCTTTATCTTATTAGATGCACTTCAGCTAGAATGACATGCCATATATTGATGCCAATCACAACCGCCCATTGCATATTGAATTCTTGGTTGCCCATCATAAAATAAAAAGGATCTTGGTAGATAATGGCTCTACCCTCAATCTATGTACTCTAAAATTTATAAAATAGGTGGGGTATACTCAAGTAGATTTAAGTAATCAAATCATCATGATCAAGGCCTATGATAATGCAAAAAGAAATTTTGAAGGAATTATCAGTCTTCCTATCCAGGCTGGACCTATAGTTTAGTACACTACCTATCATGTCCTTTGTCTAGACTTACCATATAATCTCCTCCTTGGCCGCCCATGGCTCCATGCCATGCAAGCCGTTCCCTCCATGTACCATCAGTGCCTAAAATTCCTAGTTAATAGACAAGAGGTCACCATCCATGCTGACCCACAACCATTTGAATATTTCCGCACTTTAGAAGCGTCCTTTCCTCACTTGCATTATTGTCCTAGGGTTGAAATGGGGGAATCTTAGTCATCATCCACTAATCCACCCTCTACCATGACAACCACTCCATCTACTACCAATCCTACAGTCGCAAAAGTCGAGATCATTGACAAGGGGTGTGTTGAATATGAAATGCATACTACTCTTAATGTAGAAACCATGCCATCATCACCACATGAGTACAGTCAACCTTCACATGCTACTCCAAAGGAAGACAAGACTATCACCTTTAGTGCAAAAAATATTCCTACTACCACTTTCAGGTCCCCTACTATCAAGATAGATGCACCAAAAGAGGATATAAGTCAATGGGTATACCGAGAAGAACCCCAACTAGATCCCCCTCTAAAAAAATATTTTCATGAAGCATATCCTTGGTCAACTAAGTTTGCAAAAAATTATAACTACCAAAGGGCCTAGGTAAAGAAGAATAGGGGTGGTTACAACCTATTGATACATCAAAGCTGTCAAAGAACATAGGCATCAGATACGATAAAAAGCAGAAAGGCCCTGCAACATCGTCTAATACTTCCAATAGTGTTGTCATGGACGATGGCTCATTGGAAGACATACTCAAGGAGGAATCCATCATACGTGCATACGATCACATCGATCACACAGACCTGTCATCCATATTCGAGTGCCTATCCATATGTACCATTAGCCTATCCCTTCGTCACCTGAGATTATTGATTGGGACCTACCTGACAGGACACCCGTCAATATGTCTGTGGATACATATGTCAACCTTATGGGGTTGGGGGAGGATGAACACTCCAGTTGCAAAAATAAGAATAAGAAAAATAAAAAGCGGTCATTTAGTGAAAACCTCCTTGAGGCACTTCCTGACCTTGAAAAAGTAAAACTAAAGGATGCATCCGATGGCAAAAACCTCGTAGACACGCTAGAGGATGGAGATGTTCATCTTCCCCTTGTGGGAACTCAGTTATCTATATGATCATCTGTCCTAATTGAAGAGACTCAAGAAGTTAATATGGGTACTCCGAAATGCCTAAGATCACATATGTGGCCAAATCACTCTTAGATTTGGAATATGCAGTCTTTGTTCAGTTACTCCAAGAGGGTATTGTTAACTTTTCTTGGTCATATTCAGACATGTCGAGCTTGGACCCCACTTTAGTGGTTCATCATCTAGACGTTCACCCTTATGCCAAGCCTATGAAATAGAAGCTCTGCAAGATGCATCCACAAGTAGCATTATTAGTCAAGAAGGAACTGGAGAAGTTACTAGATGCAAGTTTTATCAGACCAATTGACTACTCTAATTAGATCTTCAATATAGTACTAGTTGCCAAACCAAATGGAGACATTCTAATTTGCATAGACTTCAGGGATCTTAACAAGCCCTGCCCAAAAGACGACTTCCCTCTACCTAACATTGATATGTTGGTCGACCTCATTGTAGGACATGAGATGTTATCCCTTATGGATGGTTTCTCTAGTTATAATCAGATCCGAATTGCACTTGATGACCAACACAAGACCGCTTTCACAACACCTTGGGGTACCTTTTGTTACAATGTTATGCCCTTTGGTCTAAAAAATGCAGGGGTGACATACCAGAGGGAAATGATGGTCATATTCCATGACCTCATCCATATCATCATGGAGGATTATGTTGATGACTTGTTAGGAAAATCCAGATCTTGAGCAGAACATCCTACCATCCTAAAAAAGATCTTTGAATGGTTGGAACATTACATGTTACGGCTAAATCCAAAAAACTGTGTCTTCGGTGTTATGTCAGGAAAATTTTTAGGTTTCATAGTCTCTCGAAGGGGTATTGAGGTTGATCCTGCCAAGGTGAAAGCTATTCTGGACATGCCACCCCCGCACAATCTGAAGCAATTAAGAAGTCTTCAAGGGAAGATGCAATCCATCCATCAGTTCATAGCCCAACTTGCAGATAAGTGTCAGCCATTCACCCATCTTCTGAAGAAAGACTCCACTTTTCGATGGAACCAACAGTGTCAGAAAGGTTTCGATAAGATCAAAGAATACTTAGCTCATCCACTGATCTGGATGCCTCCTATTCCAAGGAAACCCCTCCTGCTTTATATCTCCGCCACTTCAGTCGCAGTGTGGGAATTGTTGGCACAACATAATGAATCATTAAAAGAGAGGGAAATCTACTACATCAGTCGGACACTGGTTGGCTATGAATTAAACTACTCTCCCATGGAAAATGCCTTCCTCGCAATGGTCTTTAGCACATAGAAACTCCGACATTACATGCTCAGCCATTTGGTCAAATTAGTTGCTAAGATTGATCCACTAAAGTATCTATTATCTAGAACCACTTTGATTGGCCGCATGGCCAAGTGGGTCATGCTCCTAAGTGAATTTGACATAGAGTATGTGGAGCAAAAATCCATAAAGGGACAAGTCATAGCTGATCAGTTGGTCAAGGCGCCATTAGTAGATGATTAACCTCTAGACACTGAATTTTTAGATGAAGAAGTTTACACAGTCACAGATGCACCTGCTTGGACATTTTATTTTGATGGCTCCTATACTCTTAATGGATCAGGCATAGGGATTTTATTAGTTACCCCTCAAGGTGACTACATTCTAAAATCATTCAGGATAGCATTCCCATGTACCAACAACATGGTAGAGTACGAAGCCCTCCTCACCAGCCTCTGAATTGCATAGCAGTGGCACATAACTCATTTGAAAGTCTTTGGTGATTCATTGTTAGTCATCAAGTAGGTTAATGATGAATTCCTAACAGAGGATGATAAGTTGTTATGCTATAAACGCATGGTGGATGATTTGAAGAAATATTTCACCTTCATACAATTTGACCAAATTCCTAGGGTATAGAATAAAGCAGTTTAATGCAATGGCCACTATCGGCTCCCTGATTGACATGCCTAAAGATCGAACGAAATGTGAGTTCCTTGTAGAAAAAATTTTAATCCCAACATATGATATTCCTGAGATTGACATGGTGTGTGATGTCATGGGTCCCGCTTCCCCCTAGTACTAGGACATATATACCTATCTCTATGATAATATTCTACCCCCAAACTTCACATGAAACCAACAAAAATCCTTTATTCCATGTTCGGCCTGATACATTATCATCGGTGATACACTTTATCGTTCCGGGTATGATGGGATCCTCCTTAGATGTCTGAATGAGACCGAAGCCCGCACGACACTAACGAAGGTACATAGTGGTGTTTGTGGAGCTCATTCAAATGGTATGGCCCTGGCCAAAAGGATTCTCTAAACTAGATATTATTGGCCTACATTAGAGCATGATGCTTATGAATTCATGAAGAAATTCCTTCCCTACCAACAACAAGCATATTTGATTCATGCTCCAGCACAGGACCTTCAACCTCTCCTAGCACCATGCCCATTCTCTCAATGGGGTTTCGACTTGATTGGAAAGATTTACCCACCATCTTTCGATGGCCATACATTCATAATTACTACGACTGAGTACTTCACCAAGTGGTTGGAAGCAATGCCACTCTCACAAATCACCGGTACTCAGATCTCAAAATTCATCCTTTACCATATTCTCTATAGATATGGTATCACATCCACCATCCTCTCTGATAATGCAAAACCTTTCAAAAATCAGGCCATGAAACACCTCTGCGACACCTTCCATATCCAGCATCATTGGTCAATGCCTTATTACCCCCAAGGTAATGGTTAGGCCGAAGCAACCAACAAGATCCTTATCTGCATCCTCAAAAATGTTGTCAATAAAACTGGTTGAGATTGGCACCTCCATATTCATCCTGCCCTCTAGGAATATCGTACATCCATCCACACCCCTATAGGTGCCACTCCCTATTCTTTAGTCTATAGCATTGAAGCCATCTTTCCAATTGAAGTTGAGATCCCATCACTGAGGATTTCTCTAAAAAATCTTATCAGTGAGGAGGATGCTCGCATTGCACGGCTTGCACAGCTAGAGTTACTTGATGAAAGAAGAATCAAAGCCTACAATCATCTGCAAGCATATCAGAACCACCTCAAATGTAACTATAACAAGAAGGTTCATCCCTGACAGTTCCAGGTTAGGGGTATGTACAAAATCATTATGGAAAAAATAGGCTCTTAAGTGGCAAAAAATTCAAAAAAATCATAGTTAGCCAACTTGACGTAAAAATTTGAATAAGTTATCTATTTTATTTCAAAAATATGTAAGAATAGAATCTGTAGAAAATTGAATGTAGTTTTTAAACTAATAGGCTTGTTTAAAAAATAAAAAAATCTATTTGGTGAAAATTTGAAATCTCAATGCAGTGGTACTTAAATTTCAGGGAAAAAATAAGTAGGTGTCTATCTAGCCACGCTAACCACAATAAAATGATAATATTTTTTATAATATTTTAGATAGAAGTAGAGTATGCATGCCCTAATGTGATGCATATTTTTTATGAATTTTTTATTACAAATTTTAAAAAAATATAAAAGCTTGTATGTCTGACCACCTTAACTTGGTCAAAACTTCATGAAATTCAAATTATTTTTTTAATCCTATAGTATTGAAGCATAGAATGTGACACGTGTTTTGGATTCAAAAAATGTGATACCATTTGAAAGCTATAGATGTTTTTCAATCAGCCTATCAATCAGGACTTTAGTCGTAATTTGAATAGAAAATGAATAATAATTACTTATTAAATTCAAAGTAAAGCATAATTTATATCAGTGGAAAGCTAAGAATCTCCTTTAAAAACCATTTTTTGTTTCATCAATTTTGGGTAAAAAGATAGTCATGAGCCACATACCCATCATATTGCCACTTTTTGGCCCATTATGATCCTACACATACCCTTGGAGATCTCATTCTTAAAGAGAATCAGCGTACCCAATAGGACTGAGACAAGAAAGGAAATTTTGAAACAAACTGGTTGTGGACTTATATCATAGCTGCTAAATATGGATCTGGGGCATACAGACTGGCTACTCTTGAAGGAGAGCCCCTCAAAGAACCCATCAATATCATGCATCTAAAGAGGTTCTACTCCTAAGTCCACTTGGTAACCCCACCTAATCAAAAAAATCAAAAAATTAAAAAAAAATCCAAAAATAGTAAAGAGAAATAAGTTCGTCCTATGGTGAAAACCACCTTTTGGTGGTGCCTTGGATAAGTACGAGTGGTGAAAACCTAGTAACAGGCATCATCCATAGAGGGATTAATCATTATCTACCTGGCATCCTAGCTATTTTACACTTTCATCCGCACTATCATCCTCACCCATCTTATCCTTAGCCGCTTGGTATATTTTGATTGAGCATTACACAATCCATCTAGGCTTTCCTTCATCCTGAGCTTTTCAATATCCCACTCTAAGCTTATTTTGTTCTTCTCATCGTCAGTCAGTTTGTGTCTTCATAGCCCCCCTCCATCATGTCAGTCTTTGTCTAGATCTCATCTTGTCACGACAGTCTCATCATCCTTAGTCAAACTACGTAGCCCCTATGATGTCACATAGGTAAGGCTAATCATTTGATCTTCCCTTGGGGTATTCTAACCATCTCATGTTGGTCATCCATCATCTTCCTTCATCGTCCTCTTTTTTCTTATCCATGGTCTCTTATTTAACTACAAGGGCTCTACGCTTTCACGTAGGCAAGGCTAATCTTTGATCAGCCCCCGAGCCCTTAGGTCTGTAGGGTGTGTCAGTCTATGTCCTTGTCTGGCTTGTTCTTCACAAACAAAATCCCCTAGTGTCAATACATCTAGCTAATGGAAGAACTCTTGCGTCAACTGGGTCATTCTAGCTTAGTATCCATGATCGGTCTCAATAGGATGCATCCTTCCTAGCAGACCTCATCAATCCCATCCATCCCCTTGATCCTATGGCAAAGGACGTTTTGAAATTGATTGTGATATTTTGATGCTTTTGGATTTTGTTTATCATTTGAGCTCCCTATTAGCACTTGTCATGGTCGCCTTGATGCATCATATCATGGTGTGTTTTGACTTGTCAACATAGGGGCGTATCTTGATCTCTTCTTTGTTTTTGTCTTCTCGGTTGTCCCACGTAGTACCCACCAAGATCCCTGAGGTCTTGTGTTACGCTAGGGAATCCTTGTGTGTTTTGGGTTATCCCAATACCTGGCTCAACCAAGGTCATCGTGACCTTGGGGTGTCGGGATAGCCTTTTTGTTTGTTGTGTTTGTTTCATGCATTGGATGCCAACTCACCTTGGTCTTACATATCAGGGTATTCGGTATCTTATGCTATAGCAAAAATCAATGCTCTGAAGATGGAAAATTGCGTTCTTGACTACATTTCATTTCACTACATACACTCTTCATTCAACCTTCTTCATGACTTAGGACTTGTGATTTAGGTTGTGCAAGGTCTTGACGCTTTTCCCTCTTGATCTTCCTATCAAGATACTAATGGTTTTTTGATAGGTGCAGTATCACACCCACATTACACCTATCACTTGTCTGCACTCCCATGCAAGTCCTTACTGACGCTTAGGTTTGCATTATAGGAACTCATATTTCATTCATATTTCATGTTACATTATAGGTTCAATATATTTCATAGTCCATAAGCTAATTAGATTAAGCATCATAGTTTCATTTAACCCATACACGTCCATATTAGCATTTACATCATACATGCATTATCACCCACCAAAACATATTGTTAGCTACATCCTAATTATAGTTCATACCAAATATTCATATCATCCTACATTATCAACATTAATATAGGAATAATCATCCATTCCCATAAACATGTGCATACATAAACCAAAGTTTCCATCTACATAAGCATGAAGTATCATAAACATGTGCATACATAAACCAAATCATCCATTCTCATAAGCATGCACATACATAAACCAAATCATCCATTCCCATAAACATGTACATAGATAAACCAAAGTGTCCATCTACATAAGCATGGAGTAGTGTAAACATGTACAAAAATAAATCAAATCATACATCCACATAAGCATGCGATATCATATACATGTGCATAAATAAATCAGATCATTCATCCATGTAAGTATGAAATATCATACACATGCATACATAACCTGAATCATCCATCACAAAAAAACATAGTGCATAGTGTCAATAAGGGTTGTTGCATATCATAATCAAAATAATACAATGTACATCTCGTCACAAAGCCTCAAGCATAGTCTACCATATATCCATCATATATCATAAAATAAGCTACAAAATCCAGAGATGTAGAGCACCTTTGATCTCTACCGATAAGTACTAAACACTCCATCCTATGTCTATCAAAAAATTGGTATCCTGTCATCTACTCTCTAGCTGCTCTACTATGAGCTACCCACATCCAATCTCTGAGGAGAGTCTGGCACTGGCCCTCTATACATGGGAGTCCCCTAATACTCACAAGTGGGAGTCTCCTGGTAACCACCGAGGGGAGATAGAGTCCGCTGATAGCCACTATACCCTCTAGTACATGTCCCTAATGACTGGGATGGTGTTGGCATCTGAGGTACCTATCTAATGTAGCATGTTGTGCACTACGCTAGACCTAGAACGACATGCTCATATGCACACTACCAATAACTCACCTCCTACATATAATTATCTCATTGCGTAGCTAGATGCCTAGCAGGATTTCGCTCAAGTCTATGCATGTCTCGATCCCTGCTAATAACTCTTTGCTCCTATACCAAGGCCTCCTGTGCCACTGTCAACTATTGTACCTGCCTTGTAGCCCTATCTCTCTTAGCCTCGGCAACCTGTAACTATGCCCATAACCCCTAACTCACCCCCTCACCATGCACTGCCCACAGCTAAGCCTATATTGTGTCTTGCTCACTATGTAGTGTCTCCACCCATACCTCTATGGAATCTCTCTCCCTATGTGTGGCCTATGCCCGAGCCTCCGCTACATCCCTGTCCCTCTGAAGTGCCTAAAGTCTCAACTCGAAAAAATATCACTTCCATTGAAGACTTGACACCTATGACACCATTGCATCCCTCTCTCTCCAAAGAGACTAAACCTTTGTCATTGCCACCTGCCTCTCACTCTCAAAAACCAGAGAATGTGCCTGTAACACATCCCTCTCTACCTTTATGACCTACACTTGTGTCTATGCCACATCTCTCTCTGACCGTAGCATGCATATCTCCCTCCTCATCTCCTCCTCTCTTTGCTGCATCAATCCCATATCCCCAACTGTTTTCTCTAAACAGTCCACTCTGTCTCTAAGCTTAGCCCGCTCCTGGTGCAAATCTGCTCCCTCTCTCCATAACTACTCTAGCTGTCCCTGCAGACCCTCTCTATCTCTAATAGTCCCTGCCCCAGTCTCTGATGGCTCCTGCATTGTCCCTCCTCCAACGACCTGCTGTATCACCACCTCTGCCACCAAATGGTATCTCTCCCATCTCATTGTATCTCCCTCCTCATGCTCCCTAGCCACCTCCACTCGCAATCTCTCTATCTCTACCCACAGGTCAATTGCCTCATCTTGTGCCTCATCCCTCTCTCTCATCAATCTCCTCTCCACATCAGACACCAACGTGGCCAAGACTAAGTAATCTCTTTCACCCTAGGTGAATCGTGCATGTAGCTCACTCAAATCTGCCTCTAATCTAATCCACTCTGGCTCTGTCTATCATAATCGCTACTCGTTGAGGCACAGTTTCTCCAAAGTCTCTCTCAACACCACTACAGGATCCTCTCCTCTAGGTGGTGCTATCGACAGTGGTGCAATGTCATGCACATCAAAGTCAATGTCCATCTCTTGCGGCTCATACACCCCACTCTTTGTCGACACCTCCATCTCATCCACATTAATCATCGACGGGGCTCCCCCTCTCCCTATCATCCTCTCCTGCTCTCCACTAGCCTCACCCTCCTCCTATCTCTATCACGGTTGCCCTCTAGTGGCCACATTTCCTCCTGCCTCTCCTACGCTCTGCTAGCCTCGACATCCTCCTCTCTCTCCTACTGCTGACCTCCTAGGGATGCATGTGCCTCATGGCTCCTCTCTCTTTGGATCTTTGGCCCCCTATCCTGTTGTGTCACAGCCCTGACCTCATCCTCTCCCTCCTCTACTCCATCTCCTCAACCTCTACATCGTTGTCTCCTCCTCCTGGCTTCCCTCATTGGCTCCTCAACTACTCTAACCACCTCATGTCCCTCACCCTGTTGTCCTCCTCTCTCCTAGCCTCCTCTTTGTCACCTTCAGGCGTCTCTCATCCTCTGATCCAAACCCTAGTGCTCCCTCAATCGACACTACTGGGGTAATCCATGGAGGTGAATGTCGCCTAAACCACTACCGATATCTATTTGTCACCCCTACATCCCTCTGCCCCTCCCACCTACCTAGGTATGGCACAAACTGCAATGCCTCTAGCTTCTCCCACACTACATTCAAATCTAGCTCAGCCCCCCATGGCCACTCTTGTGTCAGTCGTTGAAACATCACCTACCCCGCAAGAATATCCTACCTCACTCCAAACTATCACGTCACCCGATTAGGTCTATGCGGCTCCACTATAAGTAGACCTCTCCCAATAATATAACATTGGGTAAAGAAGTAATCACTGTGTGCCTTCTCATTGGCCCCCAGCCCCTGAAGCATCGTAGCATATACGGATGCCATACTATCATCTCCACCTGCACATCATCTAGTCACCTCCTCCATACATCTATATCTCTAGCATCCCAATACCACAGTATCGCTCCCACCTCTGCCCCCCATCCCTAGGCCATGACCTCTCTGTCATCCTACCCTTCTGCTCTCTGCACGATCGACCTAGTCACCCTGATGTGCTCCCAAGCCCAGATCTATAATAGTGTGATATGTGTCACACTCAACGCCCTTTGATAACATACCTGGTGCATATCCCAGTATAGTTGTGCCAGCATACAGGCCCCCCATGCAATCTAACCCTCTTGGCCCTATATGATATGACGAATCACCTCGACAAACCTAAGAGACAAGAATCAACCACTCTAGTCTAACACCAGTATCCCACTAATCAACCCTACTAGGTACAACGACAATGTCGGTACCCTACAAGACAAGCATATGTCCACATCCAACTGCTACTGTTGAATTGGTAGCTCGTCACCACCAAATACACCCTACACGGACTCATCCAGTACCTCACCTACTACCCAACACTCGCTAACTACAAGCCCTGCTATGGGGAGCCTTAGAATCTATCAAACATCCTCTAGAGTCACTGTCATCTCCCCATTCGGTAGATGAAACATCGATGTCATCAAGCCTTAGCACTCTATCAAGGCTGTCAGCATGGCCCTGTGGGCCTTAATCATCGGATATGATATCATATGAACTAGTCCTACCTCTACCAATCTCTAGTGATCTGTGCCTATCATTTTTGCCATGCATCTCGTCAGCACCTTGGACAGTCTCTCCCACGTTTGCAAGCTCTCAACATTCTGCATTCATCACATAAACACTATGTTAGTTTTTGCTGGCATCATTTTGCCCCCATTTTATTATCTTACCTCTTCCCACCCTGGGATTTCCCTTTCGTATCCTACCTCCTTCCCCCCTTTTCTTACCTTGGACCCTCGCCCTAGCTTGGGGTGGACCCACCCCAGCTCAGGCGGACCTCCCTAGACCCATGGGCGGACCCACCCCGATGCCCAGATGGACCCACCCAGCTCTATGGGTGGACCTACCGTGGTGCCCGAGTAGACCCACCTAGGCCCACGAGCATATCCACCCGAGCCTAGGCAGACCTGCCACAACCCACTAGCGAGCGTTCGCCTAGCCTAGGGCGGACGCGCCCCAACCTGGGCAAACCCGCTAGAGCTATGGGTCGGGCCTCCGGCCAAGCCCGGGCGCACCTGCCCATGCTATGGATCAGGCCTCCACCCAAGCCCGGGCGGACCCACCCATGCTTGGCTAGACCCACTCGGTTGTGCAAGCGAACCCACCCAGCTACACAGACGGACCCGCCTAGGGATGGCTCTGCCCGTCCATGGGAAGCAAGGCATGCCCCTCCCCCCCTTCCCAAAGCATAATCCCCCCTAACTTTGTTTTTCCCTCTAACCCATTTTTCACCCAGCTCGACCCAACAAAACCAATGTTTTCCTTTTTGCAAAAGTTAAGCAAATTGACCAAAATCACAAAGTTAGGTTTCGAACTAATTTGGCATGGCACGACACACTCGACAAAAAATCTTCATCTCTCGTCTGCCCAAAGGATGATGTCGGTATCATACTCTGGCATCGTGTCCTTTGCCTCTC
Organism: Sequoia sempervirens; assembly: GCA_007258455.2. Classification (NCBI taxonomy): domain Eukaryota; kingdom Viridiplantae; phylum Streptophyta; class Pinopsida; order Cupressales; family Cupressaceae; genus Sequoia; species Sequoia sempervirens. The sequence goes on from VDFB02075321.1 coordinate 286,753,030, forward strand.
GCCCTCTCCTTTTCTCCCTCTTCTCCTTACTTAATAGCTGTCCAAATGAGGAGAGGTAATTCTTAGAATTACCTTTTATAGCTTTTTCCCTCCCTTTTTTCCTTTTAAAATAAAGGGAATTTTTTCCTTTTAGTTAACATTTTTCCCCCTCAACTAATTCACTCACCCCCTATCTTCTTGGGGCCACCATTTGCACACTATAAACTCGTTTTCCTCTGTTCAAGCGTCAATCTTCTTGATTTTTTGTGTTCTTTCCAACGACATATACCAGTTCATATTTTCAAGAAGTTGTTCGAGGCCCCTTTTTCTTCCCCGTCTGCCTCCTCGAGGGGGCATACCCTACCATTATCTCTCAATCTTTCATCATAAGCCTTCTCTTGTGATACCAGAGCATGCCCCTTATTTCTCCTCCATTCGGGTAGCTCACGCAAACTCTCTCATGTTGGGGCATCTCCTTTTCGGTCACCTCTTCCATAAAGTCATCTATATTTTATTTTCTTCGAAACCCTATTATCCTAATAGTGTTTCGAAGAGGGGAAAAATGTAGACATCTAAATTTGACCACTTCCATATGGTAAAAAATGTCTCCTTAACCATCCTTTTGTTTATTTAGTTCGCCTTCTTTACCGGTATTGATTAAATCACTCATTTAATTAATATTTTGTGTCCTACATAAGATTTCCAAAGTATTTAATTTAATAAATACTTTTCTCCTCTTTCCTCTCTAAATTAAATAAATATATCACTTTATTTAATTTAGTCATATGATCTCTTGGAAATTTCAATTTATTTTCTAATTCCTCACTTTCTCTCTCATTGTCACATCCTCCAACTTTTGCAAGTTGGTCTTTCATCCCTCTTAACAATCTAACCCTATTTCTTAATCATAATTAATTTATGATTAAAGATGTGCACACCCCTAATCATCATTAGGGTCACATCCTCCATAATTTCCCACTTACCTCTAATGTGTCATTAATTAGTCTAATCAAGTACTTGCACAATCTTAATCACTTAATTAGGTCAACCTAATTCCCATATCATTTATGGAATGTGTCATAAGTCAACTTCATCAAAGGATTTCTCCTTTTGGAGAAGGAACTCCACTCCCCAATTCACATTTAATCCCCAAATGCATTCCTTGGAATTTAAAATTCTTTTTCTCATCCCCATGTGGATATTTGAGAAATTTTTAATTCCCCACATGTCTTCTCACCTACATGGGGACAAGTACCTCCTTTATGAGGAGATCTTGTACCAATCCCAAGGTACTATGTATTACCTCCATGTCATCTACTCTCCTTCCACCTCGTGTACACATCACCTCTTACAAGCCACTTCACATGCCACATGTCAAGATGTGAGGGCTTGTGAGTTCTCAATTCACTTTAGCCCTACATCTTGATCTTGGTGGCTCAATCTCAACCATCCATTTCCCTAGAGAATTCCAAATTCTCTATAAATACCCCCCTTTTTTCTCTCATTTTGGAGAGATTATTCATGCTAGCCAAACTCTTACAAAAAATTTCCTTGAGCCATACTTAGCCAAATTTGCATTCTTGCATTCATTTCTACTTATCTTTCCATCCTCATCTCATCGCATACCTTGCAGCTTTCCATCCAAGGAGCATACAAACATCAAAGATCGAATGACCAACCAATGGACAACTCAATAAGGTAAAATATTTCATTTTGCTTAATTAAGTTAATCATTAGGCCAATCTTGAGGTGTAGGGTGTTTTTTGTTGTTATTTGCACTCTTTTTGTTTGTTGTTCATTTTCTAACACTTATTTTTTCCCTATCACAATTACAATCATTCAAACACTTCATTTAGAGTTTCCCAATTTTATGTAATTCATTGAAGTGAAATCACTAACTATATTCTTCATTTAATCAAGGATTATTTTCCTAGTGGTATGTTTTATGTGGAGATACAATACCATGGCCTAGTCACATTGTTAAAAACTTTAATTTCTAAATGGATATTTTATTTTATTTTACTCTAGAAGGATAGAAGTTGTGCTATCTATAATGCAATTATTTATTTTTTTAAGTAAAAAGAAAAAATATTGCTTCCTTTTATGTTTATACATAGTAGAAAAATGAAGAAAATAGAACTAGAACTTTTATGTCCTTTTAAGATTGTTAATAAACTAATGAAAATATACTTCACACTCTTAGTAGAGTACAACTCAAAGAATTCTACCATCATATTATGATTAATGGAATCACTCACATAATTGAACTTGTTTCTCATCACCTTCTTCTTAGTGTAGGGGCTAGCTTATTTCCTCATGAGAAAGTATTCTAGCAATATGTAGTGTCATGTCAAGGAATACTTTCTTCTTTCTTCACCTACCTAGGGAATATTATTGTTGCTTGTAGTTAAATACCATCAAGATGGTTAGGAGGTCCATAATCATCCTTTTAATATTTTTCCACAATAGATGCTTCACTAATAGGAGGACCTTCATCTCTCCACTCCTAGTGTGCAAACATGACCTTAGTGATAGGACAGATGGTATATTACTTTAGTTGGTTTCTTTTATTTTTAATCAATTATATTTTATAGGCAATACACACATCAATTTATTTTCATTGTAAACCTTATATTAGATACACCTATAATACATTAATATATGATTCTCATATAATACCACTGACTTTCTGCATGGAAATATAATGGAAAGACTATAGGAAATAAATAAAAATATTTAGAAGGGTAAATAGCAGAAAAAAAAAAGTAAGTCTAATCACTATAATATGAAAAATCCCTCTCACTAAATACGTTACATTAATTACAATGAGGTTTACTAATCTAGTATAAATAAATAAATAAATTATCAATAATAATTAATGTTAGAGTAAATAATTTATCTATTCACAATACTAAAGTCTACTTAGGTTGATGAGTTAGACATCTTGTCTATCTGAATGTGCAACCTTTAGGCCTCTAGAGGTTACCAAGTTGTTTTGTAAACCTCATGTACATACCTTTTAAGGTTGGAAGACTTTCCATCTCACCTCAAAGGTCACTCAACACTTCGCATCAAGGTTGTTGGTTTGCACATTCCTAGTGATCCATAGGTTGACACCTATAGGACACTTGTCTACTTGTTTTTGCCACATTATGGGGAACTTGTCAATCTACATGATAGGTGGATTGCCTCTTTCTTTCCTATATATAAGGCTTCCTCGTTTGTATATTTAGATTGACTGATTATAATATGTTCATTGCATCTGTTTCTTATCTCCATGATCTCCTAATTCTTCTATGGTATCAAAGCATAGGAAGAGATAGTTTAAAATGACCTGGCTTAACCAACACACTCTAAGCATTGACCACATAGGTGGCTGGTGTGGGCCCATTCCCTTCGTCGTCCACTTCCATTTACAAAGCAATTTTCATTATCTATTTGAAATTCAAAGAGTTCTCGCTTGAAAGTAGGATGGATACCGGTAAGCATTTGATATTGATCACATATATTTTATTTTATTTGTATTTCGCATACACGTTTATGCTTCTCAGCCATGGTAGAAAAATCTAGCCACTTAGAAAAGGGCTTTCGTGGAGATTCTGAGGTGTGGGTGGTTTTTTTGCAGAAGGGCGCTTCACTGGCATCTACTTATATGGTTGTTGCAATGAGGATAATGGAAGCTTTGGAACAAGGTAATGGGCATCCGTCAAAATGTAATGAAGTGGGGATTTTTGCCACATATTACTATTGGAAATGCTCTACTAAACATGTATGCGAAATGTGGAAGCATAGATAAATGTACGTGATCTGGCAGGTGTAAAGCCAAGCTTTGCAATCTTTACCAACATCCTACCTGCCTGTACTAAAATTGGACCTTTGGAATGGGGTGTCCACATCCATCATAGTACAAAGGAAAGAGGAATTTTGTCAGATGTTGTAGCTGTAACTTCCCTTGTAGATGTGTATGCAAAGGAGTAAACTCAGAATTTTAAATGGAAAAATAAAAATATCTTTAAAAAAAATTAGATTAGTGCCCTATTCACCCCTCAGATGAAATATTTTCCATACAATCACATTTTCTTGTCAAAATAGGGATATTGTTAACCCTTCATAATAAATCAGTGGTTTAGTATTGGCAAAAATTCAAGTTCATTCAACATTTTATTTGCATATTTTCATTTGTATTGTTTTAAATGTTTAGAATATATAAATGTAGATTGATATTTGTTTTAGTTTTATATTATTTTGGATTGATGATTTTGAATGTATTATTTGAGTATATGATTTGATTATTTTAATGCATTTATTAATCAAAAATTTAGTTTATTAAAAATAATGTTTTGTTTTCTTATTTAAAATCTTGTTGTTTCTAAATTGAATAACTTATTCAGCTTCAATAAAATTGTAAACTTGTAATTTGTCATTTTATTTTAAAATATAAAGTTTCACATCTCAAATTTTGACAATCCTTAAATCTAACCATTACTCATTTATAAGAAAACCACCATCGCCTTTCTTTTAAACTCTAACTTTGGTTCTTAGCTTTGAAATAACTGCACCATCCTTCAAAAATTTCTCATTGGTTTGAAACAAATTTGTACATGCAATTTGATATCCCACTTCCACTATAATATAGTTCCATCACTCTTTGTTGGGTGAGATTTGATCTTTAATTTCTCTCGTCACTCTACAATGTGTACATTGGGTGAGAATTGAACTTTAATTACTTCCATCATTTTGTTGGGTGAGTCCTAAACTTCAATTACTTCCATCACTCTTTGTCGAGTGAGATTGGAATTTTTATTTCAAAATAGACTTTTAAATGATGGAGGAAGGGCATTATGAGACATATGAGTTTCAAAATGGAGTGATCCCAGAATAGTGGTTTACACTTTTTGAGACATCCTAATTTTTACTAAAATCACATATTTTTACAAAATATAATGATTTAAGCCTTGAAAAGTTCCATTTAAAGGATTCCAATTGAAGATGGTTTGATCAAACCCCCTTGGATAGAACCCCACTAGTTTTAAACTATACCTATAATGGATTCTCCTTTGCACCTATTAAAATGTTGATAAAAACCCACTTTTGATTTACCTTTTAGGGGATCAAATGAATTCATTTAAAGTTTATTTTCTATAAGTATTAGTACTTATTATAAGCTTCCCAAAAAGTATAATTTTAAATATATTTAATTTGATTATTATATATATTTTTTAATTTCTTATTAATGTAGTTTTTTACTAAATATCAAGCTCTTTGTTTTGCACGTGTGGAAAAATAGTAGATTATCAAATAAAAAATCTGAAAAACATATTTAGGCTAGGTATTGATGTCCTTAATCTAGTAAAAAAAATAAAATTGAATTTTGATACATACAAAAAAAGTTATGTTGTTTACGGTCCACCTATGTCTAAATTATAATTGGTTTGGCTTCAAAACTTGATTAAGAAATTTTTTTCAATAAAACACTATGAAACCAAATGAAATTATTATATGTCATAGTTACAAAGCTAGATTCAAAAAAAAAAAAAATCCTTCATAGAAAAGAAGTTGTGTTGTTTATGGTGAGCATTACTCTTTAAAAATGGTGTTTACTAATAAAAACTAGTTTTCAAAGGAGCTAGAAAAAGAAATGCAATATGATTCAAAAAAAAATTAAAAATATATATTTAGAATCTATAGAAAAAATTTCACAATTCACTAGTTTGCATCATCTTCAAATTCCTCATGGTTTAGTAGCTATAGGTGCCCAAAACTGAAGATTTAGTTAAAAAATTCAGTTCAATGTCCAATTTGGCCAAAAATTGTCAACCATTATTGTGGGATCACCCAATGGTTATTCAATTCATATTTTTTCTCTCCTCCAATCTAAAAAACTTAGTATTGGTCTTTGCATGCAATATGTTTTTCTAAACTGATAGTTTAAACTGGGATACTTTTTAAACTACTTAAATTTTAAATGTTTTTCCAAAACACAAGGCAAGGATCAATAGCTAAACAAGAATATGTGAGAACATTTAGTAACATGAATTACATTTAAAACTCATGATAAGTATTTAATTATTACTGTCCCTTTGTCTGCAAGTGCAAGTTTTAAAACTCGTGTATATTCCTAGATATTTGCAATTCACATTCAATTGCATTTTGATTGATATTTGTGCTTCTAATTTCATTACATTGGATTCTAAATTATCATCCACATGTGTCATTTTTCAATCTATGGATGCAACAATTTAATTATTGACCATTTTTCTTATGTATTGTTGTTATATCGTGCTCTCCACAAATAAAGATGTTAGTTGCCAAAATTTAACCATTGCAAAAATAACTCTATCCAAGTGGCATTCATGAACAGTCTTTTCCTTGAAAAATATTGACTCCAATTTCACACCCAATGATTCAAAATCAACTCCCATGGTCCTAGACTATGATGAAAGGGAGTGCAAAATTTGAAATCTTGGAATTTTGCATTGTGTGAGATGAGGTTAAAAATAAAATAGCATAGATAAAGTGGTAGCCAACACTTCTAAACTATAAAACCACATCAAACAAGAGAAAAAAAACAATAAGGAATTAAAATGAAAGCATTCAAGAATAAACACTCCCCATTGTGGTTGTTTCACTTCTCTTGTCTCTCCTTCTTCCTATGCCAATATTGCCATCAAATTTGTTGTTGAAGTTGTGCAAATACCTGCAAATAGTAAGCAAGAAAGTTGGAGATAATGGCTATGAAGTTGAAAGTGAGAGAGGAAGGTTACTTTTATAAACAACTATTTGAATGGACGGTATAGATTAATCCTCTAGAAGGATTCCAAGATCAATGGTGGAGGATGCATCAGAGGGAGGTTATAGAATGAATGGTCAAGATTAAACTTCTAGAAAAATTCCAAGATCAATTGTCCAGAATTGATGCACCAAGAATATGCTATTCTTGGAGGAATCATGATAGACATACATGCAAGATATGATAGACATGCAGGCTATGACATGAAATAATGACAGGGTATCTTTGACCAAAATGGAGGGATAAATAATTTATTTTAAATTAATATATGAAAATGGAGGAAAATGGAGAAAGGCGACAAGTGGCAAATAAATAATATATTCAAAATATATATTTGTAGGAAATAAAACATGGAGCATTTAATTAAATTTATTCAATTTAATTAAATGTGAGGATGAAAATTGGAGAGGGATTAAATAATTTCAACAATTATTTAATCATGGAAGAATAAAGGGTCAAATAATAATTATTATCTAACAATAGAAAAATAATTAAATAAATGATGATTTTTTTAATTATAGACAAAAAGGGGATACATTAGTGACACAATTAAATTATTTAATCAGTAAGGATAGAATAAAGATTAGAAAGTGAATTAAATAAATAATTAAAACTGATCTAAATAATAGAGGAATATGATAAAAAATAATTGAATAATTAAAATTATTGAATTATTAAAGGGTGAAGACCAAGAAAAATGACGTGCATAGACTTAGGACATTTTTTAGTGTCTACATTTTACCTCTCTTTGTCATAATGCAATTTATTGCGTTGTGTGAAAGAAAATCAATTCTGAAATATGCCCTAGTGAAAGTAGGGTGAGGAAAGAATACTAGGAGGGTTGTGGTATACCCCCTCAAGAGGACAGGCAGGTTCAAAGAACATGATGTGCTCTCAAAATGGATGATAATACTAGAGGATGAAGGATAAATGAAATATTAGCATGGAAGGGAATGGATGTTAGTGTGAAAGAGAAAGGAGGATGAAGATGAAAAGTTAGACATGAAATTATAAGGGAACCAACTTTCATGCTTACATTTTTATATTTATTAGATCATTGGGCATCAAAAATGTCACAAATGGACCACAAACACCATGGTATGAAATAGACCAAGGTGTGTAAGGTGACCATTTGGGAGAGACAAGTAGTCAAAAGACAAATTCAATAGACAAGGAATGCCCTGGCTCATACTAAGGACCCAATTACCCCAGTCCTTTTTCCAAGAAAAACCACATATAACAAACAAAGAAATGAGGCCATGATCCATCATCGTCCCTATAAATCCATTGATAGGACATCCTCAAGGAGACTAGTAACATGACCCAAAATCAATCAAGATGATACAAAAATTCTAGACAAATAAATTATTCACCAAGTTTTTTCTAGTGATAATGATAAGATCGTTCGATTGATTGACTAAGTGGACCAAGATGACTAAGTTTGATTGAAATGTTGGCAAGGATTGATTGATAAGTGAAAAATTTGATTTGATCAATAGGTTGACAAAATTTTACAAGTTGATTTGATTGATTGTACTAGTCTCAGGAGGGATAAATCCTGATTAAGGAAAGATTGATTGACCATGTTGACAAGATTTGATAAAGATTGATCAATAAAGTTGAAAAAGTTTGATCGATAATGATTGTGTCTAATCTCAAGGACACATCCTAACTAAGGCAAGATTGATTAACAAGATGGTTTGATTGTTTGACAAAAATTGATTGAGATGACCAAGCGATGTGACCATAACTGACTACAATAAAGACACATATTGTTTAAGGAAAAGGACACATCTAATAACGTTGATCAAATGATGAGTGTTATCAAGACACCTAACTGTAGGAAAGACATATCCTACTTAAGGTGAATGGAAAAATTGACAAAGTCTACCCTTAGGAAAGACGCATCTTGATATAAGACTGAATAAGGCAAAAGACCTAATGCCCCATTCTGATTGAATGACCAATTTGATTAATTGATGATAGGACAATTGATTGATGAAAGATTGTGTTGTTTATGTTTGCTTCTAGTTTTGTGATTTGATTTGAATGATGATTGTTCTCAGACCAAGGACCTGACCAGAGCTGACAAACCCTAATGGACTTGACCTAGGGGGCCTCAGGGGCTCATTGACAGATGGCCTTTCCTGTGTAGCAATGCACAAAGACCTCGTAGTTTGACATGACTTGACTTTTCCTTATTTGACAAAAGACGAAATCATGATTTTATTTGGACATCCTAAAAGGACTGGCCGAATGCCTCAAGGGCTCATTTAAGATGAGCCTTGCCTACGTAGCAAATACATAGAGACAATGTAGTTTGACCCTACTAACACAAATTGACTTAGACTCAGACTCTATTTTTGGAATTTTTGAAGTTTTCTGTTGTTTTTGGATTTTGAAATTTTATGATTTTTTTTTTGGATTTTTTGATGTTTTCCTTTTTTTTGTGATTTTGATGTTTTCTAATTTTTTTTTGGATTTTGATGTTTTTTTATTTTTATTTTTTGATGTTTTATGATGCTAATATCATTTCTCATAAAGATGTAGATCAAGGAATTTCCTCCATTCAGGTTTGAGGCCAGTTTATTATGTGCAAAGGGGTAGCGACAAATGCAAAGGATGATAGGGATCCCCAAATGTTGGTGGTTCCCATACCATGGAAGGATGAAAAAGTTTATTATGACAAAGTGGCATGTGTGTCTAGATGAGCAGAAGGTTAGAAGACTAGATGCAGTGAAAATAGACGAAGGACTAGGGACTAAATACTCATGGTGCCTATTTTCCAAGTTTTCACCATGGTAATTATCCAAAGCACCACCAAAGTTGTTTTCACTTTTTGAAAAATTATTTCTCTTTACTATTTTTTTTATCTTTCCATTTTTTTTAATTTCTTTTTTTCTTTTTTGACTTTTTAAGGGGATACTCTAAGAATCAAGTGTAATACTTGTGGAGGTGCATGCTATTGATGGGTTTAGATAATGGCTCTCCTTCAGGAGTAGGGAATTGATAAGCACCTGATCCATATGATGTTGTAATGATATAAGGGGCCAACTAATTAGGTTCAAACTTTCCCTATTTTTCTCATTCTACTTGATTCTTTGGATTTTCTCTCAAGACTAAATAGATCCAATGTCAAAGCTTCTGGGTTGAACCTTTTTGTTATAGCTACATCAAAGGTGATTTTGGTATGCTTGTAGATGTATTAAGGAATTATGTCTCTTTTCATCTAGTAATTCTAGCTCATGTAGACGAGAGACATGATATTCTTCTTGATCAATCAAGCATTGCATGGAGACTTGCAGAGGGTAAATCGACCTCGATAGGAAGTAGTACTTCAAACCCATAAACAAGGGAATATGGAGTGGCTCCAATTGGAGTGCGGACACTAGTGCAGTAGGCCCATAAAGTAGGATTGAGTTGAAGGTGCCAGTTGCGGCCAACATCATTGACAATCTTCTTTAGGATTTTTAGGATGGTTTTATGAGACACCTCAGCTTGGCCATTACCTTGGGGGTAATATGGAGTGGAAAAATGATGTTGGATATGGAATTTGTCACAAAGCTCATAGAAATCCTAGTTTTTGAAAGAGAAACCATTATCGGTGATGATGGACTATGGAGTACCATAGTGGAAAATGATATAATTCAAGATGAATTTTGCTATTTATTTTCTAGTAATGTAGGTCAATGGGATGGCTTTAATCCATTTTGTGAACTAATCAGTAGCAACAAGGATAAAATTATGTCCATTAGAAGAGGTGGGATGGATATTTCTTACAAGGTTGAGTCCCCATTCAGAAAAAGGCCAAGGTGAAGTGAGTTGCTAAAGTTCCTAAGCTGGTGCATGTATAAGATCTCCATGAATCTAACATTGGCGACATCTCTTCACAAAGTGATAAGCATCCCATTCCATCGTAGTCCATTAATATCCCATTCTCATGAGCTTTTTAGCTAAGCTTGGACCAGTAGAGTGAGCTCGACATATACCTTGGTGTACCTCTTGTAAGGCTTTTTGTGCTTCATTTGAGTCGAGATACTAAAGAAGGGTATTATCTAGGCTACAACAATAAAGGGTATCTTCGATGATGGAATACTTAGACACTTGTCAGATAGTGGTTTGGCATTGATTAAGGGACAAGTCAGGAGGGATAATTTGGTTATGCAAGTAGGCATAGATATCCTTATACCAAGGAGATTCAAGACCAACTAGTTCACATGCAAGTCTAGTTTCGAGGACATCAAATGCAAGGATCAAAATTTGTTCCACCAAGAACTCAAATTGAGCCGCATTATTAGGGATATCCAAGAGAGATCCAATGGTAGAAATTGCATCAACCGCTTTGTTCTGGATTGTTGGAATTTTCTCAAAGGAGATGCTATCGAAGTATAGTCTAAAACTATCTACCATGTGCTTGTAGGGCATCAATTTATCATCCTCGGTGTCATAGTCATCATTAACATGTTTAATCACTAGTTGAGAGTCACCGTAGACTTGAAGATATTTGATTTTCCAATCTATAGCCATTTGAAGTCTTGTCAGTAATGCTTCATATTCAACCATATTATTTGTACACATAAATGTTATCTAGAATGACTTAGGGATAGAGTCCCCTTGAGGTGTGATGAATAAGATACTAACTCCTGATCCATGACTTGTATAAGATCCATCAAAGTTTAGCTTCCATGTTGTTAGTGTGTCTATGACAAGAATTGATTCATCTGAGAATTCAGATACCAAAGTATGGTCTGCTTTTAATGGTGCATCTATGAGTTGGTCAACTATTACTTGTCCCTTTATTTCTTTGCAATCAACATACTCAATGTCATATTCACTCAGGATCATAACCCATTTAGCTAGACTTCTTATCAATGTTGCTTTACTTAGTAGGTACTTCAAAGGATCAATTTTCGTAATTAATTTGGTTTTGTGATTTAGCATGTAGCGCCTCAATTTTTGTGTTGTGAATACCACTGCTAGACATGCTCACTCAATAGGACTATAGTTTAGCTCATACCTGACTAAAGTTTGACTGATATAATATATTTCCCTTTCCTTGTCATCATCATCATTTTGTGCTAACAGTGCCCCCAGTGCTGATGTAGTGGTTGTCACATATAGTATTAGATATCTTCCATCAATTGGTGGCATAAGGACTGGTGGAGTTAATAAGTAATTCTTGATGTGTTCAAATGCTTCTTAACACTTGTTATTCTGATTGAAGGGAACACCTTTCCTTAAAAAATGTTGGAATTGATGGGTCTTGTCTGCTAGTTGGGCAATGAACCTACGGATTGATTGGAGTCTTCCTTGTAATGTCCTTAACTGACTAGTACTGGTTGGCAATGGCATGTCTAAGATAGCTTTTACTTTGGTAGGATCGACTTCTATTCCTTTGCGAGAGACTATATACCCCAATAGTTTTCATGATTGGATCCCGAAAACACACTTCTTTGGATTTAGCCTAAGTTAATATTTTTCAAGTTGAGTAAAGATCTTATCCAATACAGCTAAGTGTTTGTTTCATTCTATGGATTTGGAAAGAAGGTTATCAACATAATCTTCCATAAGGACATGCATATAGTCATGAAAAATTGTGGTCATGGCTCTTTGATAGGTGGCTCCTACATTTCTTAGTCCAAAGCATGACATTCCAATAGAAAGTTCCCCAAGCACATGTGAAATTTGTCTTGGGTTGATATTCAGTGGTGATCCTAATTTGATTGTAACCTAAGAATTCATCTATTAGCAATAGCATCTCATGTCCAATAGTTAGATCTACTATGATGTTGATGTTCGGAAAGGGAAAGTTATCTTTGGGACAAGATTTATTAAGGTCTCAGAAATCTATGCAAAGTATGATATGGCCATTTGATTTTGTGATAGGAACTAGATTTGATATCCATTCAGCATAATCAATTGGGTGAATAAATCCAACATCTAGGAGCTTCTTGAGTTCTACCTTGACAAGTAGTGCGATCTGGGGGTGCATTTTTCTTAACTTTTGTTTGAACGGATTTGAATTTGATAGAAATGGTAAGTGATGTAGAACCAATTTGTGATCCATTCTAGGAATATCAACATATGACCATGCAAAATTGAAATTTCTTTCTGAGAAGAATGCTATGAACTCAAGCTTTTCTTCAATGATCAAGGATGCAGCTAACTATATTACTCTAGAGTTGTCTGACGTTCCAATGTTGACTTCCTTTGTTTCTTCTATAATCAATGATGATATCTCTTTTTCTATTGGGAGATAGTCTTGTCCTCCATCCTCAGGTGCCTCTGAGATGTTTTCACCTTTGGATATACCCTTTATTTTTACTTTTTCACTGTTAGCAAGAACCTTTCATTTTTCACCTAAAGACCTATTGCTTTTATTTATACTTTTTTCATATTATTTTTTGTGACTAGAAGACAAGACATCCTCACCAAAGTATGTTACATACTTAAGTTCTATGGAAAAGCCAACTTTGTGATCCCCACTAGGTATACCCTCATGAAGTCCCATAAAATATGTGATTGCTTCATCATTTTCGAAAGTATCTAAACTTGGTGGCCCTTGTTGGTCCCAATCTATAAGTTGTGGGTAGAAAAGGGGTAGGCCATCATCGACATCATCAAGGGTCATTGTGTAGGTACAAAGGGTAAAGAAAAAACTAGAGTCATCAGGCTCCCAGTAAGATAGATCAATGGATTTCCAAAAATAGTGTTGGAGCCATTCTTCATTAGACAAAGACATGCTCAGATGGGTATTTGATGGATTTTGTGAAGAATCAAGGGCAACCATTTGGTCAAATTCCCCAAATAGTTTGTCTAGGTCCATGAAGGTGGTGGAGGATAAGGAGTCCCATTCATACTCATTGGAATCGACATCATAATCCCACCATTTTTCATGTGTCTCGTTGTCATCTAAAGCATAGTTTTTAATTCTTTCTGTGGCAACATCACCCCTAAAACAAGCCAAAGTATGTTTTAATGCCTTCTTGCTTCCTCACTAGAATTCATTAGCAAGAACTTAACACTATGCATCACTTGTTTTCATTGCTTTAGTATTATACTATTGATTTCAATTTATAGTCCTCATGTCATTTGTAATTGTCTAAATTTTGGTGTTTATCACGAGTTGTATACAACATAAAAAATAAAGTATTAAAATTCTATGAAATAATAAATTAATCTATAATAATTGAACCCATATATGATTTAAAATGTCTTAGGTTATTAAGAAATAAGAGAAATTAAGTGTAATTATATAAGACACATATATGCAATTAATAAAATACATGAAATAATACTGACATGGGAAAAATACTTGTGAAAATTGCATGGCTATATACGATTTGAAAGAAAGTTTAATTTTTAGCAACAAACAAAAGATTGTGTAACTATTGAGTACATAGAGAATTAATAAACTAGATTCATTATGATATATATCCAATATATCAAAGGACGATATTCTTGATAACATATACATAACCTAGGTAAAATGCAATTTAGGCACAGGTTCAAATATTGTTTTCTCGATATTTGAAACAATAAATCCATCCCTTTCTTTGTAGAGAAGTTGGAGACATTTTGATAAAGCATATGCATGATCTTTGCTAATTATTGGAACATTATTAGGTTTTAAATATTCCTAGTTTAATTCTTTGAGTTTTTCATCAACTAAAGAATTGAAATACTCCAATGCATCTTCCTTCGTAGATCCAGGATGGTCTTTCATATAACATGTTATAGATGATACTACTTCTCCACGATTTTCCTCAACCTTAAAGAATACCATTATACTTTAGTAAAATTTCAAATATAAACACCTTTAAATCAAATTAATTAATCATATGCATGAAGAAACATGATGTTTTAAAAATTAAGTTGTCAAAATTTATACATTTAAAGTCTTTGTGTCACCTATTAATCTAAGGGTTAAGCATAAAATATCATTGAACCAAATGGATAGTCAATTTCTTTTATAACATCATTAGAAATGGGAACATCTAATGATAGTATAGGTTGTAAGATCGCAACACAATCCCTAGAGCTCACTTTTCCATTATCTAAATATTCCTCCAAAGATGGTATATAGCCCATAGCAAGCCACTTTGCTTCTTGCAAGTAAGAAACTCTGTAAACCTCCCACTGTACATAAACAACATTTCACATTTATTTTAATACATTAAACAAACTAAATTACTAAGAAAAATTTATATAAAATAAGACTCAAAATGAGTATTAAATCAAATATCCATACAAATTTTAAAATGGTAAAACTTGAATCCCTTCACAATGTCAAGCAAAGATAACATATTAATGTAAAGGAGAACCACATGAATTATATATTGTACAATATAAAAGCTAAAATATCTATTATATCATCAAAATAAATTTTAATATGTTGGATAACATGTCAATATGTCATTGTTTTCAGCATTACAAGTAAAATCCTTGCATTAAAGTGTATCTTAAAAATTATAAGAATATAGAATATGTGGATTGACTATTTCACCCTGCATATTAGTGTTCTTATGGATTTAGGGGACACAATATCTTAAAAGATAGAAACATGTTTTCCAGTCAAATACTAGTTAACACTCTTAAAATAAATGTACACATTGATTTAGTAAGAAATTGAATATTAAATTTGATAAGTTTTTGGACCAAATGCATAGATATTATTTTCAAATAAAACATCAAAATTATTTTTTAATTTGGTATTTTGATTAATGGTGTAATTTTAACACTACATCTACGAATTATATCTTGAAGCTTCTTTACAAAGTTCTTAGTCATGTTTCCTCCATCCTTTTGTAATTTGATAGCTGATGAAATAAATTCCTTTATTCACTTGGGTTTTTGGAATAAATAATTTTGTAAGGCATTCTTATCCTAATATGACTTATCTCATTTTTTTCTAATCCATCAAGAGTTTTTGCTTCTTAAAAAATATAGGCATAGGTTTGGGTCATCATTATTACCTATATTGTCAAATATTGCTGTAGACATCTAAATTTGACCACTTCCATATGGTCAAAAATGTCTCCTTAACCATCCTTTTATTCATTTAATTCACCGTTTTTGCCGGTATTAATTAAATCAATCATTTAATTAATATTTTGTGTCCTACATAAGGTTTCCAAAGTATTTAATTTAATAAATTATTTTCCCCTCTTTCCTCTCTAAATTAAATAAATATATCACTTTATTTAATTTAGTCATATTATCTCTTGGAAATTTAAATTTATTTTTTAATTCCTCACTTTCTCTCTCATTGTCAAATCCTCCAACTTTTGAAAGTTGGTCTTTAATCCCTCTTAACAATCTAACCCTCTTTCTTAATCATAATTAATTTATGATTAAAGATGTGCACAACCCTAATCATCATTAGGGTCCCATCCTCCATAATTTCCCACTTACCTCTAATGTGTCATTAATTAGTCTAATTAAGTACTTGCACAACCTTAATCACTTAATTAGGTCAACCTAATCCCCATATCATTTATGGAATGTGTCCTAAGTCAACATCATTAAAGGGTTTCTCATTTTGGAGAGGACACTCCAGTCCCCATGTGAATTTTTTATTCGCATTTAATCCCCCAATGCATTCCTTGGAATTTTATATTCTTTTTCTCATCCCCATGTGGATATTTGAGAAATTTTTAATTCCTCACATGTCCTCTCACCCACATGGGGACAAGGACCTCCTTTATGAGGAGATCTTGTCCCAATCCCAATGTACTATGTACTACCTCCATGTCATGTACTCTCCTTCCACCTCATGTACACATCACCTCTTACAAGCCACTTCACATGCCAAATGTCAAGATGTGAAGGCTTGTGAGTTCTCAAATCACCTTAGCCCTACATATTGATCTTGGTGGCTCAATATCAACCATCCATTTCCCTAGAGAATTTCAAATTCTCAATAAATACCACCCTCTTTTCTCTCATTTTGGAGAGATCATTCATGCTAGCCAAACTCTTGCAAAAAAATTTCTTGAGTCATACTTAGCCAAATTTGCACTATTGCATCTATTTCCACTTATCTTTCCATCCTCATCTCATCTCATAGCCTGAATCTTGCCATCCAAGGACCATACAAATATCAAAGATCGAACGACCAACCAATGGAAAACTCAATAAGGTGAAATATTTAATTTTGCTTAGTTAAGTTAATCATTAGGCCAAACTTGAGGTGTAGGGTGTTTTTAGTTGTTATTTGCACTCTTTTTGTTTTATTTTCATTTTATAACACTTATTTTCATCCTATCACATTTCTGGCATGCCCAGTGGGACCCACGAACGGGTCTCTTACTTTCACATTTGCTATTTTTTGACTTTTTGTAGGTGCAGGTTACAAAGGGGTAGACCCAACCTATAGGGGTGAACCCAACCTATAGAGGGGTGGACATGACCTTCCAGGGTGGACCTAACCTTGAGGGGTGGACTTGACCTGAAAAATAGGAAAACCTACCCTCCACAGGTGGACCCGACCTTGCCTAAGGGCGGACCTGCCCTCCACAAACTCAGAAACTGACTTTTTTATAAAAAAATTATAGAGGGGAAAACTTTCCCTCTAGACATGTGAATTTTCCCTCTGGACAAGCAAAATTTCCCTCTGGAGAGGCGAACTTGCCCTCTGGATAAGAAAACTTTCCCTCCAGACAGGTGGATTTTCCCTAGACAACTTTTCCCAGAAGGTAAAATTTTAGTTTTTAGCACTTCTTTGACTGTTTTAAGGGTTTTTAACCCCCTAACTTAGGCACATAGTTTAACTAGGGGTGTTCATTAACCTTTTTGTGGCATTTTTGGGTAAGCTATTTTATGTATCCAATCCCCTTGCACCATTTGGCGATCTTGGGTGACGAGAAATCATAGCTTACCAAGTCCTTTGAATCTTCCTCTTTTACTTTTCTTAGCGGGACCTGCTTAGGAATTTCATCACCCTAAGGGATGATTCCAACCATGTGTACTAGCGGGGTATATAAAGGAGGGAGAGTGAAAGTTGTACCTCAATCCAACCATGTTGTAATTGGTGAAGCATTGGGATGACGTGAAGAGTTGGTCTGAGCCTTATGTATCTCGCTAAGGTTCTCGAATCATGCTTGTAATGGGTTGGTGTTCATGGTTTGGGCCTCACGTACTGGGTGTATATTGAGGACTCCCTAGTAACCATGTTATCCTAGAGTAGAAGACTGTTTCGACCATACCTTCTCTACTATACTTAGGTTTGTGTTGTCAGAATTGTCTTCTTTGTGTGAAACCAGTGATTGTTTGATTAATTGACTCAGCCATATCCTTTTGATTGATGTTTGTTGTGTTTTGGGTCCTTTTCCTTAGTCATCTTGTCAAAATTCAAGTTTAAACCTATCCAGGGGTGAACTTGACCTCTGAACAGGTGAACCTTACCCACCCAAAGGTGAACTTGACCTTGAACCAGCCTTTCCCAGCCTCTTTTAGCCAAATTTGACCAACTTTAGCTTCATAACTGAACTTTCCCTCTAGACAGGCGAATTTTCCCTCTAGACAGGAAAAATTTTCCCTCTGAACAGGAGAATTTTCCCTCTAGGCAAGCAAATTTTCCCTCTGGATAGGAAAATTTTCCCTCTGAATAGGAGAATTTTCCCTTTCGACAGGCGAATTTTCCCTCTGGATGGGCAAACTTTCCCTCTAGACAGGCGAACTTACCCTCGGGATAGGCGAACCTAACCTTTGAATAGGTGAACTTGACCTCCAGGGGTGGACCTGACCCTTGATCAGTTAGCTTTATCATCTGTTTTGTCATTCGGGACACCCATTTCACCATTTCGATCACTCATCTCCCTATTCCGAACATTCGTACACCTATTTCCAAAGTTTGTTCACCATCCTAAACGTTCATCCCCTCAGTGTGAGTATTGGTTCACCCTTTCAAAGTCCCCATTCACTTGGTCATTCTCCACATCTTGGGTCTCATTTCTCCATTTTGAATCACTGTTATTCCATTAAAACCCCATTTTAAAAAGCAGTTGTCCTAATTGACCTAGGTGTTCATCTTTGAGTGTTATCTATCACAACCAACTTAGGATTGTCATCCGTCCTAAGTCGGTCATCCTTGTCAGCCCAATCAATCAAATTCTATCTCAAGTTGGATTCAGTGTCATTATCATACATCCACACTTTAGGCGATTAATCAACACCTAGCATTACCAAGGGTCACTCTTGAACTCAGTTTTAGATTCAGATCATTATCATTCATCCTAATCACTCATCAATCCAAATCAAATCATCATATCATCTAATTCAGATTGACCAATTGTCTTCCAATCAACCCAATCCGACCTCATCATACAAAATCAACTTTGGTCGAATCAAATCAATCCTATTGATCCACATCCTCGTCGGCTAATTAATCATCAAATTAAATCAATCCTATCAAGCCACATCCTCGTCAGCTAATCAATCATCAAATCAAATCAATCCTTTCATCACCAAGGTCATCCTAGCATCCTAGTCCATCATAACATCTTGCATGCTCATTCAGACCTAATCACAAACAAGGAAAATGGCCAAACAACGATCCCAACCAAACATCCCTCAAGATCTAAGCAACACAGCTAAAGCCTCACAAGACTCCAATAATAGTGTGAACATCCCTAGGGATCCGCACAATGGTACATCATCACAATCCAATATTTATGGCCAAAACACATCATCACCCAGGGATGAGAACATGGTCAACCAACCTAAACTTACATTTGAGGAATACTTTAGTAACCTTACCAATGTGCAAATGACTGACTGCTTGCTTGAAAGACATGGGGAAGAAATCTTGGCACATCTCATTGAAAAAGGTGTCAAACTTCCAACAGGTGTTGACTTATCCAAATACAGTGGTTCCACATCTAACGTAACCCAAGGTTCACAAAACACACCAGGTAGTTCATATGTCCCCAATGTTCCTCTCATAGAAGGGTGGCATCAACCTGAATTCTGCAATGTCATTTTGTACCCCATTAACAATCCTCTACATACCGCAATCTTAGTCATGGGGGCTCCCTAAACAACTGATCCCAATGATCCTTTTTCCTTTGGAATACCACAAAACATTCTACAACCACTGCCACTAATGCTAATGGCACCATCCCTTTCAAATCCACCTCCTGTCAGCACTGGGGGTAGCCCATTTACTACATTGCCTCCACCTTCTGGAACCATAAACCTACCATCACCTTTGTATGCATCTCCACAACCTCCCCAATCTAACCTACCACCTCCATTATTGCCACAAGGTACATCCCAACCAGGTGCCCCCTTTGGTACCCAACAACCTCCTTTGCAAAACATCCCTATGTTATCTCAGTTTCCCCAACAACAACAACCACTATATAACCCATCGATTTCTTCACAACAACCACCATACCAGTCGTAAAGCAATCCATCTTGACCTCCCACTGAAACCATATCCCCGTTCCTCGCTCCCATCCTACGTCCATGAGCTCAAACATAATGCAACATACTGCCTCAGCCCCCACAACATCTCACATCACATCAATAACCACCACAACATTATTACCATAACCAACAACAATCCTGACAACAACCACCTTATGTAGCCTCCCAATAGTCATAGCAATACCCTCAGTATCAGTAGGTCAATCCGCAACATCACATTCAATCTCCTCATAAACCTACCTCACATTTTTATCAAACAAATCTGTACTATACCTTGCAACAACAACCCCCGTACTAGCAAAATCCCTCGGCATACCAGCAAGGGATGTCATCGTTCCACTACCAAAACCCATACCTCAACATTTCGATGCTCACTCGCAATGATCCTTTATCATCTTACCATCCATATCCGTCCAACCCGTCTTTGTCTTACGCCACCGGTCAATTCAAATCTATTAGAAATCAAAGCCACTCTGAAAGATATTCAGGCTGGGACAGGCAAACAATCATTCAAGTTCTAAGACATATGCCCATATCCATTCGATCCCTCCATCTCATTGATCCCTTTCCCTAAACATTTTGAAATACCAAAATTTGACAGATACAGAGGGAACAAAGATCCTAAGGCCCACTTGCAGGATTTTTACTCCCAGTGTCAAGAGGTTCTGCACAACGACAACTATCTCTTGCATCTATTCCCACAAAGTCTGACAAGCAATTCCCTAGAGTGGTTCATGAGCCTCGAATGAGGGTCCATAAAATCTTTTGCAGACCTATCAGAATTTTTTTTTTCCTACTTCTCCTTCAATTTGCTGGACACTGACACCTTAGATCTCCTCAAAGAGAAACAATGTGAAGGGGAAACCTTTGCTAGCTACCTTCAAAGGTGGTGTGTGCTAGCAAGCCAAATGAAGACCCCTCTAAAAGAGGAAATGGTCGCCCTCTTCGTGGAGAACTATCATCTCGACGTGGCTCATAATTTTAGGTTACTGTTATCACCTAGAAATGCACCCTATGCACAAAGATTAAAACTGAGCTTTCTAGAGACACAATGGGATCATCTCAAGGTCATGGGTCACCTATGATTGAAATGAACCTCCAAAGAAGGCCGGCTTCCTTTGGTATCACCTAGACTATTGTTTCTTTAAGAGGAAAGAGGGAAGAGATACATAAATTAAGGAACTACACTAGGGTGATACACCGAACTGGTAACAAATCATGAAATGAACATAAGAAGAACATACACTTGAAAGCCTAATTGCTATTCTCATAGCAACTTCTTTTAGACTTAATGCTTTAGTGATGAGGGCACAGCCCGAGACTTAGAAAATAACCCACAAACAAGAGAATAATTTTATTATTCAGAAAATGGAGCTTCTTACATGCAGAGGATCTCAAATCCCCAAGTTCTACAACACATGCAAGTTACAGCAAGCTACAAAATAACCCTTTTGTAATATGTGAGTTTGTCCCCAAAAAGTTACCCAAAAATTAGAAACCCGCCCATAAATAGAGCTCCTCTTTAGTTTGGAGCCAAAACAACATTCAAATTTGAGTTTAGGCGGTTTGGCGCCAAAAATTTACAACATGAAATTCAAATTTCAAAAGAGCATTTGCAATTGTATCTTCTAGAAAGTGCGCCAACTTCCCGGGGCCATAACTTTTGATCCAAGACTCTAATTTGCGAACCGTTTGAACCGTTGGAAAGGTCACGAAGTCAACAATGTGCTCAAAATCCACTATGTCAATTTTGGAAAGTTTCGAGGCCAATCTAGGAACTCTAAATGCCTCAAATCTAACTCAGAAGATTTTCAGGTGCAAATTTGGGAGACTAAAACTGCAATATCTTTCCACCCAGGAATAGAAAATAAAAACCATAAATTGGGAATTTCATTAGGACGAAAAGGGTATCCAAAAATGTAAAAACATATAAAAACTGAGAAACTTGAAATTTAACTATTTTTGGGTGATGCAAGATTGCCCTTACACAACTGGATGCTCTTGCATCATTTAGTCCTAACAAGTTTGGCCTACATACACATCTCAGGAAGGAAAGATTAATTTCATAGCTCTAAGATATGAATACAGAGTTATAAAACACAGTTAAAGACTTGCATATTCAAAAGAAAAATACATAAATGAGAATCAATACAAACATGAACACAAACTTCCAAGGTAAACTCTGTGTTGTATTCAGGATTCCAGTTAAGTTACAAAATATACATCAGCTGAGGAAGGATAGATAAGAAATCACTAACTCTTCTAGATGCATTATCCAAACTGATTACAAAAAAGGCAAAAAAATGCCTTATATACAGACTGTATGTCGGCCCCTTAGGGCTTACAAAAATATCAAAGCTTAGAAAGATCTATCTTTAGATCTTTAATTAAAATTAATGTTGAAGCCTGCATTTCCCTGCTATGTGTGTCGGCGAAGATCGTTCCCTAGAGAATCCTCTCGATCTTTCTGCAACCACTGCATTCACTCTGATCCTAGCATCGTGTCTTGCTCGAAACACCTTGGCTGAATGCCTTGAATGCCCTGAGCTCACTCTGATTCATGTGGCATTCATCCAGAGTTGAAATTATTCATTCAGGTCAGACCGCCACGACTTGTCTCAACCTTCTATGATTGGCTGGGCACATTCTACATGGGTTCCAATTTGGTCAAGAGCCCTCTTAGGCGAAAACACATCTCGGCGAGACACTGGAAGTGTCTCACAGATGCGATTAGGTGTCTCTGTAGCTATCGGCATATCATAGAAGAGTTGGTGAGACTTCTAGCAAAAATGCATCTCGGTGAGACACTGAAAATGTCTCACCGATACAATTAGGTGTCTCTGCAGCTATCGGCATATCATAGAACAGTCGGTGAGACTTCTGGCGAGCCCATTTCATTTACCCTGAGCTTTCTCTTCTCCTCTGGGCTTGAGCTCCTTCGGCTTTTGGTGGGACCTTACCAGGTCGGCAAGACCTCATCCCGATGGATTTGTCTCATAGCGAGCTCCTTTGCAGTCGACAATACATCCGTGTGTCGGTGAGACATTTTATCGAAGGAAAAACATTACCCTAAACACTCTTCATCTTTGGCAGGAGTTGATTGATGTCACCTCGAACACGCGCCACTCCACTGAGCTCTGCATTCCTTTCGCTGAAACTTTATCAAGTCGGTAGGACCTCATGGCGATGCCCCATAGTCATACCGATATATGCTTTTGTCACTGAGACACCCACACTTTGCTGAGACCTCTTGTGAACTCTTCTTGTTTGCCCGAGCTCTCCTCTATTCGCTAAGACTCCCGCCAATCGGGAAGACATCACATTGAGCTCTTATTTCTTTGGCAAGACCACCGGCTTTTGGCAAGACCCTACGACGAGCTTCAAATCTTTTGACGAGCCCATCTTGTTGTTGGAAAGACCTTTTGGTGTCAGTGAGACATCTCACCAATTTTCATTCTTTATACCAAAGCCACACCCCTTCAGTGAAACTTCAGTTGGTCACCAGGACCTTATGCAAAATGCTTTGCATTTTGTTTCAGGGAGACAACATAATCGCCGAGACATCTCGGCGAGATCACTTAGTCTTATCAAGGGCCCTCTTTCTTTTGCATCGGGGAGACTCCCGCTGAACCATCACTGTCACCGAGAGCTCCTCCCAAAACTTGCCTCCTTTGTGTCCTTGGTAAGACCTCTTAGTAAAGTTTGTTGACTTACGCCGAAGGTATGCCTTCGGTGAGACCTCCCACAGATTAGCATGGCATTCTAGCAAAAACATTTCTTTATGCCGATAAGACCTTTCGGTGCACAGTCAAGGAGACATAACCTTTTCGCTATGACCCTTCATGGAAGCCTTAAACTCCTGCCAATATGTTCCATTCAACCTCTGATCAGTGAGACAAAGCAATTTTGATGTGACCACATACCAACGGTATAACTTATGCCGATATAGTCCTTTTTTGTCACCAAAACCATGTGAATGTCATGCCGAAAGTTGTCTGTATGTAAAAAAAAATCGTTATGACAAGAAATGTCTTCCCAATAGGCAACATAGACATTTCAAAAATGGATCGGGGGGACCCTGCCATTCACATGCCGATATGTTCCCTAGTTTGAAGCATTCGGACCTAATGGAACCCCTGTCACATGATATTCTGCCTAATTGAGCTTGAGGGTGAAAATTAGGTAACATTTCTGGTGACCTTTGTTGGATGTTTTCTTGCTAAACATGAAGACTAGTAGCCTAGGCCTATCCATTGGGCATGGAGTCATTGAAAAAATTTTGGAACAAACTTGGAACAACTTTGTACATTGTAACATATTTGTGACTCAAGAAGTAGATGACTCAGACATTTATTGAAAACAGGAAGCTACAAAAGGGAAAACTATCTAACTCTGCTAGGACAGCACTTAGGGAATTGAAAAATGCAACTAAACCTACCCTACACTAACCAGTAAAGAAGTTGGTCAAACAAAACCATTCACTAGCTCTGTGAAATAACTACCTCCCTGACTAATAAAAGATGAATTGCAAGTTGACGACTTGCAGACAAAGCATGATAAAAGAGAGAAAATGCCCATACTAATTGCAGGACACTTGGACAAACAAAGATAAATCCACTTACCATTTCAAATTGATCGCGAAAACTGATGTCTGCAAATGGATAAGTGGATATATCCTGTTGTTCCAAAGTAGTAACTGCATCAAATTTTTTTGGAACAATGGCACACTCTACTATCCTTGGCACTCTATTAATCAAATCTTTAATTGGGCATCCTTTGGAAAGGATAAACCCTTTGCTCTTAATGCTGATTTGCTTGTCAAAATTTGCTTCTTCTCTGTTTTGCACAATGGTAATCTCATTTGAATGAATTGGCTCAGAGGTCAATGAAATGTTTGCTTCATTCACCCTATAAAATTGGTCAAATGCTATCAAGTCATGATTGTCTTATATTTTCTGCATATTGATCAACACACCACCATCATACCCCTCAGTATGTTGACTAACATTTGGCATTAGGGATTGTATCATAAATTTTCCTTCAGTTCCCTCCATAAAATCTGGAGGCTCATCAAGTAAATCAGTGAGGGCTTGAGGTACAGGCTCTTTTTCATTTGATATACTGATATCTACTTGGTGCGCTTCACTAAAAGTTTGTTTATAATCCAAGCTTGAAATGAAAATCTTTAGATCATCCCAGAACAAATCCTCATCATTTTGCACAATACCAGTCCCCTTAATGATAAGAGGACTATTGTTTTCCTCAGGACGACACTCTTGAGGGAAGAAAAATTTCTGCTCTATTGCATCTGTATGATCCTTCAATACACACTTTTGTTGATCATGCTCAACTTGATGGAAGAACACCTCATCATTAGTGTTATCACCTTTTTGCTGTTGAAACCCTATAACTGATGGTTGTTTAGACATGCTTTTTTCAACCTCATTATCAAAACCAGGAAGCTCAGAAAACAAACTATTCAGGGTTTCATCACTCTGTTCAACAAAACTAGGAAGCTCATTAGATGAATATGACATAACTCCATGTTCAACTATCATTTCTTGTTTAGAACTTTGTTTTCCTAACTAGCCCTGCTCATCAATCACTTGTAACAACCCTAATTTTTCATTTTGAACTTCATGCTCAAATGTATCAATACCCAAAAGAGTTTTATCTACCTCAAAAACTTGTTTTATCTTATCAGTAGGATGACTTTGAAATTGAAAAGACTACTCTTGAGGGATAAGGGACTAAGCTTCCTCAATTGCAGGCCTTTCCACTAGATGATAACTCCTAAAATTTGGAATTTCAAACTTAGGGAGCTTAATTGAAGAATTAGAAGACTTACTTTGTTTATCTTGCTGATCGGTTAGAACAGTCAAGGATTCTTTGGAACAAGTGTCCTCTTGCTGCTCAATCCTTTGTTGCTGCAATTGATAACACTTAATGGCTAAATGCAAAGGATTTACATTCTTAATCTTCTCCCAGAGGATTAAATCATCTTGATCAATAAGTTTCTCCTCCTTTGCTTTCTTTTCAATAGAAGTTTCATTCTGTTCAAAGTTTGGAACATTGAATCTCCTGTAGTGAAGTCCTTCCTCAAAGAAAGGATTTGAAAAGGAAGTAGTTGATTGGGGCATTTGAGAAGGTTTCTCTTTAGGAGACTTAGACTGACTTTGCTGAAATTCTTGTACTAAATGGGATCCTCTTTGTGTCTCAACTTCTTGCTGATGAATATAAGCTTGATAAGCAAGCTCCTCCTACTGCCTATTGACCTCCAGCTAATTTTCAATTTCTTTAAACTGCTTTTGGAAATATAAAGACATATTCTCTATACTCATTTCATCTAAATTTTGAGGCTCATATGAAGAAAAAATTTGCTGATTGGAGATAAAATAACCCTCCTGGGGTTGTTGATGAGCATAAGCATGTCGCTGTTGAACTTGTGCAGGGGTGGGTGGGTGGTAGACCAATTCAGCTTGCTGGTAACCCATTGTTACATAGCTATTTTGAGTAAAACTAGTGGTATCTTCAATAGGGTATGACTGATAAAAAGATGCAGGCACCATACCTTCATGAAATGGTGAATGGTAAGACATACTATCATGAAACCAGTACTTCGATTACTGAAACCAGATAGATCAGACTTGGAGTCACTAGGTATGTTAAAAACTTTCCTCCAAAGGAAGAAAATACTAATGTACACACCAAATAGCAGCAATAAATTGTCGAAACATGAACTGAGAAGCAGTTCATAGTCCCACCGGGTGTGCTAGAAACTGTTATCACCTAGAAATGCACCCTATGCACAAAGATTAAAACTGAGCTTTCTAGAGACACAATGGGATCATCTCAAGGTTGTGGGTCACCTATGATTGAAATGAACCTCCAGAGAAGGTCGGCTTCCTTTGGTATCACCTAGACTATTGTTTCTTTGAGAGGAAAGAGGGAAGAGATACATAAATTAAGGAACTACACTAGGGTGATACACTGAACTGGTAAGAAATCATGAAATGAACATAGGAAGAACATACACTTGAAATCCTAATTGCTATTCTCAGAGCAACTTCTTTCAGACTTAATGCTTTAGTCATAATAGGTTTGGCCTACATCCACATCTCAGGAAGGAAAGATTAATTTCACAGCTCTAAGATATGAATACAGAGTTATAAAACATAGTTAAAGACTTGCATGTTCAAAAGAAACATACAGAAATGAGAATCGATACAAACGTGAACACAAAATTCCAAGGAAAACACTATGTTGTATTCAGGATTCCAGCTGAGTTACAAAATATACATCAGTTGAGGAAGGATAGATAAGAAATCACTAACTCTTTTGGATGCATTATCTAAACTGATTATAGAAAAGGAAAAAAAATGCCTTATATACAGACTTTATGTTGGCCCCTTAGGGCTTACAAAAATATTAGAGCTCAGAAAGATCTATCTTCATATCTTTTGATTAAAATTAATGTTGAAGCCTGCGTGTCCCTACTATGTGTGTCAGCGAAGATCGTTCCCTGGAGAAGCCTCTTGATCTTTCTGCAACCACTGCATTTACTCTGATCCTGGCATTGTGTCTTGCTCGAAACACCTCGGCTGAACACCTTGAATGCCTTGAGCTCACTCTGATTCGTGTGGCATTCATCTAGAGTTGACATTCTTCGTTCCGGTCAAACCACCATGACTTGTCTCAGCCTTCTATGATTGGCTAGGCACATTTTACATGGGTTCCAATTTGGTCAAGAGCCCTCTCAGGCGAAAATACATCTTGGCGAGACACTGAAAGTGTCTCACCGATGCGATTAGGTGTCTCTATAGCTATCAGCATATCATAGAATAGTCGATGAGACTTCTGGTGAAAACGCATCTTAGCGAGACACTGAAAGTGTCTCACCGATGCGATTAGGTGTCTCTATAGCTATCAGCATATCATAGAACAGTCGGTGAGACTTCTAGCGAGCCCATTTCATTTACCCTGAGCTTTCTCTTCTCCTCCGGGCTCGAGCTCCTTTGGATTTCGGTGAGACCTTACCGGGTTAGCAAGACCTCATCCCAATGGCTTTGTCTCATGCGAGCTCCTTTGCAGTCGGCAAGACATCCATGTGTTAGTGAGACATTTTACCGAAGGCAAAATGTTACCCCGAATGATGTTCATCTTTGGTAGGAGTTGATTGATGTCACCCCAAATGCGTGCCACTCCACTGAGCTCCACATTCCTTTCACTGAAACTTTATCAATTCGGTAGGACCTCATGGTGATGCCCCATAGTCATACTAATATTTGCTTTTGTCGCTAAGACACCCACATTTCGCCGAGACCTCTTGTGAACTCTTCTTGTTTGCTCGAGCTCTCCTCTATTCGATGAGACTCCTGCTAGTCGGGAAGACATCACACCGACCTCTTATTTCTTCGGCAAGACCACTGGCTTTTGGCAAGACCCTACGGCAAGCTTCAAATCTTTTGGTGAGCACATCTTGTTATTGGTAAGAACTTTTTGTGTCAATGAGACATCTCGCTGATTTTCGTTCTTTATACCGAAGCCACACCCCTTCGGTGAAACTTCAGTTGGTCATCAGGACCTTATGCCAAATGCTTTACCTTTCGGCGAGTTCCTTTTCTTGTCGGCAGGACTCCTGCTGAAGGAAACCATATCGAGACCACCCTTTCTTTCTTCAACAAGACAATATCCACTCGCCGATACTACATGTCAATCCCTTTGCCCTTTTCTAAGCTCCATTTCATTTCAGGAGACATCATAATCGCTGAGACATCTTAGCAAGATCACTTAGTCTTATCAAGGGTCGTCTTTCTTTTGTGTCAAGGAGACTCCTGCCAAACCATCAGTGTTGTCGAGAGCTCCTCCCAAAACTTGCATCCTTTTTGTCCTCGGTAAGACCTCCTAGCGAAGTCTGTTGACATACACCAAAGGTATGCCTTCTGTGAGACCTCCCATAGATCGGCATGACATTCTGGAAAAAATATCTCTTTATGCCGATAAGACCTTTCGGTGCACAGTCGGGGAGACATAACCTTTTTGCTATGACCCTTCACCGAAGCCTTAAACTCCTAATGATATGTTCCATTCAACCTCTGATCGGTGAGACAAAGAAATTTCGCTATGACCACATACCAACAGTATAACTTATGCCGATATAGTCCTTTTCTGTTGGAAAAACCGCATGAATATCATGCCGAAAGCTGCTTGTATGTAAAAACAAATTGTTATGACATCATAAATGTCTTGCCGATAAGCAACATAGATATTTCAAAAATGGATCGAGGGGACCCTGCCATTCACATGTCGATATGTTCCCTGGTTTGAAGCATTCGGACCTAATTGAACCCCTATCACATGATATTTTTCCTGATTGAGCCTGAGGGTGAAAATTAGGTAACAATTACATTGTGTCACCACTTTCATGGAGATAGTAGAAAAGGGACCCATCCTTGAACATACCCTTGTTTCCAAAGGGCACATCAAGATACATAACCATGATAAAGAAAGGTCATTTGGGGATAAGCCACATTTTTGGAACAAGAACAAAAACTCAATGAATGATGGTGTCACTGATACTAAACACGTCCAAGAGGCTAATACATCCCAGAGACAACTTTCCGTACCTAATTCCATATATCTGTACCATAGGGGGCACCTCATCCTCCTCAACAACAAAACTAGAATAGTCAAGGGAACGTTAAATGCTAGTATGCTAAATTAGGAGAACCCTTGAGTGTCGTATTCAATAAGTTGTTACAGGTCAACTATCTGATTACCTACCTTGTCACCAAACCACTTGACGAATCCAAACCTAAACCTACATGGTTTAGGGAAAATGAATATTGTGAGTTCCATAAAATCAAAAGACACACTTTGAATAAGTGTCAAGGCCTCAAAAACTATGTCCAAGATCTTATCAATTGAGGAGATATCAAAGTCGACACCAATCAAGCTTTGTCGTCAAAGTTGAAAATATATCAAAACGCCTTTCCAAACCATAATCAAGGTGCGAGCACATCCAACAACAATCCCCAAGACAACAACACAAATAACATAAGCTATAAGAATGTACCCCTAAATTATGATGGTATTGTCCATTACATTAAGTAGGTAGAACCCCGTGTATCTATGATACATGTCAAAGAAAAAAGACCCTCAATGTGTTGTTACTACACGATGAACTTGGATCACTATCCCTGCAACCTCTGCACCATCCCAGCCAAGTCTTGTAAACTCTAAGTACAACATTCAGGATCACTTATGAAAGACCCTTGCTCAAATCTCAATCTTGGATTTGCTTAAGTCTTCTCCTGTACATCAAGAAATTCTCAACAGAGCCTTATAGGAAACCCATGTACCTAATGACATCGATCCTACACGATTCCAAGCTTTGGTAGGACACCTGGCTTTATCTCACCAGCTACACTTCAACCAGAATGACATTCCAAATATTGATGCCAATCACAACCGCCCCTTGCATATCAAAGTCTTAGTTGCCCGTCATAAAATAAAAAGGGTCTTGGTAGATAATGGCTCTGTCCTCAATCTATGTACTCTAAAATTTATAAAACAGGTGGGGTATACTCAAGCAAATTTAAGTAATTAAATCATCATGATCAAGGCCTATGATAATACAAAAAGAAATTCTAAAGGAATTATCAGTCTTCCTATCTAGGTTGGACCTCTAGTTTAGTACACTACCTGTCATTTCCTTGATTTGGATTTACCATATAATCTCCTCCTTGGCCGCCCATGGCTCCATGCCATGCAAGCCCTCCCCTCCACGTACCATTAGTGCCTAAAATTCTTGGTTAATGGACAAGAGGTCAACATCTATGCTGACCCACAACCATTTGAATATTGCTGCACTTTAGAAGCGTCCTTTCCTCACTTGCATTATTGTCCTGGGGTTGAAATGGGGGCATCTTAGTCATCATCCACTAATCCACCCTCTACCACGATAACCACTCCATCTCCTACTACCAATCCTGTAGTCGCAAAAGTCCAAATCATTGACAAGGGGTGTGTTGAATATGAAATGCATACTACTCTTAATGTAGAAACCATGCCATCATCACCACATGAGTACAGTCAACCTTCACATGCTACTCCAAAGGAAGACAAGACTATCACCTTTAGTGCCAAAATATTCCTACTACCACTTTCAGGTCCCCTAGTATCAAGATAGATGCACCAGAAGAGGATATAAGTCAATGGGTATAGCGAGAAGAACTCCAACTAGATCCTCCTTTAAAGGAATATTTTTAGGAACCATATCCTTGGTCAGCTAAGTTGGCAAAAAATTATAACTACCAAGGGTCCTAGGTAAAGAAGAATAGGGGCGGTTACAACCTATTGATACATCAAAGTTGTCAAAGAACATAGGCATCAGATATGACAAAAAGCAAAAAGGCCCTGCAACATCGTTTAATACTTCCAATAGTGTTGTCATGGACAATGGATCATTGGAAGACATACTCAAGGAGGAATCCATCATACGTGCATACAATGACGTCGATCACATAGACCTATCATCCATATTCGAATGTCTATCCATCTATACCATTAGCCTATCCTTTTCATCACCCTGAGATTATTGATTGGGACCTATGTGACAGGGTACCCATCAATATGTCTATGGATACATATTTCAACCTTATGGGATTGGGGGAGGACGAACACTCCAGTCACAAAAATAAAAATAAGAAAAATAAAAAGTGATCATCTAGTGAAAACCTCCTCAAGGCACTTCCTGACCTTGAAAATGTAAAAATAAAGGACACATCTGATGGCAAAAACCTTATAGAGGTGCTGGAGGATGGAGATGTTCATCTTCCCCTTATGGGAACTCAATTATCTACATGATGGTCCATCCTAATTGAAGAGACTCGAGAAGTTAATCTAGGTACTGCTGAAACACCTAAGATCACATATGTGGCCAAATCACTCTCAGATCTAGAATATGAAATCATTGTTCAATTACTCCAAGAGGGTATTGTTAACTTTTCTTGGTCATATTTAGACATACTGGGCTTGGATCCCGCTTTAGTGGTTCATCATCTAGACGTTCACCCTGATGCCAAGCCTATGAAATAGAAGATCCACAAGATGCATCCACAGGTAGCATTATTAGTCAAGAAGGAACTAGAGAAGTTACTAGATGCAGGATTTATTAGACCAATTGACTACTCTAATTAGATCTTCAATATAGTACCAGTTTCCAAACCAAATAGAAACATTTTGATCTGCATAGACTTCAGGGATCTTAACAAGGCCTGCCAAAAAGATGACTTCCCTCTACCTAACATTGATATGTTGGTTGACCTCACTGTAGGAGATGAGATGTTATCCCTTGTGGATGGTTTCTCTAGTTATAATCATATCCAAATTGCACTTGAAGACCAACACAAGACCACTTTCACAATACCTTGGGGTACCTTTTTATACAATTTTATGCCCTTTGGTTTCAAAAATACAGGGGTGACATATCAGAGGGTAATGACAGTCATCTTCCATGACCTCATCCATATCATCATGGAGGATTATGCCAATGACTTGTTAGGGAAATCCAAATCCTAAGCAGAACATCCTACCATCCTAAAAAAGATCTTTGAACAGTTGGAATATTACAAGTTATGGCTAAATCCAAAAAAGTGTGTCTTCAGTGTTACGTCAGGAAAATTGTTAGGTTTCATAGTCTTTCGAAGGGGTATTTAGGTTGATCCTGCCAAGGTGAAAGATATTCTAGACATGCCACCCCCATGCAATCTGAAGCAATTAAGAAGTCTTCAAGGGAAGATGCAATCCATCCATCAGTTCGTAGCCCAACTTGTAGATAAGTGCCATCCATTCACCCATCTTCTGAAGAAAGACTCCACTTTCCAATGGAACCAATAATGTCAAACTAGTTTCGATAAGATCAAAGAATACTTAGCTCATCCACCAATCTTGATGCCTCCTATTCTAGGGAAACCCCTCCTACTTTATATCTCTGCCACTTTAGTCGCACTGGGGGAATTGTTGGCACAACATGATGAATCATCAAAAGAGAGGGAAATCTACTACATCAGTCAGACACTGGTCGGCTATGAATTAAACTACTCTCCCATGGAAAAATCCTGCCTCATAATGGTCTTTAGCACACAGAAACTCTGGCATTACATGCTCAACCATCCAGTCAAATTAATTGCTAAGATTGATCCACTAAAGTATCTATTATTCAGAACCACTTTGACTGGCCGCATGGCTAAGTGGGTCATGCTCCTAAGTGAATTTGACATAGAGTATGTGGAGTGATAATCCATAAAGGGACAAGTCATAGCTGATCAGTTGGTCGAGGCACCATTAGTAGATGCTTAACCTCTAGAAATTGAATTTCTAGATGAATAAGTTTACACAGTCACAGACGCGCCTTCTTGGACATTGTATTTTGATGGCTCCTATACTCTTAATGGATCAGGTGTAGGGATTTTATTAGTTACCCCTCAAGGTGACTACATTCCAAAATCATTCAGGATAGCATTACCATGTACCAACAACATCGTAGAGTACGAATCCCTCCTCACCAGCCTCTGAATTGCATAGCAGTGGCACATAACTCATTTGAAAGTCTTTGGTGATTCATTGTTAGTCATCAAGTAGGTTAATGATGAATTCCTAAAAATGGATGATAAGTTGTTACCCTATAAACGCATGGTGGATGATTTCAAGGAATATTTCACCTTCATACAATTTGACCAAATTCCTAGGGTACAGAATAAATCAGCTGATGCAATGGCCACTATTGGCTACCTGATTGACATGCCTAAATATTGGACAGAATGTGAGTTCCTTGTAGAAAAAATTTTAATCCCAACATATGATATTCCTGAGATTGACATGGTGTGCAATATCGTGGGTCTCACTTCCCCCTAGTACTAGGACATATATACCTATCTCCATGATAATATTCTACCCCTAGACCTCACATGAAACCAACAAAAATCCTTTATTCAATGTTCAATCTGATACATTATCATCGGTGATACACTTTATCGCCATGGGTATGATGGAATCCTCCTTAGATGTCTGAATGAGACTAAAGCCTGCACAACACTAACAAAGGTACATAGCGGTGTTTGTGGAGCTCATTCAAATGGTATGGCCCTGGCCAAAAGGATTCTCCGAACTGGATATTATTGGCCTACATTAGAGCATGATGCTTGTGAATTCGTGAAGAAATGCCTTCCCTACCAATAACATGCAGATTTGATTCATGCTCCAACACAGGACCTTCAACCCCTCCTAGCACTATGGCCATTCTCTCAATGGGGTTTTGACTTGATTGGCAAGATTTACCCACCATCTTTCAATAGCCATACATTCATAATTACTGCCACTGAGTACTTCACCAAGTGGGTGGAAGCAATTCCACTCTCACAGATCACTGGCACTCAGATTTCAAAATTCATCCTTTACCATATTCTCTACAGATATGGTAGATCCCATCCACCATCCTCTCCAATAATGGAAAACCTTTCAAAAACCAGGCCATGAAACACCTCTATGACACCTTCCATATCCAGCATCGTTGGTCAATGCCTTATTACCCCTAGGGTAATGGTTAGGCCGAAGCAACCAACAAGACCCTTATCTGCATCCTCAAAAAGGTTGTCAATAAAACTGGTCAAGATTGGCACCTCCATATTCATCCTGCCCTCTAGGCATATCGTACCTCCATCCGCACCCCTACAGGTGCCACTCCTTATTGTTTAGTCTATGGCATTGAAGCCATCTTTCCAATTGAATTTGAGATCCCATCACTGAGAATTTCTCTAAAAAATCTTATCAGTGAGGAGGATGCTCATGTTGCATAGCTTGCACAGCTGGAGTTACTTGATGAAAGAGGAATCAAAGCCTATGATCATCTACAAGCATATCAGAACCACCTCAAATATAACTATAACAAGAAGGTTCATCCCTGATAGTTCCAGGTTGGGGGTATGTACAGAATCATCATGGAAAAAATAGGCTCTTCAGTGGCAAAAAATTCAAACAAATCATAGTTAGGCAACTTGATAAAAATTTGAATAAGTTATCTATAATATTTTGAAAATATGTAATAATAGAATCTGTAGCAAGTTGAATGTAGTTTCTAAACTACTAGGCTTGTTTAAAAAATAAAAAAATCTATTTCATGAAAATTTGAAATCTAAATGCAGTGGTACTTACATTTCAGGGAAAAAATAAGAAGTGGGTGTCTATCTAACCACGCTAACCACAATAATTTAATGATAATATTTTTTTATAATATTTTAGATATAAGTAGAGGACTCATGCCCTGATGTGGTGCATATTTTTTGTAATTTTTTATGGAGTAAATAATTAATTATGATTTTTTTATTACAAATTTTTAAAAAATATAAAAACTTGTATGTCTGACCACCTTAACTTGGTCAAAACTTCATGAAATTCAAATTTTATTTTTTTAATCCTATAGTATGTGAAAGCTATAGATTTCTCACTATAGATTTTTTTTCAATCAACCTATCAATCAGGACTTTAGTCATAATTTGAATAGAAAATGAATAATAATTACTTATTAAATTCAAAGTAAAGCATAATTTATATCGGTGGAAAGCTGAGAATCTCCTTTAAAAACCATTTTTTTTCATCAATTTTGGGTAAAAGGATAGTCATGAGCCACATACCCATCATATTAACACTTTTTGGCCCATCATGATCCTACACATACCCTTGGAGATCTCATTCTTAAAGAGAATTAGCGCACCGAATAGGACCGAGACAAGAAAGGAAAATTTGAAGCAAACTGGTTGTGGACTTATATCATAGCCGCTAAATATGGATCTGGGGCATATAGACTGGCTACTCTTGAAGGAGAGCCCCTCGAAGAACCCATCAATATCATGCATCTAAAGAGGTTCTACTCCTAAGTCCGCTTGGTAGCCCCACCTAATCAAAAAAATCAAAAAATCAAAAAATAAATAAAAAATCAAAAAATAGTAAAGAGAAATAAGTTCATCCTATGGTGAAAACCACCTTTTGGTGGTGCCTTGGATAAGTATGGGTGGTGAAAACCTGGTAACAAGTGTCATCCATAGAGGGCTTAATCATTATCTACCTAGCATCCTAGCTATTTTATGCTTTCATCCGCACTATCATCCTCACCCATCCTATCCTTAGCCGCTTGGTATATTTTGATTGAGCATTGGATGATCCATCTAGGCTTTCCTTCATCCTGATCTTTTCAATATCCCACTCCAATCTTATTTCATTCGTCTCATCATCGGTCAGTTTGTGTCTTCATATGGCCCCCCTCCATCATGTCGGCCTTTTTCTAGATCTCATCTTGTCACGACAGTCTCATCATCCTTAGTCGAACTACATAGCCCCTGCCCTATCACATAGGCAAGGCTGATCATTTGATCTGCCCTCAGGGTATTCTGACCATCTCTTGTTGGTCATCCATCATATTCCTTCACCGTCCTCTTTTTCTTTATATATGGTCTCTTCTTTAACTACAAGGGCTCTGTGCTTTTGCATAGGCAAGGCTAATTTTTTATCAGCCCTTGAGCCCCTAGGTCTGTAGGGTGTGTTAGTCTGTGTCCTTGTCTGGCTTTTTCTTCACAAAAAAAAATCCCCTAGTGTCAAGACATATGGATAATGGAAGACATCTTACATCAACTGGGTCATTCTAGTTTAGTATCCATGATCGGTCTCAATAGGATGCATCCTTCCTAGCAGACCTCATCAATTCCATCCATCCCCTTGATCCTATGGAAAAGGACATTTTGAAATTAATTGTGATATTTTGATGCTTTTGGATTTTGTTTATCATTTGAGCTCCCTATCAGCACTTGTCATGGTTTCCTTGATGCATAAAATCATGGTGTGTTTTGACTCATCAACATAGGGGTGTATCTTGATCTTTTCTTTGTTGTTGCCTTCTCGGTTGTCCCACGTAGTACCCACCAAGATCCCTGAGGTCTTGTGTTACGCTAGGGAATCCTTGTGTGTTTTGGGTAATCCCAATACCTGGCCCAAACAAGGTCATCGTGACCTTGGGGTGTCAGGATAGCCTTTTTGTTTGTTGTGTTTGTTTCATGCATTGGATGCCAACTCGCCTTGGTCTTACATATCAGGGTATTCGGCATTTTATGCTATAGCAAAAATCAATGCTCTGAAGATGGCAAATTGCATTCTTGACTACATTTCATTTCACTACATACACTCTTCATTCAACCTTCTTCATGACTTAGGACTTGTGATTTAGGTTGTGCAAGGTCTTGACACTTTTCCCTGTTGATCTTCCTATTAGGATACTAATGGTTTTTTGACAGGTGTAGTATCACACCCATAGTACACCTATTGCTTGTCTGCACTCCCATGCAAGTCCTTACTGACGCTTAGGTTTGCATTATAGGAACTCATCTTTCATTCATATTTCATGTTACATTATAGGTTCAATATATTTCATAGTCCATAAGCTAATTAGATTAAGCATCATAGTTTCATTTAACCCATACACGTCCATATTAGCATTTACATCATACATGCAATATCACCTACCAAAACATATTGTTAGCTACATCCTAATTACAGTTCATACCAAATATTCATATCATCCTACATTATCAACATTAATATAGGAATAATCATCCATTACCATAAACATGTGCATACATAAACCAAAGTGTCCATCTACATAAGCATGAAGTATCATAAACATGCGCATACATAAACCAAATCATCCATTCTCATAAGTATGCGCAGACATAAACCAAATCATCCATTCCCATAAACATGTACATACATAAACCAAAGTGTCCATCTACATAAGCATGGAGTAGCGTAAACATGTGCAAAAATAAATCAAATCATACATCCACATAAGCATGCGATATCATATACATGTGCATAAATAAATCAGATCATCCATCCACGTAAGTATGAAATATCATACACATGCATACATAACCTAAATCATCCATCACAAAAAAACATAATGCATAGTGTCAATAAGGGGTGTCACATATCATAATCAAAATAATATAATGTACATCTCGTCACAAAGCCTCAAGCATAGTCTACCATATATCCATCATATATCATAAAATAAGGTACAAAATCCAGCGATGTAGAGCACCTCTGATCTCTACCGATAAGTACTAAACACTCCATCCTATGTCTATCAAAAAACTGGTATCCTGTCATCTACTCTTTGGCTGCTCTACTGTGAGCTACCCACATCTGATCTTTGAGGAGAGTCCGACACTGGCCCTCTATGCATGGGAGTCCCCTAATACTCATGGGTGGGAGTCTGCTGGTAACCACTTAGGGGATACGGAGTCCTCTGATAGTCACTATGCCCTCTGGTACATGTCCCTAATGACTGGGATGGTGTTGGCATCTAAGGTACCTATCTAATGTAGCGCGTTCTACACTACACTAGATCTAGAATGACATGCTCATATGCACACTACCAGTAACTCACCTCCTACATATAATTAGCTCACTGCGTAGCCAGATTCCTAGCGGCATTCCACTCAAGTCTATGCATGTCTTGATCCCCGCTAATAACTCTTCACTCCTGTACCCAAGCCTCCTGTGCTACTATTAACTATTGTACCTACCTTTTAGCCCTGTCTCTCTCGGCCTTGGCAGCCTATAACTATGCCCGTAACCCCTGACTCACCCCCCTCACCATGCACTGCCCGTAGCTAAGCCTGTGTTGTGTCTCGCTCACTTTATAGTGTCTACATCCATACCTCTGTGGCATCTCTCTCCCTATGCACAGCCTATGCCTAAGCCTCCTCTACATCCTTATCCCTCTGAAGTGCCTGAAGTCTCAACTCAAAAAAATATCGCTTCCATCGAAGACCTGACACCTGTGACATCATTGCATCCCTCTCTCTCTGAAGAGATTGAACCTTTGTCATTGTCACCTGCTTCTCACTCTCGGACACCAGAGTACGTGCCTATAACACATCCCTCTCTACCTCTATGACCTACACTTGTGTCTGTGCCACATCTCTCTCTGACTGTAGCATGCATATCTCCCTCCTCATCTCCTCCTCTCTTTGCTGCATCAATCCCATATCCTCAACTATCTTCTCTAAACAATCCACTTTTTCTCTAAGCTCAGCCCGCTCCTAGTGCAGATTTGCTCTCTCTTTCCATAACTTCTCTAGCTGTCCCTGTAGACCCTCTCTGTCTCCGATAGTCCCTACCCCAGTCTCTGATGACTGCTGCCCTATCCCTCCTCCAATGACCTGTCGTATCGCCACCTTCACCACCAAATGGTCTCTCTCCCATCTCACATCTCCCTCCTCATGCTTGCTAGCCACCTCTGCTCACAATCTCTCTATCTCTTCCCACAGGTCAACTGCCTCATCTCGTGCCTCATTCCTCTCTCTCATCAATCTCCTATCCACATCAGACACCAACATGGCCAAGACTGAGTAATCTCTCTCACCCTAGGTGAATCATGCATGTAGCTCACTCAACTTTGCCTCTAATCTGATCCACTCTGGCTCTATCTATCATAATCGCTGCTCGTTGAGGTATAGTTTCTCCAAAGTCTCTCTCAACACCATTGTGGGATCCTCTCCTCTAGGTGGTGCTATCAACAGTGGTGCGATGTCATGCACATCAGAGTCAATGTCCATCTCTAGCGGCTCATACACCTCACTCTTTGTCTATGCCTCCATCTCATCCACATCAATCACCGAGGGGGCTCCCCCTCTCCCTATCATCCTCTCCTACTCTCCACTGAGCTCACCCTCCTCCTATCTCTGTCGTTGCTGCCCTCTTGTGGCCATGTTTGCCTCCTGCCTCTCCCACACTCCACTGGCCTTGACATCCTCCTCTCTCTCCTGCTGCTGACCTCCTAGGGATGCACATGCCTCGTGGCTCCTCTCTCTCTAGACCTTTAGCCCCCTATCATTTTGTGTCATAGTCCTAACCTCATCCTCTCCCTCCTTTGCTCCATCTCCTCCTCAGGCTTTCCATCATCTTCTCCTCCTCCTGGCTTCCCTCACTGGCTCCTCAGTTGCTCCAACTGCCTCCTATCCCTCCCCCTATTGTCCTCTCTCCTGGCCTCCTCTCTGTCACCCTCAGGGTATTGGTCTCTCCTCCCTCAGTCGTCTCTCATCCTCTGATCCGAACCCTAGTGCTCCCTCAATCGACACTACTAGGGTAATCTATGGAGGTGGATGTCGCCTGAACCACTGCCAATATCGATCTATCACCCCTACATCCCTCTGCCCCTCCCGCCTGCCTAGGTATGGCACAAACTGCAGTGCCTCTAGCTTCACCCACACTACATCCAAATCTAGCTCAGCCCCCCATGGCCGCTCTCATGTCAGTCGTCGAAACATCACCCACCCCACAGGAATATCCTGCCTCACTCTAAACTATTGCGTCACCTGATTGGTTCTATGCAGCTCCACTATAAGTGGACCTCTCCCAATAATATAACATTAGGTAAAGAAGTAACCATTGTGTGCCTCCTCATTGTCCCTCCAGCCCCTGAAGTGTCGTAGCATACACGGATGCCATACTGTCATCTTTTCCTGCACATCATCTAGTCGCCTCCTCCATACATCTACATCTCTAACATCTTGATACCGTAGTATCACTCCCCCCTCTACCCCCCATCCCCAAGCCATGACCTCTTTGTCATCCTGCTCTCCTACTCTCCACACGATTGGCCTAATCACCCTGATGTGCTCCCAAGCCCAAACCTATAATAGTGTAACATGTGTCACACTTAACACCCTCTGATAACATACCCGGTGCATATCCCGGTATAGTTATGCCAGCATATAGGTCCCCCATGCAAATTGACCCTCTCGGCCCTAGATGATATGATGAATCACCTCAACAAACCTGATAGACATGAATCAACCACTACGATCTGGCACGAGTATCCCACTAATCAGCCCTACTAGGTACAATGACAATGTCAGTACCCTACAAGACAAGCATCTATCCACATCCAACTACTGTTGCTGAATCGGTAGCTCGTCACTGCCAAATACAACCTGCATGGACTCATCCAGTGCCTCGCCTGCTACCCAACACTCGCTAATTGCAAGCCCTGCTATGGGGAGCCTTAAAATCCACCAAACATCCTCTAGAGTCACTGTTATCTCCCCATTCGGTAGATGAAATGTCAATGTCGTCGAGTCTCAGCACTCTATCAAGGCTATCAGCATGGCCCTATGGGCCTTAATCATCGAATATGATAGCATATGAACTAGTCCTGCCTCTGCCAATCTCTGGTGATCTGTGCCTATCATCCCCGCCATGCATCTCATCAGCACATTGGACAGTCTCTCCCACGTCTGCAAGCTCTCAACATTCTGCACTCATCACATAAACACTATGTCTGTTTTCACTAGCATCATTTTACCCCCATTTTATTATCTTACCTCTTCCCACCCCAGGATTTCCCTTCTGTATCCTACCTCCTTCCCCCCTTTTTTAACCTTAGATCCTCGCCCTAGCTTGGGGTGGACCTACCCTGGTTCTTGGGTGGACCCACCCCAGCTCAGGTGAACCTGCCTGGATCCATGGGTGGACCCGCCCCAGTGCCCAGATGGACCCACCCAGCTCCATGGGCGGACCCGCCCTAGTGCCCGAGCCGACCCGCTTAGGCCCACGAGCGTATCCACCTGAGCTCAGGCAAACCTGCCCCAACCCGCTAGCGAGCGTCCACCTAGCCTTCAGCAGATGTGCCCCAACCTGGGCGAACCAGTCCAAGTTGTAGGTTGGGCCTCCACCCAAGCCCGGGCCCACCTGCCCACGCTCCAGGTCGGGTCTCCACCCGAGCCTGAGCAGACCCGCCCGACTGCGTGAGCGGACCCACTCAGCTACGCAAGCAAACTCGCCCAATTGTGCAGGTGGACCCACCCAGGGATGGCTAAGCTCGTCCATGGGAAGCAAGGCATGCCCCTCCCCCCACTAACATTTTTTTTCCCTCTAACCCATTTTTCACCCAGCCCGACCCAACAAAACCCATGTTTTCTTTTTTTGCAAAGAAAAAGAAAATTAACCAAAATCATAAAGTTGGGTTTCAAACTAATCTGGCATGGCATGGCACACTCGACGAAAAATCACCCTCTCGTCTGCCCAATGGATGATGTCGGTATCATACTCTGGCATCGTGTCCC
Source organism: Sequoia sempervirens (assembly GCA_007258455.2). Lineage (NCBI taxonomy): Eukaryota > Viridiplantae > Streptophyta > Pinopsida > Cupressales > Cupressaceae > Sequoia > Sequoia sempervirens. The sequence continues at coordinate 286,795,408 of VDFB02075321.1, forward strand.
TTCCCTCTTGCCCTCTCCTTTTCTCCCTCTCCTCCTTACTTAACAGTTGTCCAAATGAGGAGAGGTAATTCTTAGAATTACCTTTTATAGCTTTTTCCCTTCCTTTTTACCTTTTAAAATAAAGGGAATTTTTTCCTTTTATTTAACCTTTTTCCCCCTTAACTAATTCACTCGCCCCCTATCTTCCCAGGGCCGCCATTTGCACACTATAAACCTATTTTCCTCCATTCAAGTGTCAATCTTCTTGATTTTTTGTGCTCTTTCCAATGACATATACCACTTCATATTTTTGAGAAGTTGTTTGGGGCCCCTTCTCCTTCCCCATCCGCCTTCTCGAGGAGGCATCCCCTACCATTCTCTCTCAATCTTTCCTCATAAGCCTTCTCTTGTGAGACTGGGGCATCCCCTTTATTTCTCCTTTATTCGAGTAGCTCACGCAAACTCTCTCATGTTGGGGCATCTCCTTTCCGGCCGCTTCTTCCATAGAGTCATCTCTATTTTATTTTCTTCGAAACCCTATTATCCTAATAGTGTTTCGAAAAGGGGAAAAATGTAGACATCTAAATTTGGCCACTTCCATACGGTCAAAAATGTCTCCTTAACCATCCTTTTGTTCATTTAATTCGCCTTCTTTACCGGTATTGATTAAATCACTCATTTAATTAATATTTTGTGTCCTACATAAGGTTTCCAAAGTATTTAATTTAATAAATATTTTTCCCCTCTTTCCTCTCTAAATTAAATAAATATATCACTTTATTTAATTTAGTCATATTATTTCTTGGAAATTTAAATTTATTTTCTAATTCCTCACTTTCTCTCTCATTGTCACATCCTCCAAATTTTGCAAGTTGGTCTCTAATCCCTCTTAACAATCTAACCCTCTTTCTTAATCATAACTAATTTATGATTAAAGATGTGCACACCCGTAATCATCATTAGGGTCACATCCTCCATAATTTCCCACTTACCTCTAATGTGTCATTAATTAGTCTAATCAAGTACTTGGACAACCTTAATCACTTAATTAGGTCAACCTAATCCCCATATCATTTATGGAATGTGTCTTGAGTCAACTTCATTAAAGGCTTTCTCCTTTTGGAGAAGGCACTCCACTCCCCATGTGAATTTTTAATTCACATTTAATCCCCCAATGCATTCTTTGGAATTTAAAATTATTTTTCTCATCCCCATGTGGATATTTGAGGAATTTTTAATTCCCCACATGTCCTCTCACCCACATGGGGATAAGCACCTCCTTTATGAGGAGATCTTGTCCCAATCCCAAGGTACTGTGTAGTACCTCCATGTCATGTACTCTCCTTCCACCTCATGTACACGTCACCTCTTACAAGCCACTTCACATGCCACATTTCAAGATGTGAGGGCTTGTGAGTTGTCAACTCACCTTACCCCTACATCTTAATCTTTCTAGCTCAATCTCAACCATCCATTTCCCTAGAGAATTCCAAATTCTCTATAAATACCCCCCTTTTTTCTCTCATTTTGGACAGCTGATTCATGCTAGCCAAACTCTTACAAAAAATTTCCTTGAGCCATACTTAGCCAAATTTACATTCTTGCATCCATTTCTACTTATCTTTCCATCCTCATCTCATCACATAGCTTGCATATTTCCATCCAAGGAGCATACAAACATCAAAGATCGAACGACCAACCAATGGACAACTCAACAAGGTGAAATATTTCATTTTGTTTAGTTAAGTTAATCATTACCTGCCAATCTTGAGGTGTAGGGTGTTTTTAGTTGTTATTTACACTTTTTTTGTTTGTTGTTCATTTTCTAACACTTATTTTCTCCCTATCACAATTACAATCATTCAAACATTTCATTTAGAGTTTCCCAATTTTATATAATTCTTTGAAGTGAAATCACTAACTATATTCTTCATTTAATCAAGGATTATTTTCCTAGTGGTATGTTTTATGTGGAGATACAATACCATGGCCTAGTCACATTGTTAAAAACTTTAATTTCTAAATGGATATTTTATTTTATTTTACTCTAGAAGGATAGAAGTTGTGCTATCTATAATGCAATTCTTTTATTTTTTTAAAGTAAAAAGAAAAAATCTCACTTCCTTTTATGTTTATACATAGTAGAAAAATGAAGAAAATAGAACTAGAACTTTTATGTGCTTTTAAGACTTTGTTAATAAACTAATGAAAATATACTTCACACTCTTAGTAGAGTACAACTCAAAGAATTCTACCATCATATTATGACTAATGGAACCACTCACATAATTGAACTTGTTTCTCATCACCTTCTTCTTAGTGTAGGGGCTAGCTTATTTCCTCATGAGAAAGTATTCTAGCAATATGTAGTGTTATGTCAAGGAATATTTTCTTCTTTCTTCACCTACCTAGGGAATATTATTGTTGCTTGTAGTTAAATACCATCAAGATGGTTAGGAGGTCCCTAATCATCCTTTTAATATTTTTCCACAATAGATGCTTCACTAATATGAGGACCGTCATCTCTCCACTCCTAGTGTGCAAACATGACCTTAGTGATAGGACAGATGGTATATTACTTTAGTTGGTTTCTTGTATTTTTAATCAATTATATTTTATAGGCAATACACACATCAATTTATTTTCATTGTAAACCTTATATTATATACACCTATAATACATTAATATATGATTCTCATATAATACCACTCACTTTCTGCATGGAAATTTAATGGAAAGACTATAGGAAATAAATAAAAATATTTAGTAGGGTAAATAGCAGAAAAAAAAAAGTAAGTCTAATCACTATAATATGAAAAAATCCCTCTCAATAAATACGTACATTAATTACAATGATGTTTACTAATCCAGTATAAATAAATAAATAAATTAGCAATAACAATTAATGTTAGAGTAAATAATTTATCTATTCACAATACTAAAGTGTACTTAGGTTGATGAGTTAGACATCTTGTCTATCTGAACGTGCAACCTTTAGGCCTTTAGAGGTTACCAAGTTGTTTAGTAAACCTCTTGTACATACCTTTTAAGGTTGGAAGACTTTCCATCTCACCTCAAAGGTCACTCAACACTTCACATCAAGGTTTATGAGTTGGTCAAATAGGTTGTTGGTTTGCACATTCCTAGTGATCCATAGGTTGACACCTATAGGACACTTGTCTACTCATTTGTGCCACATCATGGGGAACTTGTCAATCTACATGATAGGTGGATTGCCTCTCTCTTGCCTATATATAAGGCTTCCTCGTTTGTATATTTAGATCGACTAATTATAATATGTTCATTGCATGTGTTTCTTATCTCCATGATCTCCTAATTCTTCTATGGTATCAAAGCTAGGTAGAGATAACTTTTCAAACGGCTTGGCTTAACCAACACACTCTAAGTGTTGACCGCTTAGGTGGTTGGTGTGGGCCCATTCCCTTCATCGTCCACTTCCATTTACAAAGCAATTGTCATTAACTATTTGAAATTCAAAGAGTTCTCACTTGAAAGTAGGGTGGATACCGGTAAGCATTTGATATTGATCACCTTTATTGTATTTTATCTTTATTTTGTATACATGTTTATGCTTCTCAGCCATGGTAGAAAAATCCAGCCACTCATAACAGGGCTTTCGTGGATATTTTAAGGCGTGGGTGTTTTTTTTGTAGAAGGGCGCTTCATTGGCATCTACTTATATGGTTGTTCCAACGAGGATAATGGAAGCTTTGGAATAGGGTAATGGGCATCTGTAAAAACATAATGAAGCGGGGATTTTTGCACATATTATTGGTGGAAATGCTCTATTAAACATGTATGTGAAATGTGGAAGCATAGATAAAGGTATGTGATCTAGCAAGTGTAAAGCCAAGCTCTACAATCTTTACCAACATCCTACCTGCCTGTACTAAAATCGAAGATTTGGAATGGGGCGTTTGCATCCATCATAGTACAAAGGAAAGAGGAATTTTGTCAGATGTTTTAGCTGCAACTTCCATTGTAGATGTGTATACAAAGGAGTAAACTCATAATTTTAAATAGAAAAACAAAAATATATTTTAACACAACTAGATCAGTGCCCTATTCGCCCCTCAGATGAAAGATTTTACTATACAATCATGTTTTCTTGTCAAAATAGGGATATTGTTAACCCTTCATAATAAATTTGTGGTTTAGTATTGGCAAAAATGCAAGTTCGTTCGACATTTTATTTGCATATTTTCATTTGTATTGTTTTAAATGTTTAGAGTATATAAATGTAGGTTGATATTTATTTTAGTTTTATATTATTTTGGGTTGATAATTTTGAATGTATTATTTGAGTATATGATTTGATTATTTTAATGCATTTATTAATCAAAAAATTAGTTTATTAAAAATAATGTTTTTTTTTCTTATTTAAAATCTTGTTGTTTCTAAATTGAATAACTTATTCAACTTCAATAAAATTGTAAACTTGTAATTTGTCATTTTATTTTAAAATCTAAAGTTTCACATCTCAAGACATTTGTACATAAAGAGAAAATGAAGCTCTCTTCATTTCTTCCCAATACTCTAGCAAAAAAATTAACTTATAACTCTTGTCATCCACCAATGAATAAAGAATAACATAATTTTGTTTCTTCATATGTGCCAAAGCAAGGATGATTTCCTCCTTATTCTTCAAAGAAAAATAATAAAACTTTTAAAAATCTCAATGCCACCTCTTTTAAAAGGCGCTACTTTCATATGGGTTCCAAGGAAAAAGTAGAATATTCAAAAAGAAAAATTAAATCTAACCCCACAAGTACAATAGAAATATTACAAAGGGTGTTTTTCATATTCTATATATATCAATCACATTCAATGACATCATATCATGACGACATTCAAAACATTAAAGGTGGTTGCAAACCACATAAATAATATGAGAGCAATCTATTAGATGGATTTCCATCTAATATTATTGGTTGACATTTGGAGCTTCTATACTCTACATACATATCTATATTTACTTTATATTTACTTAGATGGTGTCCCCCATTTAGGAGGCATATCTTTTGGCCTTTTTCACTACCCTACTATATTGATAAAAATCTTGAATATTTTAAATAAGATTGTAATTATAATGATTATGTTTAGAATTTTTATCACATGTTCCTAACATAATATTTCTCATGATGATTATAGTATTTTTAATATATTCCACATGATTTAAATGACTATGATTACATTTTAGAGTCAAGTTTATTCACATTTGAAAATGATGTTTGACATTCTCAATGATATTTTTTATGACTATAAGAGTAACATTAAATAGTTATTTCTTGTGAACAAAATGAGCATTTATTGATTATACCAAATGAATCTATGGAAACGAACCAATAAAAAGTAAATAAAAAAAGGAGAAATAAGGATAATATGAAACCCTCTTCATTTCCTTCTAATGCTCCTAAGCACAAAAACCAAATTATAACCCTTATTCTCTACCAATAAAGAAAGAGAGATAATTTCATTCCTCCATACATGTTAAAACAACGAAGATTTCATCTTTTTTCTCCAAAGAAGAATAAGAAATAAAATTTTGACAATCCTAATGCCACCTTATTTGAAGACACTACTTCCACATGGGTTCAAAAAAATAAAAATATTCAAATGCTAATTAATTTTCTATATTTATGAATTCATTTAATTAAATTAATCACATTGAATCCAACTGATCCCTAAAATCCTATCCATTCATTTTTTCTACAAATCTCAACCCTCCATGTTGATGTTTGATGATTATTTTTTGACTAACCCAAATGCAAGATAAGACGCACATGATAATAGTATTAAAAAATGACTAGTAAACACTAAACTTTAATTTAAGATCCCAAACCAATGAGTTTAGATTATTTTTTAAGTTAATATTTAGATTTTTATAAATTTAAAATTTTATTAGATTTGTATCATCCCTTGGAGGGATTATATTAATTTTTTTAATTATTTAATTATGATTTTGTAATGCTATTTTTATATTTGTGAAGGGAATCCTTATCACTAGTTTCCTAAGATTCCAATGTAATGTCATTGTGTTCATGTGTGTGGAGTGTGTAATGTCACATAGTCAAAGAATTGAATTAGATCCTTCAAATTTTTTCCTAATTTAGGACTAAGATAAGATCAATCATTAATGTATAAATTAAAAGTTTTGGGAATCCATCAAAGCCTCATTGTTAAGGAATAAATCCTATGTCATTTTAGGTTTGAAGAGCTTCTTCATGAGATTATTTTTTAGAATAAATTAGACCATTTGTATATTTATTCCCTTCAAAAAACATTGGTTCAGCCCCTGATACTCCTCAAGTTTCAATTAATATTTATTTTTTACTTGTTTGGCCTCAAATTGGAAAATGGTATGCCCCTATGATGATATTTTATATTTTATAAGTTCTCTTTTGGTGTTTTCAATGATTGTATAATGTAAATTTAGCAAAGAGAATGGTGGTCACTGATCTTGTTTTGATCCAATGGCTTGCATATTTATAGTCATTATAAAAAAACACATTAATAGCCTTAGAGTAAATTAGTCCTCTAATATCCACTTCATCCTATAGTTCACATTACTCAGGTAAGAAACCTCATGAAATTTATCAGGTCCCTCATGCACCATTGGATGAACCCTAATTTTATTTTCTCAATTATGTAGATGTTAGCAATGATAACATCTAATTACCACATTGCATACTCTTGCAACCCACAAGGATTTTTTGGGATTCTTCCTTCAAGTGATGCACCAATTATTTGTTGAGTGATCTGTTATTATGTGTAATCATATAGGGCTCCATAAAGAATGTTAAAAGAACATTGTTTTATTGGTTGATAGTATTGCATATCAACTACAATTGGTCCTCTATCCTATGCCTTATTGAGTTAGCATGCCTAATGGATGATGAGACTGAAAATAAATATTACAACCTCTTTTACGCTATAGGTGTTATCAAAGCTTCCAAGCTCTTATAGATGCACCATTGGCTAGTTCATACAATGAATTTTTATAGTGGGCCCCCTTCCATATAGGATAATAGAAAACTTGTGCTATTAGTTATTGTTACAAAGTAAAATTGATCATTAAATTGTATATAGAATACATAAATTTATTTGATTGTTGGTCAAAATCCTTTTAAGGTGCAAAATATGAGATTGTTTTCTTGAAGGAAGAGTGTTTTCCTTATAATTATGACTAAAAACATCTAGTATTGAGATAGATAGTTTAGGACTAGATCACATGCTTAAGGGGCAAGCTCTCCTTGTGTCAAATAAAGATTACATCAACCATTCATCTCACCTCCCATAAACTCCTCATGGTTTTGTAATTAAATTCATTTTTCCCTAACTTGATCATGAACACTTAATCATAACCATCTACTACTATAGATGATTAATAAATAGTATGATTTTTAAACACATTTAAAAAACCCACGTGTTCTTGAGCTCAACAATACTCTCACTAAATAGAACTAGAATGTTACTTGTGAGAAGCTTAGAATGACTTATTAAAAGAAGTTGCTATGCCATGAATCCAAACTTTCCTAACTATAAATAAATTTATTGGGATTAAGTAAATAAATAAAAGAAATGGGTCTATTTTTCTAGTAGCTTGGAAGAGATATGTGAGATATCATCTATCTAGAAGATGATTCTTAGGAGTCTTCCCTCTATTGGATGCTCATCAACCCTGTCCATGTGCATAGATTGATTTTCGTTCTTCCATGCACATGCTAAAGTTTACTCACAAAATTTGATGACTTGTAGGATTTCACATTCCAACCAATAGGAAAATGAATATCATTATATCAAGCGCTAATCTTGCTAATGTAAGACAATTTTTATTTTGTGTTAGAGTATGCCTTGAAGTGTCACCTTGATAATGGATGACAATTGATAAAATACAATTGGCTTTTCATTGATTTATGATGTGATTGAATGATGCATATGCAAATTAGAAGAAGAATGTTTTCAATGCTTTTTCAAAACATTCTTTTCATAGTGATACTCTCCATAATGTATAAATGTTTAGGATGATATTTTTAAATACACATTCTAGATATATAAAATTAAAATTTTGGTACTTTTCTAAGTGAGTAATGGTTAGATTCAAGGATTGTCGAAATTTGAAATGTTAAACTTTAGATTTTAAAATAAAACAACAAATTGTAAATTTACAATTCTATTGAAGTTGAATAAATTATTCAATTTAAAAACAACAAGATTTTAAATAAGAAAATAAGACATTATTTTAATAAATTAAATATTCCATTAATAAATGCATTAAAATAATCAAATCATATACTAAAATAATACATTCAAATCATCAATCTAAAATAATATAAAGCTGAAATAAATATCAATCTACATTTATAATTGTGTTAAGATTTTTTGTTTTTCCATTTAAAATTCTGAGTTTACTCTTTTGCATACACGTCTACAAGGGCAGTTGCAACTACATCTGACAAAATTCCTCTTTTCCTTTATACTGTGATGGATGTGGACGCCCCGTTCCAAAGCTCCGATTTTGGCACAGGCAGGTAGGATGCTGGTAGAGATTGCAGAGCTTGGCTTTACACCCTCCAGTTCACGTGTCTTGCTTCCACATTTCGCATACATGTTTAACAAAGCATTTTCAACGGTAATATCTGAAAAAAATCCCCGCTTCATTACGTTTTGATGGATGCCCATTACCTTGTTCCAAAGCTTCCATTATCCTCGTTGCAGCAACCATATAAGCAGATGCTGGTGAAGCGCCCTTCTGCAGAAAAAATACCCATGCCTCAGAATCTCCATGAAAGCCCTGTTCTGAGTGTCTAGATTTTTCTGCCATGGCTGAGAAGCAGACATGTATGCAAAATAAAGATAAAATACAATAAAGGTGAATATCAAATGTTTACGGGTATCTATCATACTTTCAAGCGGGAACTCTTCGAACGGAATGGGCCCACACCAGCCACCTAAGCGGTCAACGCTTAGAGTGTGCTGGTTAAGCCCGACCCTTTGTTAAGAATAGTTCTTACATATTAGAAATAGACTAAGGAATATACTCTACTATTTACTTGAATCTTAAAGAAACAAGCAAACCTGTAAACATAGTCATGAGCTTCTTTTATTTCATTTTGAAAATGGCGGTCAATTCCAAGGCGTTCTACGTCGTCCACCATTGAAAGACGCCCATACAGATCGTCTGTAGATGAGGATTGTACATGAAGGGCATTGAACATGTCCTTTATCTCCTCAATCAGCTTTTCAGCACGTTTACCATAACGGGGAGCCTACGGAATAAGTAAAAAAGATTAAGACACAACAAATCAACAACTTTTAAGAAACTATGCACCCCTTAATCACAGTTCAGATTAGAAGGTAAAGTCATTTACGTCATAAGACTTTGAGAGGGATTGTAGGAAATCGTCATCCCGCAAGTTGGGATGATGATTTCCAATGCGCCGTGTTATGCATTCATCATCTGTGGTAGTAAACGCCATATTCACAGGAATCTGAGCAACTCTGCGGCGTACCTGTATTTTGCATGGTGGGTATACTTTGGTGAAAAGCCTATGATGGTGAATACAAGGCTTATGAAATGGTAGCTTCTGTCCAAGAATAGTGGAAGCCAGAGGCGTAATGCAACTCAGAGACATTATGGGTGTAATAATATTTTTGTGAGGATTTTTTCTTTATTATGGTGAAGCTCGTCATCCACTCCAATTTATAGAACTTCCATCAAAATTCCAACGGCTGGATTTGGCATTAAGTATGCCAACATTATCAAAATACCTTTTGTGGGGGTCACGTAAATCAATAATGTATTAACTATCAAATAGACGGCGTTTCGTCACATTTATCTGCTTTCCACATTGATTGGCCAACAACCGACAACCATACTTGAAAAGTCAAGAAAAATTCAATGGACTGGATAGGAAGAAAATGACTCTTTGAAATATCCAGCTTGGCGACAGAAAATACAAAATGCTTCTTAGTGAAGTGCTTTTGGAGCGCCAATGAGAGTTTAGATTCATGCGCAGCCGGTGCTCCTCTTTTCCACGCAAATTCCCATGTCCTCATTATTTCAAACTATCAATCAATTATAGAGCAACAAAATATTTGTAGAAATCTTTCAAACTATCAATCAATTATAGACCAGTCGAAGGCGTTTCCTCTTTGAGCTGTTTTTAGGAATCAATTGATTGGAACATATATAGCGGTTGATCCTTTAGATTAGACTCTGAAATTATATGGATAAACTTTTTTTTTGACGTGAATGATGATGGTGGCACGACATGCAGGGAAGATTAGACCTCGTGACCTCTTACCTACAAGAGAATGCTGTTAGTCAATTGAATTAGGCTCGAGACCCACATCATATTATTATTATTATCTATTATATTATATAATATGTATTATAATTAATATATAATATATATTTTATATAATACAGATTACATTATATAATATAACTATATTTAATATTATGTATTATATTATATTTGTAATAATTATTAAATATAAATCTAAAATTATTATAATTAATAATTAATATATAATATATAATTTATATAATACAAATTAAATCACATATAATATAATTATATTTATTACTATATTTAATATTATATATATACAAATAATACTATTATTGTATATTACATTCAGTATTATCTTTATGTATATTATATTATATTATTTATTTGTTATTAATTATATTTATATTTAAATGATATATTATATATATTTTATGTTATTTATTATTTATATTTTATATACTATAATATATTTAATATAATAGTATACAATATAATACTTATTATATAATTATATTATACTCAACTTTATAATTGAGACTCGATATTATTTAAATCTTATTAAATATTATATAATAATTTAGTCGTTAAATAAGTATTATTTATTATGTAATCAGACTATATTTAAATTAGTAAACCATAATATGTATCATTTAAATTCTAATTAATATCACATAATAATTTATATATGGTTTAATATTATTATGTTATTATAGAAACAATCTTCATTTTAGTTAAAGTTAAATTTGTAAATAATTATAGATATCATATAAACTATTTAAGGGTGATATTTGTATACTCATAATATACTTTATTTGGTTGTATATTTGTATATAATGATTTAAACATTTGTATATTAAACATGAAATAGTTTTGTATATTGTTGAAGCTTCTTAGTATTTTTATCATCTTTGCAATTATAAAGTATTTTTTTGGGGGTGGGGAGACTAGACCTCATGACCTCTTTCCTACAATAGGATCCTTTAGCCAATCAAGCTAGGGCCGCTGCCCCATGTCTAGTCTAATTAAAGACAGTAATGTTTATGTTATTAATTATTATGTACTTTTATATCTAGAGGAATTCAATTGCATATTATCATTTTAAAATAAGAATAAAATATTGTTGAAGCTTCTTAGTATTTTTATCATGTTTGCAATTATAAAGTATTTTTTGGGGGGCTTGTTCTAAGACTAACTACATAATTTGGAATCCCTCTAAAATTGTTTCTAAAAACTAGTTACCAAGATAATAGATTAGACAATAAAAAATCTACCTAAATATTAAGTTAATTATTAAGTAGAAGCAATCATTTGAAGTAAAAGTGCACATCTTAATAGAATCCCATTTTGATCAATGAAATGATATGATCTCTCTCTCTCTCTCTCTCTCTATATATATATATATATATATATATATATATATATATATATATATATATATACTCCTTGTTTCTCCCTCCTTATCTCTGTCTCTATCTCTCCATCTTTCCTCCTCTCTATCTCTCTCTCCCTCTCTCCCTCTCTCTATTTATATTACTTGTCTTTGTCACCCTCTTTTTCTCCATTATTTCCCCCTCTATCTCTATCTCCCTATCTCTCCCTCTCCCTCTCTATCTATATCTCATTATATATCTCTCTCTTATTCAGTCCATCTCTCTATTATACTCTCTCTATCTCTTTCTATCCATATCTCTCTTCCTTTATGTCCTTGTATCTCTTTATCTCTCTATATATCCCTCTATCCCCCCCCCCCTCTCTCTCTCTCTCTATTTATTGAGATCTTTCCCTCTCCTCCTCTTTGTTGGTCTATCATTCACTCAATGTCTCCTTCCATATCTCACATTCTCTGTCTTTCTACCTTCCTCTCACTCCATCTCTTTCTATCCATATCTTTTGCTACCTCTATCTCCCCATCTCTCTATCTCTCTATATCTACCTCTATCTATATCACTCCCACTCTCCCTCTCATATCCCCCTCTCTATATATCACCTCCTATATCTTTATCTTTATATATCACTTCCTCTTCCCATATCTCTCTACTTCTCCTCTCTCCTCTCTCTATTTCTCTCACTTCCTCTCCCTCCCTATCTATCTATTCATATATATCCATCTCAATTTCTATCTCTCTCTCCATACATCTCTATCACTCATATACACACACTCTATGTTTCTCCCTCCTTATCTCTATCTCTATCTTTATATCTTTCCTCATCTCTATCTCTCTCCTTCTCTCTATACCTCTCTCTATGTATTACTTTTCTTTGCCACCTTCTTTCTCTCACTCTTTCCCCTTCTATCTCTATCTCCATATCTCTCAAATCTCTCCCTCTCTATCTATATGTCATTATCTCTACCTTTCTTATTCACTCCAACTCTCTTGCTCTATATCTCTATATCTCTATTACTCTCTCTATCTCTTTTTATCCATATATCTCTACCTTTATCTCCCTTTATCTCTCTATCTATCTATATCTACCTCTATATATCACTCCCTCTCTCCCTCTTTAATTATCGAGCTATATCTCCCCCCCCCTCTCTCTATTTCTATCCATACCTTTCTCTACCTTATCTACCTATCTCTCTATCTCTTTCCATATCATTTTCTATCTATATATCACCCTCTATCTACATCTATCCCTCTCTCACTCTCCCTCTCCCTCTTTAACTATTTAGATATCTCTCCCTTTCTCCCCCTCTTCTTATTTCTCTCTCCCTTTCTCTATCTCTCTTCTACCTATCTCTCTCCATTTCTATCCCTCTCTCTATCTATCTCTCCCTATATCTCCCTTAATATTCAAATATATATCTATATTTCTCTCTCTTACCATATACATCTATCACTCCATCTTTCCCTCTCCCTCTCTCCATCTTTATTTGTATATATCATTAGAGATTATTGGTGTTTCCATTAGTGTTGATGTTTATGTCAACCCCTAGTGTGTGAATATTGCTGGAGTTGATGAAGACTGTTGCAGTATGTTGTCATTAGTTTTGTAATTGATGTAAACACCAATATGGCAGTGATGAGAAGGATTTTTCATGTTGCAAATATTGATGTCAACCCCTAGTGTGGTTGTGATGTCAATCCCTAATATAGTTGTGATGAGGAAGTTTTTTTGGTATTGAGCAGGTGTTGTAGATGTTATGGATGTGTTGAGGAGTGTTGCAAGTATGTACAATTGGTGTTGTCATTGATTTCAACAAGCTTTGGTGTTTTCATTGGTGTCAACAATATGAAAATGAGTTTGTTGCAAGGATGTGCAGTTGGTATTGAGTTGGTGTTGTCCCTAATGATTATTTAATAATATTTTGTCTATGGATGTTTGGTTGAGTTGCTATGTTGTAGTTGGGTTGGTGGTGATGAGGAGGTATTGAAGATGTTGATGATATGTTTCTAGTGCTTGGTTTCTAAGTTATTTTGAGAAAATATAAATAAAAAGAGGAAACACTATGTTGAAGTAGTGTTCTGTGTTTTAGAGTAGTATTCTAGTTTTTTCTCACAATTCTTTGAGGTTGAAGATTTGCTTATGCGGTTTGAAATGTTTACCAAAGGTGTTCAAAGGTGTTACATCCAAATTTTGGTGTGTCAGATCATTGTGCAAAGGAACTTGTGTTCACTAGTGTATTGTAGAGATGTTTAGGAGAAATATTTTTGCTCTTTATTTCTCCACAAAGGGGTTTCAAGTCTTGTATATTTGGAAGTGTTATACTATTTTTTATCTTTCTTCAAATGAAGTTCTTTGAGGTTTTCTTCTTCAAAAGTTGGTTTATTGAGTTGTAGCGTATGAAAAAATTATTTGAGTGTATTGGGTGTGTACTGTTATCAATCAAATATGCACCCTTTGTCAGATTTGCAAAAATCAGACTATCTGTTGAAACATGGAAACTCTTTTTAGATGTGGGTGATTTGTGCAAAAAGAGAATCTCTAGAGTGAGCTAGTTCTCTAAAAGATGGATCCTATTCTAAGTATCTTCTAAGAAAAGGGATAGAAGAATAGCTTGAAAATGAAATTTAACACTAACTAATGATTAACTGTTATTTCTAAAAATTCATATTTACCACTCACAAGAATTCCTCTATTACAATAGCTCTCACAATCTCATTGGTACATGGTTTCATCAGTAATTTTCATGAAGATTCGAAGGCATTGAATACATCATACTACCTAAAAACATGAAATTTTGTGCAAAGACTCATAAAATAAAGACATATAAGGCTTCAAACTTGAAAATACAAAGACATCAAATTGTTGTTACAAGGTTGAGACAAGCAATGAGAAGAACTCTGTTCATTTATTGAAACTGAAAGAGTGTATTTGTCTAAACTGAGTACAACTAAATTTACAAGCTCAAAATGCTAAGAGCAAGAAACTGTCCTCTGAACTGAGAAGAAGGAAAACTAAGTTTTCTTCAAGATATAACCCTTCAAAACCCTAATCTAAGCTCACAAAGAAAGCTCAAGGAAAAGGTACCAAAATGTCTCGAAAGTTAGCATAAAAGTAGAAAAAGAACAATGTTTCCATGTTCATACTGAAAAGCCTCTAAAAATAGGCTAAATCTCCTTTTAAAGCAAATAGAACACCTTATCCATCCAACAGACAACTCAAATCCGACCCAAGGAAAAATGTCAACCCCAATCTGCTAAAAATAGTAAAGATAAAAATAATCTGCTTTATCTTTGCTTTACATGATATGTAGATTTTACAATTTGAGTAATTTTGCAATTAAAGATTATTTTGAAATCTTTTGCAAAATATTACAACCTTATATCTCCATCACAATCTTGATTTTCTCAAAAATCATAAAATATAAGGGATATCTCTTAATTAACCTTTAATTGATTTTCCTAAAGTCAATCAGAAAACATGATAAACCCTAAGTCATAAGTGCAATGACTTAACAATTTTTATTGATTTGGCACAAAATCAATAAAAATCAAAGATATTAATCCCTACCCATTCCTTACTAAAGCACCATTAATCACAAATTTCTAAAGTTCACAGCCCCTTATATTGCTAAAAATTTATCAAAGAAGCCTAAGGACTTAGGCAAATAGCACCACCATATTTTACAAGGCTCGACCTAGGCGTTGAATACGACATAAAAGAATAAGCCTAAAGATAATAATCTTAAATGAAAAGCTCATTTTCGAATTAGGGCATGAAGGTGGACAAAAACAAAAGCAAAACCCTAAATTTGGATCATTTTTAGTTGGTGACTTTTGGGGAAATTGCTCTGCAAGCGGCGCCGCCATGAGAAGGCTAGGGTTTCAGCTGAAAATGCTTGATTTTCATGATTCTTTCCTTCAATCTGTTTGACCTCCCTCTATGTGATAATGGTAAGCTCATTTCCAAGCTTTTTTGAGCTCCTTTGCTTCACTTCTAAGCGATTTTTTTGAGAAGAAAGGCCTCTCTGGTCATGGCTGTAACAAGTCGGATTGATGTATTTTTTGTTTTTTGTGCTTATCTTTGATACTATCCTTGGTATCCACCATGAGAGCTCAATTTTTTTCTCCTGCTTTGTAAGCTCGGTCGCGGCTTGTGTATTCTCCTACAGGCATGAAGTGGTAAGCCTTTCTATCTTCTTTTCTCTTGGAATTTTTCCTCTAAAACAAAAGCTTATGAAAGCTTTACATCTTTGCAAAAGGTTGATTTCTATTTATAAAATTCACAAGCCATCACCTAGGCCATGCCATATATACACAAACTGGGTATCCAAAAGCATTTTTGGGCTTGACCCATGACAATATTGTGTGTATTTTGCATTTTTGAAACAAACCCTCATGTGGGAAAATTGAAAATAATGAAGAATCACCTATTTCTGTATTTTATGATCAAAACCCAACATGGGTATGTTGTATTTCGAATATCACTGCATTTTAGTCAAAACCCCATGTGGGTGTTTCGAGCCCTACTAAAACTGTATTCTTTGGATGATCAAGAGGCATATGCTCAGATCCTCTTACCCGTGGCTATGCAGTCCCTCCATTTTGCTACACACATCATTGAAAGTGCATTGAACAAGGGTTTGAAAAAAGCACGTGGCTTCTCATTCAAATTTTCATGTTTCTCTGGAGAGATAGGAGGAAAACCATATTCCTTGCATCTATTTTTTTTCATTTTTAAAAGAAAACACTGTTGTTGCATACCACAATAGCTTGTTTCCCTTATTTATCTGCATTCTTTCAATTCAATCATCTGATGGCTTAAGCACCATTTGGAAGCCTGTACCTGTAAATCTTCTCATACATTTTGGAAACTAATTCCAAAATAATATTGCAAGCCCTCCAATAATGTTCATGATGTTCCCACATTGTTGTCTTAATTAGAAGGTGATAGTTCATTCACTGTGCATAACAAACTGTATACACACCGCCCTTTCGATTTGTAGTTGCTCTATGGTATTCAACCCATCAATTGAAGCTACTCAAGCTATTGCTATTGTGATTTTCTGAAAAGGGACCACTTCTGAAGCATCATGCATTGTAGAAGATGTGGATCTTAACATGATTCTTTACTTCTGAAAACTCCACTTAATATTTTTCACCATTTCTTGCATTTATGATGATATTTCTGACAAATGTATCTTGTTGCCTCCTAAAGGATGGCTATACTGTTCATGCATTTTATGTTTTGTTATGAAAAGACCGTTTGATATATTTGCTCCCCTTTAAAACATTAATTAGTGGGCACTTTTGAAAGTCTTGATGCTTGACATCTTTCATTCAAATGAGAATCTGAAATTCTTTCACCTGCCTCCATGCTTGACCGTCCTTTTTTTAAAAGTATGCTCTTCTACCTAGCACTCTTCATGCATTTTTATGCTTCATTTAATAAAACTATTTTGTGCACTTGCTTTCTTCTGAGATGAAAATCTGAAACAATTGTCTTCGTTGAGGCATTATGTATGCCCATTCACTATCCTTGACTATGAGAAAGAACACAGTTGAACCTTGCATAATATCATGAATATGATGAACAAAACTACTATGGAAGCAATGTTGAGATTTGCAATTAGTTAAATCAATTGACCTTAATTAAATTAACTGTCCACCTGTAGCCTTCATAAAGCACCCTCTATTTGTTATGAGTGGACCGTTGGTTTGATGGCTTAACGGATGAACTCGCTTTTACTCTTTCAGTTGCATTTCCTTTCTTGATGAATATGATGATTGCAATCTCTATATCAACCCACTTGTAATGGATAAGGGGCAACATGCCAAGCTCTACCCTTGTGGGAGCCCATTTTTCTCCACATGCTTGGTCTTCAAATGATAATCAATTTCATAATTTTCCCTATACCTGCACAAAGAAACAAGTGACGTTAGCATAAAACAATATATGATCATGTTGATATATCTCTTTAGCTCATGTTCCTGCACTTTTCTTTAGCTGGTTCTATACATGCAAGGATTGAAATATATCTCTGTTAGCATGGCATGTAGTATAGTTCATATCCCGAGCTCTTAATTGGCACCCTTCTTAATCTTTTGTAGGCACATTCAGGAGCGGAATTAGGATGGAGCAAGCTACGAAGCATCAACCGAAGATCGATTCAGGAAATGACGGATATGTCCCATGTTACTTGTCACTTTTTTATTTCAGTTGTATATTTCCTTTCTTGTATGAATGGAACGGCTAAAACCATAGCTTGTGTGGATATTTAATTTCATTCTTCTACTTTTCATTTTGTAAAGAAAATGCATTTATAATGCAATTTTTTACTATCATTTGAATTCTCACAATCAAATGAAATTCTATAAATATGAATCACTTTATGTAATAAAAGAAAGCAATTGAAATGCCTTGTTATTGAACGCTCAATTTTGTACTCCATTTGATTCTGAAACATTGAATAGCAACTTCTTGAAACTCTGCTTCCTCATTTCAAAGTATAATTGTCACTTGATAAATAATGATAAATAAGATGCAATCAACACTTAAGCATAACGCATAAATAACTGACAATATTTAATCCAGCTCCACCAATTGAGCTGTAGTGAAAAATTGGTAACATGTACATTTGTTAGGTGAAAGTTGTTGCAAAGGAATTTGTTAGATTTCAAGGTGTTTATGGAATATTCTAGATTATTTTCAAGCATGGTGTAGACATACAAAATTGGCATTGGACATCTAATCCATATTCACTAATCGCATGTCATCCTTAATCATCTCTTTATCATCATATTCATCTCTTTAATTAAATAAATCAAGTTTATTTATTTAATCTCCTGAGTTATCTCTTTAATTAAATAAATTAAGTTTATTTACTTAGTCTTCTAAAGTTTTTCATTTAATTAAATAAATCAAGATTATTTAACTAAACCACTAACATCATTCCCTTTAGCTAAATAAATCAAAACATTTATTTAACTAAGTCTAAATCACTTTTCATCTGTTTTTGATTTATTTTAATCCATAAATCCAAGTCAAAAGTCAAAATCACCTAATCCCTCATTAAATTAATCAAATCCTGATTAATTTAATCCTAATCAGTTGTATTCTCTATATTTTTCCACTTGCACATGAAAATGCATTTAAATGATTTATTAAAATCTTTATTTATTTTCAACTTGGCATCTTTGGGGAATATTCTCTAAGTTTGAAATCTCCCCCTAAATTGACATGTACATCCAACAAGGAATTTATGAGCTCTTACATGTCTCTTACATGTCTCTTACAAAAGTCAAACTTAGCATTTAACTCATCTTGTCATCAAATTAAAATTTCAAATCTCCCCCTCTTTGGCACATTGACCAAAATGTGCTCATTCCTCAACCTCTCACATGTTGACAAATGGCATCTTGTCATTGGTGGATCTTTAGTCCCACATCCTCCATGTTTGGAATTCTTTTATCCTTCTTGGCTATAAATAGAGAGTTTCTCTATTGTATTAATCCTCCACAACTCATCCAATTTAGCATTTCATATTATCCACCATCTCAAGCATTTGAATCTTGTCATCTAGAAGCTTATCAAGGATTGGGAAGGAGCTTCTTTCCACATCAAAGAAGCACCAATCCACTATGAGATAGGGGTTTGATCATGTTTTTATATGCTTTATTTAGTTATTTTGAATCTTTTCATCTTATGTGAATTTTTTAATATGATTGAGTATTTCATAGGAACACTACTTTGTTTTCTTGTTTTAGACTAATATTATGCTTATGTGTGATAAGGTTTAAATAGTTTGCAGATTTATGGTGTTTACACATGGTATGTGTTATGTGAGTCATCTTTGGATTTGAGGAAGCATGTAATTAAATGTTAATGGTGTTAACACAAGTTCAACCTACCTTGGGTGTTTACACTAAATGTGAAGTTTCTTTAGTGTTTGTGAAAGTGTGGTGTGGCATGTATGAGAAGATTTAGGTCCTAGATAGGGTGTTTTGTGGTTTCCCTCCACTCCTTTCCACTTTGGGAATATTTTGGTGTTGACGTAATTTGAATTTGCATAATTGAGGTGCATAGCCGACATTGGAGAATATTTTAAAGGTTGAAGATGGTATAAATAAGTGTTGAGTTGTTGAGGGATGATAAGATAGATGAGTATGACACAAATAATGTGAATTGTAGAGTTGTAGGATGTGAATTTGTGAAGTGTGGTGTGAGCTTTCATGTATTAGATTATCGGATGCAGTGAGTAGAAGGTGTACAATTCTCCAAAAATACTCTAAAGGTGTTGGTGATGCTGTGGTGGATTTTTCCATTGTATTGAGATGGATTTCTCATTGTAACACTCTTCTCTATTTTTTTTTCTATTCTGGCAGTGATCCTTTGGCATTAATCCTTTCTTTCTTCTGGGTAGTGAGCCCTATTGTATTCAATGTTGATATTACTTTATATTGTGAGCTAATCCTCACTGTGGTTTTTCCCATCTTAGGTTTTCCACATAAATCTAGTGTTTCTTTAAGTTTGGTGTTGATTTGATTCTATTTCTGTTATCTGCTTTCATGATAAATCATTGTAACAAATTAAGGGTTAATTGAATTAATGTGGATCTAGATTTTCATGAGGGTTTTGAAGTTTTAAGGTACAACTGATTCACCCCCCCCTCTCATTTGTCTTGTGCATTCAATAATTTGTATTATAGAAAGATTCCTTGGAAAAAAGATTAACTATTTGAGGTCAATTTGGGATTCCACACAAGAAATATGTTCCTATGTTTGATGGATTAGATTATGTATTATGGAAGATAGAGATGAAAGGTTTTTTGGTTTCTCTTGGATTTGAAATTTGGAAGTCTCTTGAGAGAGGATATATTATTCCTACAAATGGTCTAAAAACTAATGATGAGATCAAGTCCTATGAAAACAATGGTAAAGAAAGGTATGCTCTCTTAATTGGTCTTTCTAATTTTGAATTTGTGAAAGTTATGAATCTAAAAATTATTAGAGAAATTTGGGTAAAGTTAGAAAGAATTTATGAAGGAGATGATAAGATCAAGAAAACTAAGATGCAAAATTTAAAGATCATGTTTGAGACCCTGTGGATGTCTGAAGATGAAAACATAACAAGCTACTTGTAGAAGGTGGATGTAGTTGTCAATGACATTAGAGGTCTTTGTGGAGAACTGAAAGAAGAAGAAGTGGTCAAGAAGGTACTTAGAACTCTTCCTAAATCTTATAGTCATAATTTTTTTTCTATTGAGGAATTATAAAATTTGAATCAATATACCAAAGATTAATTGTATGGTTCTTTAACTAATTTTGAAATGAGAATTTGGTACAAGTAGTGCAAAATTTGAGACTAATTTTAAGGTTGGAAAATAAAAGAAGACTAGGGAATCAGATCAAGAGGATCTCAATGATGTGGAAGAAAACTTTGAAAGAAGAATGAAAAAGGTACTGGAAAGTATAGAGGTAAGTTTCCTTTCAAATGTTCCAGTGTGGAAAGACAGGTCATTATGCTTCAAGATGTCCAAACAAAGCTTTGAATGAAAAAAATAGGGAAAACAAAGATAAGATGATTAAAAAAAATTATTATGTTAGAAAAGATGCAATTATATTTGATGATGAATGTAATTATGGGGATCATGAGGATGGTAAATTATTGTTCATGGATTTAAAAGATGAATCTAATTTTGCTAACTCTAAAATATGTGTAAAGGAAAGGGCTCCATAAGCAAGTGTTAATATTGAAGGCACCTTGGTGTCTGCTTTTCATGCTAGACATGATAAGAACTATTGGATCATTGATAGTGGATGTTGTAATCATATGACTTGTGACAAGAGTATGCTTGTTAAACTTTAAAAACATGAAGGAGGACTTGTTATATTTGGTGATGATACATCTACTAAGATATGTGGAAAAAGTTCAATCAGTTTTGATGGCAAGCATAACAATGATGATGTTCTCTATGTTAAGGGTTTAAGACATAACCTCTTGAATGTTGGACAAATGTGTAGCAAAGGATACAATCTTATGTTTTAGGATGATGGTTGTGAGATTAGAAAAGGATCTAGAAGTGTGATTTCTACTAGAAGAAAGATAGATAAAAATGGTTATCAGCTCAAAGGTGTTGATTATTGTTTTTTACTCAGATCAATGAGAGTTGGCTATGATATAGAAGCATATGTCACATCAATTTTGATATCCTAGTGAGAATAAGTCCATTTAAAGCTATGAGAGATCTACCAAAGATTAAAAACCATGTTAATATTGTTTGTAAGGAATGTCAAATTGGATTTAGCAAGCAAGAAGAAGTTTCAAAGTCAAAGAACAATCTTTTACCAGACTGCTTGAATTAGTGCATGCAGATCTTTGTGGTCCTACTAGAGTAAGAAGTCTTCAAGGTGACAAGTATTTTATGCTATTGATTGATGATTACTATAGAATGACATGGGTTACTTTTCTTAAAGAAAAGTTAGAAGCTCTAGATAAGTTTAAAGAATTCAAAGTTATGGTTCAAAATTAAATGGATATGAGAATCAAATGTTTGAGGTCTAACAGAGGTCGAGATTTCACCATCAATGAGTTCAATATATTTTTTGAGTATCATGGAATAAAGAGGAATTTATTTACCCCTAGAAATCCTCAGCAATTTAATGGAGTGGTTGAAAGAAAGGGGTATGTGCAGGATTATCATGGAAAAAATAGGTCCTTATGTGGCAAAAAATTCAGAAAAAATAGAGTTAGGCAACTTGACATAAAAATTTGAATAAGTTATCTATATTATTTCAAAAATGTGTAAGAATAGAATCTATAGCAAATTGAATGTGGTTTCTAAACTACCAGGTTTATTTTAAAAAAAGAAAATCTATTTGGTGAAAATTTGAAATTTCAATGTAGTAGTACTTAAATTTCAAGGAAAAAATAAGAAGTAGGTGTCTGTCTAACTACCCTAACCACAATAAAATGATAATATTTTTTTATAATATTTTAGAAATAAGTAGAGGACTCATGTCTAGATGTGATGCATATTGTTTTGTAATTTTTTTCCAAGTAAATAATTAATTATGAGTTTTTAATACAACTTTTAAAAAAATTTAAAAATCGTATGTCTGACCACCTTAACTTGGTCAAAAATTCATGAAATTCAATTTTTCATTTTTTAATTCTATAGTATGTGAAGCATAGAATGTGATGCATGTTTTGGATTCCAAAAATGTGATATTGTTTGAAAGCTATAGATGTTTTTCAATTAGCCTATCAATCAGGACTTTAGTCATAATTCAAATAGAAAATGAATAATAATTATTTATTAAATTCAAAGTAAAGAATAATTTATATTGGTGGAAAGCTGAGAATCTCCTTTAAAAACCCTTTTCATTTCATCAATTTTGGGTAAAAAAAAAGTCGTCAACCACATACCCTACAAATACCCATCATATCACCAATTTTTGGCCCATTGTGATCCTACACATACCCAAATAATAGAATTATTCAAGAAGATACAAGGACAATCATGAAAGAAGCAAATATACCAGAAGTCTACTAAAGAGAAAAAATTTATATTGTTGTTTATATACTTACCAGAGTGCAAGCAAGAGAAAACAACACAAAGACTCCCAATGAGCTATGGTATGGAAGGATTCCTACTTTCAAATATTTTAGAGTGTTTGGAAGAAAAAGATATACCAGAAGAGATGAAGAAAACTTAGGAAAGTTTGATACAAGATCTAATCAAGTTATCTTCCATGGATACTCTTGTAGAGGAGGGGGCCAACCACACCAAGGCTATAGGTGATGGAGAGCCAAGAGAAAATGGCTTCCCTAATCTACCTCAACTACACAATTGTTTTAGCTCAAGAATAGAGAATGAAGAGAACTCTCAATTGCTTCTATCACTCTACTAAACTGAGAGTTTCAATGGGGTTAAACGAGTAGGCTTCTAGAACCCAAATTGTACCTTGGATAGCTCCTTGGATAGCTCTTTGCTAGAGGATAGCAACACAGGTTAGGGATGACAATGTGACGCATTGGTGTCTCACTAGGGCACTAGCATTTTTAAAACCAAAAAGTACAAAATTACAATAAGAATACAAGAAATATACTAACAACTTAGAAAATAAAGTTTAAAATGCTAACTAAAGTGACAATAAATAGAATAAGTAAAGTAACTAGAATGATGATATAGAAGTGACAAGAAATGAAGATGATGAATATTAACTCACAAGGAGTGTAGTTCGCCAGGAAACTCCACACAAACACATACTACACATAATTGAGAGAGGAAAAATGTCAGGGTTGTACAAGTTTTTTCCATAGTCAAACCCTCACTTTGGTGTTTCCACCTCCACAAATAGCTAGATAGAGAGATAGAGAGAAATATGATAAAGAAAATAATGCTAGAATGGAAATGGAATTGAATACTATGAGAGACACAAAGCTACACAAATCCAACAAAGTAAACAAAAAGTGTTACCACCCTCGACCAAAGGAACTTAAGGCCAACGAGAGAGGAATGCAAGCCCACAACAATGGTAGATTCGATGTAGCTGCAACAACATTGAATCAATCTCATTAGATACCAAGTTGCACCTTCTATGGTAAAATATGTGGGATGTTGTGATGTTGGAGTTGTGATTCCAATATTGTAGCAAGTAGCAAAAGTATGGAGAAAAACGTGAAGCTAGAGTGAAAATGAATATGTAGAAGATCCAGAACTTTCAAGAAGATGGATAAATAAGAAAGGTAGCCATTTAAGGATGAATAGGGAGAGAAAGAGCCATTCAAAGGTCAAAAGGCATAAGGGTGTTATGTTTCATCGCTAATGGAGAACGTAACACCTCTGCACATTCCAGAGGAAGGAATCCTGTTAGGATGGTAATGCACTACACATCTGCATGTCGCATGCATTTCCTCAACATAAATTACCCAACACTAAAAACAAGTGCCAAGTTGATGGGGTGTAGAATGAGGACATGGAATTACTTGGTTAGATTTAATTTTTCTATGGTGGAGGATGTAAAAGGGGAATTTGCAAGAGGGGTGAAAATTCACTCCGATGCATTTTTCCCCCACTTTAGCAAACATGATTGTCAATGAGTGTTTGGTAAAGTAGATCTAAAGAGTTTAGAAATGTATACCTAAACTGTTGAGGAAGCAGACTGCAATTTGGAGAACTTGAAAGCATAGGGAAGGCAAATGACTCCACTAGTACTCTCTCCTAAGGAGGGTTAAAAAAGTGCACCGAAGGCCTACAAACCAATGATGGAAAAATATTTTAGGATCCGAGCACTTCATAGATCCTCATACCTACAAAGAAGGTGCCCTTAGGTACTCTATCTTCAAGGAAGCCCAGTGTAAGGGACTCTACAGAGTCAGATTGGAAAGAAGCTTCATAGGCACACCTACAAAACAACATGTTAATCTGTAGATAAAACATGTTAGAAAGAAAAAACCCGCACTAACGCAAACAGTCTAAAATCGAAAGAAGAGATTTCAAAGGGATCCCTTGGGAACCCTTCAAAAGAAAAGGGGCCCTCTCAAGGGATGCACATTTTAAAAGTGTAAGAGTATTTTTCACAAATTAATTCAACATAAAGGAATCCTTTTGAAAGATGTTCACTTCATCAAAGAATTTGAAAGGAAGAAGGTCCCCTCACAAGGGGAAGGTCATAAATTTTCCCATAGGAGAAGGTTCTTTGTCCTCAAAGGAATTTTTTTCAAATTCCTTCTTTATGAACCCATGATGAAGGAAAAATATTTTTCTAGGGGCCCTTGTTGAGGAATGCAATTTTTGAAAAATATTTTGAAGAAAAGATTCATTGGCCAGCGAACACATTTTATGCAAATCGAAGCAACATGATATTCCCCCCTTTAGGATGGTGCGTGTCGAACATAAATGCACGTGGAATCCTAAGGATAGAAAGGCAAGAATGAAAGAGTGATGTTGTGGCATGTGGAACATAGCAATATGTAATCATGGTAATGTTTCCACACATGCAAGGGAGAACACATGAGCACCACAACATCACGAAACAAGCACAAAAGATAAGAGAGAAAAAAAGCAAGAAGAGACAATAAAATTACGAAAAAGGGACATGGGGGTGATATGATATTTAGGGGTCAAAGCTTCTCACAAATATAGATAAATGAGTATAATAATATATAAATGAATTGTCATCAACCCCCTACTATATCAGAACATATGAAGAAAGGAACGAGAAGATAAAATAAAATAAAAAATTGGGTCAACATGGAAGGGAAGCCTGAATGCTCCCAACACTTTGCATCATCCCCAATTGTCAATAAATCAATACACAATAGAGGAAGAATGATGTAACAAATAGAGGAAGTTTTACGACACATAAACATTCTTGTATCCAAGCACCTACGAGGGTGACAAGAGTCATTCATGAACACATAACACAAGTATGAGGGAACACAAACACACACACACAATCTACTCTATAAATAAAGAAGAGGCACACCATAGTCCTCATCAACCAAGAGGTCATCATTCTCCCAATCTAGATCATCATAAGGTGACAATGGATGAGCTTGCAAGGGAAAAATATCAAGGGAGGAACTCTCCAACTCTCTTGCGAAAAGAGCCAAGGAAGAAGGCCCCTCAAGGTCTCCTCCACTTAGTTCTTGTGGGGTAAAATTCAACGATTTCACAAAAATAATTGATAGGGTTGGGACCTCATCCATAGAATTAAACATGCATTGCACAAGAGTGCCATGTGTTAACTCAATGGACGAAGGAGGCAACACTTGAGATCCACTACTAGGCTCACCGAATGACTCAGGAGTAGTGATAAAATTTGAGGACACCGGGGCTTCCTCCATCACTAGGATGGCACAAGCTAATGCAAAACCATCCTCTAAAGAAGGCGATCCCTTCCTCCATCTTCCACTTTGTTAGAGGATGTGAGATCCCCATAGATGAAGCTGAAGGTGCGAAGAAAGAGGAGAAAACTGCAGCAGACACCACTAAAGTATTTGACATGTCCACAAGTTTTGAGAATGGTGGGATGTCTAGGAGGAAAATCAGAAGGGGTAGCTCAATCAAAGGAGCAATAAACACCTACACCCTCTTTGGGTGTGGATCATTTATGTTCGTGGCGAGAGTTGGAAGCAAAACTGAAGCTAAAGGAACTAAAATAGAGGGGATGAGAGAGGAGGACACAACAAATAGTGCTAAAGTAGGAGTTTTTGACTCCTCTTCCTTCCTCTGTAAGGGTATGTGCAGGATCATCATGGAAAAAATAGCCTCTTAAGTGGCAAAAAATTTAGAAAAATCAGAGTTAGGCAACTTGACATAAAAATTTGAATAAGTTATCAATATTATTTCAAAAATATGTAAGAATAGAATCTGTATAAAATTGAATGTAGTTTCTAAACTACTAGGTTTTTTTTTAAAAAAAGATCTATTTGGTGAAAATTTGGAATTTCAATGCAGTAGTACTTAAATTTCAGGGAAAAAATAAGAAGTAGATGCCTTCTAACCAACCTAACCAAAATAAAATGATAATTTTTTTTATAATATTTTACATCTAAGTAGAGGACTCATGTCCCAATGTGATGCATTATTTTTTGTAATTTTTTTCCAAGTAAATCATTAATTATGAATATTTTATTACAACTTTTAAAAAATATAAAACTCGTATGTCTAACCACCTTAACATGGTCAAAACTTCATGAAATTCAATTTTCTTTTTTTTAATCCTATGGTATGTGAAGCATAGAATGTGATGCATTTTTTGGCGCATCATGATCCTGCACATACTCATAAGGTGGCCTGCTCAGTGGCCAGAGCCTTTCTACGACATGTGCTCATGCACAAGGTGGTTCTTGTGACTCTAGGAGCTAGATGTTGGAGGCTGAGATGGAACAAAAGACTCATGTTTGACCATTAGAGTATCCATCGTAGCCATTTCTAGTAGAGGGAGGGACTCCTAGATGGGAACAGGAGGGAGATGTTGAGAGGATGATGAAACAACATCGAGGGTGCCAAATTTAACTCCTTAGTCATGGGAATCTTCCCATTCACTACCTTATAAGCAGGAGCAATAGGAGGCCGCAGAGGCCGAGACATGGAGGACTCCCCACGGGAACCCTTCCCTTTACCATACCGAATGGGTCAAGGCACCATGGGTAAGACGAGAAGTTCAAATGCCTAACACTTGGGCTTTCGCCAAGCAAGCACCATCGGGTTCTCT
Organism: Sequoia sempervirens; assembly: GCA_007258455.2. Lineage (NCBI taxonomy): Eukaryota > Viridiplantae > Streptophyta > Pinopsida > Cupressales > Cupressaceae > Sequoia > Sequoia sempervirens. Next base: position 286,823,315 of record VDFB02075321.1, read on the forward strand.
AACGAATGCCTAGGGGAAAACAACAATGGAGCCACAATAGGTTGAGAGGAAGTGATAGGTAGGACAATGAAATAAGAAGAAGAAGGGTCATGGGTGCACTTCTCTTCTTTTTTTCGAGCCAAGGAGACTTCATGCTATACCTTGAGGAAAACCCTATGTGAGATGGCATAGGAAGGAGGGTACCTCACCTTAGGAACTTTTCCCTCACTCTTGTAGTTTACATAAGTTTGGTACAAGAGGTCCATCCTAGGAGGAAGTGGACCAACAGGTGAGGGTAAAAAGTGAACCAGTGAGTAGCCCCCACGGGTAATCGATGGTTTATAGTTGGTGTCATGGACTACATGTTGGCGAGAGACACTGCAATTTTTTTTGTGGTGTTGTCATTGATGGAAACCCTAGTCGGTGATTGGATCCACACATCATCATTTTCTCCCACCAACAAATAGATTGAGGACAGTCAAGGAAGAACAGAGCATCCGATAGTTCTGTGTTCATCGATTCACATACAAATTTTTGTCGTTATTTTGAGTTGTGGATCTTATGGGAGGTCAATCAATGTATGTCTTGTGTTATTAGAAAATCTCAGTGCCTCGTATCAAGTTCTGTGCAAGTTTGGAGATTCGGTTGGATATCTTTTTGTTCATTAGTGTTTTGTGGCCAACCCAGATGATATAAAGTGTCGCGGATATTTGAGGAGTGTTTAATCAAATGTTTTTGTGATTGATAGTCTTAATTTGGGTCCGAGCTAAGTTGTGGATGACCGTTGTGGATACACATTGAATATCATTCATGATTTGAGCTAATAGTTGTAAAATGTTTTTAAGTTTTATTGAAGTCGACTTGTTGTGATTAAATTCTTAGTCGCGGATATATATAAATGATCAATTATATAATTTTGTGTGTATAAGGTGTGTCAATGTGTGTTGCGAATATCAAAAGGGTGATTGAGTGATTATGCACAGTCTCACTTGTGCATTAAATATTTTGTGATGTGAGTTAGAGCAGAGCAAAGCAGAAGTGCATAATTAGTCAGAAGGATAGAAGATCGACTACTAAGCCTACCAGAACTGTAATCAAGAATTTGTAGATGCTATTATTTTAGTTCATTCTCTTGGATCTAATCCAAATCCTTGTAAGGCAGTGTGCCTTTCTATTTTGAGTAGTGAGCTCTAGGCAGTGAGCCTGAATGCAAGTGCATTCCCATATTGCAAACTTCTTTTTGAGTATACTCAGATCATATTGTGGATCGGCCATCCATTGTGGTTTTTCCCCTAACAAAGTTTCCATGTAAAAATCCTATGTTATGGTGTTGTGGCTGTTTTCTTTCTATTCATGCATACTTCTTTTGGTTGAATGTTTTAAGTGGGTTAAAGATCAGAATAATAAAGTTAATGTTTACAGAACACTGATTCACCCCCCCTCCCTTTGTTACTTGTTTCCAACAATTGGTATTAGAGCTAGTTCCTCAAAAGAAGTCTAACAACTTGGGGAGATATTGGAAAGTGTTTTCAATGGATACAACAATCTTCAAGAACAAATTTTGGTAGCCCTGGATGATCTTGACCATTCAAAATATGACAACCGGGAGCTATAGGAAAATCTTGAGAATGCAGAGAAATTCATTCAGTCATTGAAAGACAAAATCAATGAATCAAGGGAGAAAAGATAGGAATTGTGTGATCAACTTAAGCAAAAGAATAGAAGCATGGAAGATGAACAACTTAGTCATGCCTTGAAGGATAAAATAGAAGAATGTGAAATGTTTTCCAAGAAAATGCTGCCCTAGAACATGAGATGGAATCTATCATGATGAAAATGACCAAGGAGATTGAAGATAGAAAGAAGAATGAAGAAAAGCTTGCTCAACCTTGAAAGAAAAATATGAAGAATGCAACTGATTGAACAATGAATTGGAAGAATCTAAAAACAATGAGGAAGTGCTTGAAAAACAACTTGATGATCTCTCAAAAATGAACTTACTGCTGTAAATGAGTACAAGGACTTCTCCATCCCTATCCGCTCTTGCAGCCAAGCCAGTAGAAACTCACGACAAGGCTTCTGGTAAGAGGAAGAAGAACATGAGCTCAAGAACATATGAAGTCATCTCAAAAAGTGAGGAGACTGAGTCAGATGAAGTTGCACGAAAGAAATGAAGTCTACCAACAATCAGGCTACCAAGGTAACCAAGAGGAAATCTTTCGGTGTGGAAGAAAAGGAAAAGAAGAAGGAAAAAAATGACATACTAGGTATGATAGTTGAAGAAGTTGAGAATGTTGTTGTCAAGGATGGAAATCTAAAACCCCTCTGGGAATGGTATGAAATATTTGATGAATTAGGTCAAAAAATTCTTGAAGAGGCAACAATAAAACATCTAAATATTTTCAATAAAGTTCTTGTTGAAATTATGTTTAGTTTACCTAAGAGTTTGTATGATGTTTTGGAGTCAAGAAGAGTAAATGCTAGGACAAAAGAAGAGCATATGAGGAAGAGAATTCTTGCAAACTTATGTCCAGAAATGTCTATTGAGGAGATGAATTCACTCCTAGAAAAAGCCAAGAAGGAATTCAAAAGCAAAATAAGGGTGAACAATCTTATGATCGGTGAAACTGGTGTTGTTGCTGATGAAACCAAGAAAATCTTGGAAGCATTTATGTCAAAGAATAAGATCAATGTTGGAGAAGTGAATGTTGAAGATGTTGTATCTGATCCAGTAAATGAGGAAGTGAATGTAGATACTGAGGATAATCATATTCCTCCTAATGTGGGTAATATAGAAGTTCCTATTGAGAGTGAAGTTCCTAAGGTTGTATTAGCTGAAGAAAAGGAGATTCCAAATGAAGAAGTTGAAGATCCTAAAGGCAATCAAGAAATAGTTTTTGAAGAACCAAAAGTTGAAGAAGAAGAAAAGGTTCAAGGTAAGGAAATACTAGTGGAAGAAAGAGACACTATCGAGGTAGTGAAGAAATCTTTGGTGAAACAACAAGAAGAATTTGATCCTGAATTGGTTGAAGGCCTGATCAATCTATCCACCTTGTCCCCAATTCATTATCTGAATTCTGCAGAAGGAGGTTTGATGGAAAAAGATATAGTTAGTTGAAAGAAGTTATTGCTAAGGATAACACTCTGTTAGCCACCTATATGAATAATATTCAAAATTCTATACCTGAAGGTGGAAAGGCCTATAAGTCATGTTTGGTTTTTTCCAAATTCACTTAAGACAATTAGAAGAAGGTGAAGGATCTTGAAAAAAAATTGGCTACCATTTCTAATGCTTTTGATTTGTTAGCTAGTGATGTTGGCATGCAAGAAGGTCAATTAATATCTCTACTTGACAAAATAAGGAGATTGAAGAATGAAAAATTACAGGATTGTAGGAAGAGCATGTGAACTCAGAGGACTAATTGGTCCAAAGATTGAAATAATGGTGAGTGCATTAAAGGAAGCCAAATATGCTATGGAAGTTAGTGACCCAATGAATCTTGAGACTACAGAAACTCAATCTTATTTAGTTTTTGGTCACATGACAATTCTGGAGACTTTCAAAAGGGTTTGGGACACAAATTTGAGCATGTTGAAGAGAAATTTTGCAGATATTTTCAAATTTGTGTAAGTTACAAGATCATGCCTATCCAGTTTTGAAATTTTGATTTCTTCTTCGTTTCCCTAGTTTTTCCATTGATATCAAAGGGGGAGAGTTGTATAGTGAAAAATGTATATTCGTCTTAGGGGAAGTTTCATTTCTAAGCTAATATTGAAGATTCTTTTTGAAGTTTTGAAGTGGTAGTGTAATTCATGTTGGTACTAATCTGATAGTTAGTCATTTTTCACTAAGTGTTGCCATCAATGCCAAAGAGGGAGATTGTTGGCAAGAGACACTGCAATTTTTTTTTTGGTGTTTTCATTGATGGAAACCCTAGTTGGTGATTGGATCCTCATGTCATAATTTTCTCCTTACGACAGATAGATTGAGGGCAGTCAAGGAAGAATAGAGCATCCACCAGTTTTGTGTTCATCGATTCACATAAAGATTTTATGTCATTATTTTGAGTTGTGGATCTTATGTGAGGTTAATCAATGTATATCTTTTGTTGTCCAAAAATATCAGTGCCTTGTATCAAGTTGTGTGCAAGTTTGGAGATCCGATTGGGTATCTTTCTATTCATCAATGTTTTGTGGCCGACCCAAATGGTATAAAGTGTTGCAGATATTCGATGAGTGTTTACATAAATGTTTTTGTGATCGATCATCTTGATTTGGGTCTGAGCTAAGTTTTGGACAACATTGTGGATGCGCATTGAATATCATTCATGATTTGAGATGATAGTTGTAAAAAAAATTTAAGTTTTATTGAAGTCGACTTGTTGTGATTAAATTCTAAGTTGTGGATATATATAAATGATCAATTATATCATTTTGTGTGTATAAGGTGTGTAGATGTGTGTTGCAAATATCAGAAGGGTGATTGCATGATTATGTACGGTTTCACTACTGCATTAAAGATTTTGTGATGCGAATTAGAGTAGAGCAGAGCAAAAGTGCAGAATCAGTCAGAAGGACAAAAGATCGACTACTAAGCCTAACCAAAATTGTAATCAAGCATTTGTAGATGCTATTATTTTAGTTCATTCTCTTGGATCTAGTCCAAATCCTTGTAAGGAAGTGTTCCTTTCTATTTTGAGTAGTGAGCTCTAGGCAGTGAGCCTGAATGCAAGTGCATTCCCATATTGTAAAATTCATTTTGAGTATACTCAGATCATATTGTGGATTAGCCATCCACTGTGGTGTTTACCTTAATATGGTTTCCACATAAAAATCCTTGTGTTATGCTATTGTGTTTGTTTTCTTTTTGTTCATGCATACTTCTTTTGGTTGAATGTTTTAAGTGGGTTAAAGATCAGAATAATAAAGTTAATTTTAATAGAACATTGATTCACTCCCCCCTCTCAGTGTTGCTTGTTTCCAACACTACATGCACCATACCCTCATGGAAAATCTTCATAAATTTATGAACTAGCAAGGGAACTACATTCATAGTGACCAACCAGGGGATACCTAATTTCACTCTGAAGAGATCAGACCTCAAGATAGTGTCAAAAAGTGCATTTATGGATCTAGGTCCAACTAAGAATGACACGGTGATGTAGCCAATGGGAGGTACAATAATCCCTTTATGTGTATGAATAGTTCTCTTGGATTTGTCATACCCATCTTTGTATAATAAATTAATCAGCATAATCTCCTTAGTGATGAAATTCACTCAACACATAGGGTCAACGAGGACACCTATTACGGTGTTTCCATTGATTCATGTAGGGATGTATAAGGGAGATAGTTCTCTGTTTTAATTCATTTACAAGCCCTATGAGGTGAAATATATGTTGGGAGATCTACTCTTAGGTTTCACAGATGGGATGGGTAGATATAAAAAAGAGGCAATTTCTTTGTACACTAAACAAAACTTTCATAGAGCCCCCAAGGGTTTTGCAACTAGATGATGATCCACTCAAGGTTTCGTTCCATGATGCTTATGGAACCATCCAACTATGCCACTAGGGGTCATAGGTTGGGTTGCAAGCCTAGCCACCTCATAACACTCACACCCACAACACTCTTAGGATATGAGGAAAGGGTCTTTCAACACTACCAAATGGAACCAAAATGTAGAGGGGGACCAACCACACCAAGGCTCTAGGACATAGAGAGCCAAGAGGAGAAGGATTCCCTAATCTAACTCAACTGCACAGGTGTTTTAGCTCAAGGATAGAGAATGAAGAGCACTCTCAAGTGCTTCTATAACTCTACTAACTCGAGAGTTTCAATGGGGCTAAACGAGTAGGCTTCTGGAACCCGAATTGTACCTTGGACAACTCTCTACCAAAGGATAGTAGTGCAGGTCAAGGATGACAACATGGCACGCTGGCATCTCATTGGGGTGTTGGTTTCTATATGGCCAAAAAGTACAAAAGTATAATAAGAATGCCAAAAATCTACTAATAGCTTAACAAACAAAGTTTTAAATGCTAACTAAAGTGAAAATAAATAGAATAAGCAAAGTAACTAGAATGATGATGTAGAAGTGACAAGAAACAAAGATGATGAATATTAACTCACGAGGAGTCCAATTCACTAGAAAAATCCACACAAACACGTACCTACACATAGCCGAGAGACAAAAAAAATTGGGGCTATATAGGGGTTTTCCATAGTCAAACACCCACTTTGGTGTTTCCTCCTCCACAGACAACCAGATAGAGAGATAGATAGAAATATGATAAAGAAAATAATTCTAGAACGGAAATGGAACCGAATATTATGAGAGACAGAAAGCTACACAAATCTAACAAAGTAAACAAAAAGTGTTACCACCCCTGACCAAAGGAACTCAAGGACAATGAGAGAGGAATGCAAGCCCATAACAAGTGTAGAGTTGACATAGTCACAACAACATCAAAAACAGTCTCACTAGACACTAAGTTGTAGCTTCTGTGGTAAAATATGGGGGATGTGAAGTTGGAGTTGTGATGCCAATAGTGTAGCAAGTAGCAAAAGTATGGAGAAAAACATGAAGCTAGAGTGAAAATGAATGTGTAGAAGATCCAAAACTTTCAAGAAGATAGATTGAATGAGAAAGGTAGCCATTTGAGGATGAAAAGGGAGGGAAAGAGTCATTCAAAGGTTGTTTGGAAGGCACAGGGGTGTTATGTTTCATCACCAATGGAGAACATAACACTTCTATAGATTCTTGAGGTAGGAATCCTATCAAGACAGTGGTGTGCTATGTAGATGTTTGTGCCTTGTGCACGCGTCCTTGAAAAAAATTCCCCATCATAACTAAAAACAAGTGCCAAGTGGATAGGGTGCAAAATGAGGATGTGGAATTAATTGGTTGAATTTTCTTTTTCTAAGGTGGAGGAAGTAAAAGGGGAATTTGTGAGAGGGGTGAAAATTCCCTCCTCTACAATTCTACTAAAAGAAAAACTTACTAGTGCTACAACTAGAGGCTAATAAAAATTATTGAGAGTGCAAGTGTCAAGGTTGATGAAGATCTATAGAAGAATCTAGTGGTGAAAGATGGATATGGATCAAATGAGTCTTCTTGTAGAGAGGAAGAAAAATATAAGGAAAGAGAAGTACAGATTGAAGATGAGGAAGCTTTGGAAAAGATTCCTAAAACTCCTAAGTATGTGCAAAAGAGTCATTTTGAATAAAAAAATATTGGTGATACGAGAAAATTTGTATTGATAAGAAGGAAAGTTGTTGAAGAACAAGTAAATCTATGTTTACTTTCTAAAGTTGAACCCAAAACCATGATTGAAGCATGTGAAGATGAGTATTGGATCAAGGCTACGAAAGAATAATTAATGAAAATTGAGAAGAATCAAACTTGGGAACATGTCCCAAGACCAACAAACAAAAATGTGATTATAACTTAGTGGGTATTTAGGAACAAACTGAATGAGAGTGGAGAAGTGGTAAAAAAAAAGGCAAGGCTTGTATGCAAAGGCTACTCACAAGTAGAATGAATAGACTTTGAGGAAACATTTGATCTGCTTGCAAGAGTGGAAGCTATCAAGATGTTTTCTAATTTTTCAACACATAAGGATTTCAAAGTTTATCAAATGGATGTGAAGTATTCTTTCTTGAATGGAGAATTGGAAGAAAAGGTATACATAGAACAATTGGAAGGATTTCAGTTATTAGATAAACTAGATATGTTCTACAGATTCAAGAAGGAATTATATGGATTGAAGCAAGATCTCAAAGCTTGGTATGCAAGGTTAGGTAGGTACTTGTTACAACAAGGATTTAATAAAGGTATGACAGATAACAATCTGTACTTCAAATTTGAAAAAGATCAAATCTTGAATGTGGTTTTATATGTTGATGACATAATTTTTGGAGGAAATGAATTTTTTCCTTGAGCTACAAATCAATTAAATAGATAAAGGTATTTTCATTTCACAATCAAAGTATTTCAAGGAAATATTGAACAAGTTTGGAATGGAAGATTCTAAACCGGTATGTACCCCTATGGTTACTAGTTGCAAGCTGAGAAAGAATGATGAATTTTCTAAGGCTGATTAGAGAAAGTATAAATCAATTATTGGAGGACTATTATATCTAACTACCACTAGAGACCAGATATCATGCATGCAGTTTGTCTTGTGGCTACATTTTAAGAATATCCTAGAGAGTCACATGTTGCAGTAGTGAAAAGGATATTTAGATACTTGAAGGGCACTCCAATTCATTTCTTGTGGTATCCAAAGGATATTGACTTTAATCTAAGTGCTTACACATATGTAGATTGGGTTGGTTGTGTAGATGATAGGGAAAGTACAAGTGGTGGTGCATTATTTCTTGGATGCAAATTGGTGCCATGGCGAAGTAAGAAACAAGATTTAGTGTATTTATCTACTGTAGAGGCAGGGTATATTGCTACAACATCTTGCTGCACACAACTATTGTGGATGAGGAAAACATTAAAAGATATCAAAGTGGTATATGATAAACCAATTTCTATCTTATGTGATAATACAAGTGTTATCAATATTTGAAAGAATCCAGTAATCCATTCAAAGACAAATCATAGCTTAATCTGGTATCACTTTTTGAGAGAGAAGGTTGTAGAGAATGAAGTGAAGCTTGAATGTGTACTTACAAAGGATCATGTTGCTAATATATTTACTAAGGCTCTTCCTAAGGATACATTTGAGTATATCCAAGAGAAGTTGGGGATTATTGCCCCTCCTTTGAATTGGGTGAATAATAATATGAATTAGTCTAGTGGATCTCAAGATTCATTTGTTGGTTTGGACTGATGTTGATGGCTATATCTCAAAGGGAGTAGGTAGTGGAATTATTGGTTGTTGTAGTCAGGATGAGTGAGATTTGTTGTGCAATGGTTTATGATTGATGCATTTTGGTGTGTGCTCCTAAGGGAGAGTATGCAGAGCAGTAAAGGAAAGGAATTTACAAAGCAATGGTGAATAGTATGATTAATTTCAAAGGGGGAGAATGAGTGTTGCAAATATTTTTTCCTTTACCATTGATGTCAAAGGGGGGAGAGTCATGCGAAAAATACAAGTTACAAAGGGAGAGAGAAATTAATGAGCTAGTTGTGTAAGGGGGAGAAGGTAAGAAAAGTAGAGCTAGTATGGAGCAAGAGTATTGATGATCAAAGTTTTTGTGTTGTTGATGGTTTTTCACATCATGTGTTACCATCAATGACAAAGGGGGAGATTGTTGCAAGTATGTATGGTTGGTGTTGTCATTTATTTCAATAAGTTTTGGTGTTGTCACTGATGTTAGTAGTATGAGGAGTTTTTTACAAGGATGTACAATTGGTATTGAGTTAATTTTGTTTTCTTTGATGAAGCTTTGATTAGTTCGATTATGTTGTCATTAGTAAGCTACTGATGTCAACCTCTAGTGTTGCTTTGATAAGCTTCTTTCTATCAATGTGTGCTTTAGTTTCTATGTTGTAGCTAGCTTGGTGGTGACGAGGAAGTATTGAATATGTTGATGATATGTTTTTGGTGCTTGGTTTCCAAGTGCTTTTGAGAAAATTTAAATAAAAGGAGGAAAAGTGTGTTGTAGTAGTGTTCTATTTTATAGAGTAGCATTCTAGTTTTGCTTTGTAGTTCTTATGGGTTGAGGATCTTCTTGTGAAATTCAAATATATTGATCAGAGGTATTCAAAGGTGTTATGTATTCAAAATTTGATGTGCTAGATCATTGTGCAGAGGAAGTTGTGTTCACCAATGTATTGTTGAGATGTTTGGGAGAAATGTTTTTTCTCTGTATTTCTCTGCAAAGTGGTTTCAAGTCTTGTGCATATGGAAGTGTACTTATATAGTTTGTATATTTCTTCAAATGAAGTTGTTTGAGGTTTGAAACTTCAAAGGTTGGTTTCTTAAGTTATAGTGTATGGGAAAATTATTTGAGTGTATTAGGTGTGTACATTCTTCAAGTGAAATTTTTTCCAAGGAATTTGTTGGATTTCAATATTTTTATGAAATATTATAGATCATTTTCAAGCGTGGTATGTGGTCTATGAGTCATATTTGGATTTGAGGAAGTGTGTACTTAAATTTTAATGGTGTTAGCATAGGTTTTATTGACCTTGGGTGTTTATGTACACTAATTGTGAAGTTTCTTTGGTGTTTGTGAAAGAATGGTGTGGCATGTATGAGTGGATTTAGGTACTAGTTATGATTTTTTATGGTACACCTTCATTCATTTCCACTGCGAGAATGTATTGGTGCTAACCTAATTTTAATTTGTATGTTTTTCCAATCTTGGAGAATGTTTTCAAGGTTGAAGATGGTATAAATAAGTGTTGAGTTGTTGAGGGATGATAAGATAGATGAGTATGATGTGAATGAAGCGAATTGCAAAGTTGTAGGGTGCGAATCTATGAAATGCAGTGTGAAATTTCATGTGTTAGATTACTGGATGTAGTGAGCAGAAGGTGTCTACAATTCTTTAGAAAGAATGTGAAGGTGTTGGTGATGCTATGGTGGATTTTTTGTTGCATTGATATAGATTTCTCATTGTAATACTCTTCTCCATCTTCTTTTCTATTATGGGAGTGAGCATTTGGCAGTGAGCCTTTCTTTCCTTTGGGAAGTGAGCCCTCTACAATGAGCCCTATTGTTTTGAGTGTTGATATTAATTTATATTGTGAGCTAATCATCACCATGGTTTTTCCCATAGTAGTTTTTCCATGTAATTCTAGTGTTTCTTTGCGTTTGGTGTTGATTTGATTATGTTTATGTTATTTGTACTTTCATGATAAATCATTATAACAAATTAAGGGTTATTTGAATTAATGTGGATCTAAATGTTTGTGATGGTTTTGAAGTTTTAAGTTACAACTAATTCATCCCCTCCTCTTAGTTTCTTGTGCACTCAACAAGGAGATTTTTGTGGTGTTGTTGATGCAACAAGTTCACTTGGTTTCCAAATTCTTTTGAGAAAATTAATAGAAAGAGTGTGCAAGGTGAGAGAGTTGTATTTTGTGTTGTTCTCTATATTTCTTCATGGTTGAAGATATGCTTGTGTAGTTTACATGTGATGATTAGAGGTGTTCAGAGGTGTTATATCCAAAGTTTTAGGTTCTAGATTATGTGATAGTGGAAGATGTGTATGAAAGTGTGTTTCCTATGAAGAAGGTTGTCTGGGAGAAATGGAATTGCTCTGCATTTCTTCGTGTTGTTGTTTCTTGTCTTGTGGATTTGGGAAAATTCTCATATTTCAAGTATCTACCTTTTCCTTGAGTATTTTGTTTCATGTTTTTTGCAAGTATGGTTGGTGAGTTGTATGTCTGTGGTAGTGTGTCTGGTTGCATAGAATGAAAGTGTTCTTTAGTTTTAGGTGGTTGCATCAATGGTGTTGAATATTTTGGGATGTTGTGGAGTGTTATTATGTGGTTCACATATTGTTTCTAGACCTAGAGAGTCATGTATGTGGTCACCTATTAGTGTTATTATAATTTTGGGTGACTTGGCATGCTAGCACTAATTGTGGAGGTAGTTTTTTGTTTGTGTAAGCATGGTAAAACATGTCAATATAGACTTGGATTCTAGTTAACCTTTAGTATGGTCTACCTTCACTTCTTTCCATTGTAGAAGTGTTTGGTGTCGACCTATTTGTTGGTTGCACATTTGAGGTGCATGCATTTCATCAAGGCCGACATGAAGATGGTTTTTGAGGTTATGGAGGATATATATACAAGGTTAATTATTGGAGAAGTGTGTGGTGTGTTGTGTGATTATGTGAATGAGATAAAGTGTGGTGATTTGAGTGTGAGCTTAAATGCCTAAGGCTGCCAGATGCAGTGAGTAGAAGGTGTCTACATTTCTAGTGTTCCTAAAGTTTCTCAAGGTAGTGAGCCAAAGGTTACGAATGCTACAAATTAGTTGATATGTGGTGACTAATCATGCAAATACAGTACATTCATAATGTATCCTCTGATAGCAAGGGTGCGAGGGCGCAACCCCCAATTTTTTCTCATTAACACGTCAAGGTTTTCCTGCTAACACATCAAGTGAAAAAATGAATTTGGTAAAACCCTAATTCTAGAAGCTTCCAAAAATATTGCTATAAGTGGTTGGGATGTATGTTGTGGTATGGAATTCGTGAGATTGTAATCTTCTTTGCACTGGATAATAAGATCATTGGGTGGTTAAGTTTCTATGGATGTACTGTAACTCTCTACCAAAGAACCCTAGAGGACAACACAACTAACAACAATAATGACATTTATTTTTTTAAAGTGCATTAACAAGAAATGAAAATTAAATCTGAACATAACACATAAGATAAACTATGTCCTCTAAGGTTCAATGACTGCATTACAAAAAAACCAACTTAACAAGATCTAAACATACATCGTGGATTAACTAACTAAAAGAGTTCATTTTAAATCCATTGCATTAAATGAATAAACACATACATATCCATATTATAATATTAGGTACATCATTACATTGTTACAAGCTTACATCAATGCTTCCCTTAATACAATAGGAAGAATACATCAATATTACATTACATGATAAAAAGGATATATAGATACAATACATAACATGTGCAACTATCTCTCGAACTGTTACATGATCCAAAATCTGCAACATGAGGTACAACCTCCACTCTCATGATCAACAGCAAGGGGAAACCCAATGGAGGAAAAATCACAATCCACGCAACCATGTGGAACCCTAAGGTCCACCCCCGTGTTAGGAGATAACAACAAGGTACCACCACAAAATAGTCAAGAAGATAGAAGGCTAACACCAAAGAAAAAAACATGGCTCCAACATAATAAAGTACAACATAACATCACATAACAGAGACACAACTTCTAGAGGCACACAAACAACAAAGGGGATCACATGGCTAGGGAATGCTAGGTTGCATTGGGGAGGAGTGTCATCGCATATCTTGATATGGGTTATCCAATGTGGATCTTCCTAGGACCCAACCCCCATCCTAGGTTATCCTGTTGACCTCTACCGATCCCCAACCCCCATTCAAACTCATGCAAGATCAACATACCTTTCAAGAAGACATGGTAGTTGATCTTGCCATTCCAGGCCTTCCCATCTCATCTCAAGCCTAAACGATCACTTGAGCCATGAGTGAGGCTTACCATTATCTTGATTAATGTGAGAATATACCCAAACCCCCTAATACATTATTTAGGTTATCACTAGATTATGAAACTCCCAATGGGTTATCCTAGTCAACCACTTTAGGTTTTGGGCCTCATTGAGATCCACTCTCCCTACATGCAACTAGAAGACCAAACACATCAAATAGGGTAAAGCCATCTTGGACACAAAATGAAGCCACAAGAAACACATATCCAGAGCAAGGCATGAACCATCTTGCCCACAAATCACATACATAATAACAAATAAGAAGTGCATGGCTAAGGACCCCCATGTGCACATCTCAAGTATTAAATCAACCACTTTCGAAATGATATAATCATGAAACAAATACTCAAGATATTTTCCCCAATCCTCTGGAAATATCACAATAACCATTTGGCACAAAAATCTCCCTCCATAAAACAATAACCAAAATCAACTCAATAACATAAACAAGCACAAAATAAAATAGTAAAATCAACCCACAATAATCAACATAATCAAGCAAGCAATCTCTCAAACAATACAATCAATCATATTTAAGAATGACTATATCATCAGATAAACCATCATCTCAATAAAACTAGCTACTATGCAATGCCATTCCAGGTTTATGCTAGTAAAGCACAACTAATTAGCTACACTTTCTCAAATTTAATAAATTGAGTAATAAAGCATAAACATAACACATTTAATTTAATACTCTAACATCATATTCATTTTACAATTTACCCATTAATAAGAACCATATATAATTGAGTGATAGGTGAGATCGTAAAACTAACATTAACATATCTTTTCACTTACAATCACTAGAACTAATAACAATATAAATAAATATCGTTTTGATGACACTTATTCAAAATTTTAAAAAAATGAGTTGATAACTTAATCAATCCTAATGGGTATTCATATAGGAAATGCTAAGGAATAATATCTCATTAATTTTCTCATAAAACACTAAATAATAGCCCACCAGGAGTTAAGAGGAATAAATATAAGATCCAAATATTATAGCCTTAATATATATAGTATCATCTATTGTCAATCTAACTTATCATGTATGAAATTTACATAACCTATCTAAAAGAACCCATGTTATAATTACTAACACAAAGATCACTATCCTAGATTCAAATCTGCACCATTCTCAATTCATATCTCAATTGCACAACCAACTATATCTATTTCTACTTACATGTAAGACCAAAATATCACTTACTTCTTGATCAAAAGAGTCTTCACATAAGTATTCAAGGACTTGACCTAGTATAAGTATTTATGAACCTATAAAGCTTGACATTATGAATTTAAGAATCCGTCCATCATTTAGAATCTATTAGAACTCACCCTTGTGGGTTTAATACATTGTGGGCATAGTCTAGAGGTTACCCTTAACTCATAAAATTTACCTTTATAACCATGCAAGTTACATACAACCATTATTCCTAAATTTTCTTCATGATTATTAATCATGCATACAAGCCTAATTTCATACATCTATTTAAAGGAAATAATTATAATTATCATTTAATCAAAACCAACTTCTTAGCAAGTCATGACCGGGTATGTGCAAGATCATCATGGAAAAAATAGGGCCAAGTTAAGTGGCGAAAAATATAGAAAAATTAGAGTTAGGCAACTTGACGTAAAAACTTGAATAAGTTATCTATATTATTTCAAAAATATGTAAGAATAGAATCTGTAGCAAATTGAATGTAGTTTCTAAACTACTAGGTTTATTTTTAAAAAAATCTATTTGGTGAACATTTGAAATTTCAATGCAGTAGTACTTAAATTTTAGGGAAAAAATAAGGTGTCTGTCTGACCACCCTAACCACAATAAAATGATAATATTTTCTTATAAGATTTTAGATATATAAGTAGAGGACACATGTCTCAATGTGATGCATTTTTTTTAGTAATTTTTTCCAAGTAAATAATTTAATTATAAATTTTTTATTACAAATTTTAAAAAATATAAAACTCGTATGTCTGACCACCTTAACTTGGTCAAAACTTCATAAAATTTAATTTTTCTTAATCCTATAGTATGTGAAGCATAGAATGTGACACATGTTTCAGATTCAAAAAATGTGATATAGTTTGAAAGTTATAGATGTTTTTTCAATCAGCCTATCAATTGAGACTTTAATCGTAATTCAAATAGAAAATGAATAATAATAATTTATTAAATTCAAAGTAAAACATAATTTATATTGGTGGAAAGTTGAGAATCTCCTTTAAAAACCCTTTTCGTTTCATCAATTTTGGGTTAAAAAAAATTTGCCAGCCACATACTCATCATATCGCCACTTTTTGGCCCATCATGATCCTACACATACCCAATCTAAAATATCAACTATGATTGTTAATTAAGATGTATCGATAAGGAATTCACTAAAGATGTGTTGTTTCAATACGAAAATATCACATATTGGTAAGATGGATACAATGATATGTAGTTAAATGTATATATATATAAATGCGTTTAATGACTATATTTAGATATTTGTATACACTTAAGTATACACATATACCTATGTAATACATAAACAAGCGTGTTTACCCTTTTAAGTGAGAAAATCTATGAGAACTCACAAATTACTAGGGATTCAATCACTTCTAGTTAGTCTGGGTTCAATTTACCACATGAACTAAGGATAGCCTATGATTATCTTGGATGGTTACGTAAAATAATATTATGTATCATATTTTCCCCACCTTTAATATTTATTTCTTTCAATCCGAGTTCATGGAGTAATTAAGCTTTCAAACAAAATTGAAAGATCTTTTCGATGTATTACAGTTATCCAAACTTGGGTTACTAATAGTTACTTCTATCACCTACTGAATTCTTGGAACACCACTCGACCTACACAAAAGAAGACAACCTTCATGGGAATCAATCATCCTACTCATAATAATGTGTAAATTGAGCAAGAATTTAACCATATATATATATAGATAATAAAATGCTAATAGAATTTCATATTTCTTGATTCACAAATATATATCATATTATTCAGAATACCAATAATATTCATTTTCATCAAATGCCCAATAATTGAAAGCCAAGCAAAATCTCATACTCATGAATATCCTTCAAACTGGAGTTGCAAAATGTGCATTTCCCAATCCTAGGTCTGTACATTTATCTCACACACGTACATTGCTTGTGTAATCTTGCAAATGTATCATGTGCTACCAATAGTCTCTACTTTAGTCATTAAAATGTAAAACCAAGGACATAACATGGCATGTGTAGGATCATCATGGAAAAAATAGGCCCTTAAGTGGCGAAAAATTTAGAAAAATCAAAGTTAGGAAACTTGACGTAAAAATTTGAATAAATTATATATAATATATCAAAAATATGTAAGAATAGAATATGTAGAAAATTGATTATAGTTTCTAAACTACTAGGTTTATTTTAAAAAATAAAAAATCTATTTGGTGAAAATTTGAAATTTCAATGCAATAGTACTTAAATTTCAAGGGAAAAAGTAGGTGTTTGTCTAACCACCCTAACCACAATAAAATGATAATATATTTTATAATATTTTAGATATAAGTAGAGGACTCATGTCCCAATGTGATGCATATTTTTTGTAATTTTTTTCTAAGTAAATAATTAATTATGATTTTTTATTACAACTTTTAAAAATATAAAACTCGTATGTCTGACCACCTTAACTTGGTGAAAACTTAATGAAATTCAATTTTTTAATCCTATAGTATGTGAAGCATAGAATGTGACATATTTTGGATTCAAAATGTGTTACCGTTTGAAAGCTATAGATGTTTTTCAATTAGCTTATCAATCGGGACTTTAGTTGTAATTCAAATAGAAAATGAATAATAATTATTTATTAAATTCAAAGTAAAGAATAAGTTAGATTGGTGGAAAGCTGAGAATCTCCTTTAAAAACCCTTTTCGTTTCATCAATTTTGGGTAAAAAAAAAAAGTCATCAGCCACATACCCATCATATCGCCACTTTTTGGCCCATCATGATCTTGCACATACCCAAGATACCCAATTTTTTTGAGACATATCTTATGAATTTGACCAGATTGGTATGTTTTAGTACATGCTTAAGATGTGAATTTATTCCTCCAACAGTGGATTGATGAGATCCCAATTTGAAGGTTGTGTTAAATTCTCTCTATTTGTTTTTGAAATATATATATATGTGTCTCTGAGAATATTTTGTTATGTGACAAGTGGGTTGAAGGATCAAAGGAAGGTGAGATTGATGAAAGATAGAAGAATTAAAGAGATACTTGGCTATAGTTTGATTAATGACCTGATAAAGAATGACAAAAGTAAGACGTTTCAGAAGTAAGATGGTTCAAACTTCATATTAAAAGTATATGTAGCGATCCCCCAAATAGATATAAGCATCAAATATTAGTTTTAATGCACTTTTATTGTCACAAGGCAATAAATATCCAACCTAAACTATAGCTAATGAATTTCATAATGCAAATTGACTTGATTTCTGCACATAACACTTTTTTTCTTCTCTCTTGTGCTTTAATTTTCTATGACCACTACTTATTTATGGTAACTTTTCATCTTGCAAAAAATGACAAGGTTCCTATGGAGATCATTGGTGGTGCTAAATGAAACAATCTAAAAATAGTCTTACACTAAATGATTTCAAGTAAAGGTATTGGCAGGTGTAAAGCCAAGTATGCAACATTATGTGGGCTTTGAAAAGGAGAATAGCATTGATTCGGCCAAACAGACAATTACAAAATGAGTCTAATATAACAAACAAAGAATAAACTACAAATTGCTATCTGTGACAGCAACCACGACTCTTGCTCATGCACCAAAACATACAATGATGAAGATAGATAAGATAAAGTGATTGTATTCCCACAATATGTAGGCCATGATAAGCACTAATCAGTCAGACAAGAATAGGGAAAAGTTAACAATTAGCTCTTAATAAAATTGGTTTACCTATATAATCGAATGTCAAGTAAA
This sequence comes from Sequoia sempervirens, assembly GCA_007258455.2. Lineage (NCBI taxonomy): Eukaryota > Viridiplantae > Streptophyta > Pinopsida > Cupressales > Cupressaceae > Sequoia > Sequoia sempervirens. Next base: position 286,841,472 of record VDFB02075321.1, read on the forward strand.
GTCACGTATACATGAAAATCAGATACCAAACTATATACGCATTCACATAAGTGAACTGAAACACAAGGTATCACATATAAAGGGGATTGATGTGTTCAACATCAAACACTATGCACAAATCACATAACAAAAGAATAGTCATTGAATGAAATTTAGTAACACTAAATATGACTCCCATTACCCATTAGATAGAAATAAAAATACCACATAACAACATTCAAAGAAGAGGGGAATCTAACTTCCCACTAAAATCAATGTGCATTGATTTCTATACATAAAGTTTGCTAAGCAAGAAGCATGTCCTTTGAATATACTACCAGACAAGAAAAAAGATATCTCAAGGAATAAGTATACATGGAGGTTGATAGAGCACATACCTGCAATGGAAAACATAGGAGAATGGAAGAAAAGGTCATGGTGAAGAGGGAAGAGAGAACAACTAGATTGAATGTGGACACTCACAACCAAACAAGGAGAATGTCAAATTTTTGGCCTTCGAAGTTTACCCTTTTCCCCTCTTTGCTTCGTGTTGCCTTTTAAGATTCTTTTCCTACATATATGTTTTTCCTACTCTCTTTATCCTGATTAAGACCATTTACTCCCCTGTTTATTTTCCAAAATAGAACCAAACCATCATAACCATAATCAACAATACCAGAACCTCACGGACCCATTTCTTGAAAATTCACAGCTTAAGAAATTGTTTTGCAGTTCTTCTTCCCCAAAAATCCAAAAATCAATGATGATCCCAAAATCTCTCCCAAAACAATAATAATTTTCAAAAAGGAAACTACTATTTTTTAATTTTTCCAAATCCAAAAAGGGTATGTGCAGGATCATCATGGAAAAAAAAATCCCTTAAGTGGCAAAAAATTGAGAAAAATCAGAGTTAGGCAACTTGATGTAAAAATTTGAATAAGTTATCTATATTATTAAAAAATATGTAAGAATAGAATCTGTAGAAAATTGAATATAGTTTCTAAACTACTAGGTTTATTTTAAAAAAAGAAAAATCTATTTGGTGAAATTTTGAAATTTCAATGCAGTAGTACTTAAATTTCAGGGAAAAAATAAGTTGGTGTTTGTCTGACCACCCTAACCACAATAAAATGATAATATTTTTTTTAAAGATTTTAGACATAAGTAGAGGACTCGTGTCTGGATGTGATTAATATTTTTCTATAATTTATTTCCTTATAAATAATTAATTAAGAATTTTTTATTACAACTTTTACAAAATATAAAAAATTGTATGTCTAACCACCTTAACTTGGTCAAAACTTCATGAAATTTAATTTTTCTTTTTTTAATTCTATAATATGCAAAGCATAGAATGTGATGAAATTTTTGGATTCAAAAAATGTGATAACGTTTGAAAGCTATAGATGTTTTTCAATCAACTTATCAATCAGGACTTTAGTCGTAATTCAAATAGAAAATGAATAATAATAATTTATTAAATTCAAAATAAAGAATAATTTATATTGGTGGAAAGCTGAGAATCTCCTTTAAAAACCCTTTTCATTTCATCAATTTTGGGTATAAAAAAGTTCATCAACCACATACCCTACAAATACCCATCATATCGCCACTTTTTGGCCCATCATGATCCTGCATATACCCAAAATTAGACAAAAAAATCTCTAAAATCTCCAATAACATATCAAGTTTCCTTTTCAACAAGTAGTTCAAAGTTATGCATGTGCTACATGCAAGATCTTTCTATCTTTTATATTGATTTTTACTATTTATCATTTATAACATTCTATTTAAAATTTATTTTATTTTAATATTACATCACACATCTAATTTATTACAATTATGATTATTACTAAATATATTTATATTTTCTTGTCAAAACACCTTTTTATTTAATAACTTATTATAAGGCATTAAATAACCCAAAATAACATTTATCAATGTCATGAACGGGTGAATCATGGAGGGGCACTACATGAAGCCCATATTGGGTGAACCATGTTAAATTTATGTGTTGATCTCTTTTGTATTATTCTCCATTGTTATTTTTGGGTTGTTTAATTTGCATATAATTGTTAATCTGTATTGCTCCAATCTTCTTGAATCCTAACAACTAGTATCAGAGTCATGTGTATTTCGATTGATTGTCAAGAAACCTATAGAATTGAGTGGGAGCAATGGAATAAGGAAAATTCAAGGTTGAGAAGTTCAATAGCCAGAATTATCAATTATGGAAGATGTAGATGGAAGATTATTTGTATCAAAAGGATCTATGGTGGTCATTGCAAGGAAAAACAAAGAAAGAGGCTACTATGTTTGATGAAGAATGGGAGATTCTCGATAGAAAGGCACTGGGAATCATTTGGTTGTACCTGACACCATATATGTGGCATTCAAAATAGCAGAAGCAAAGAAAACAAAGGCTCTGATGGAATATTTGGCTAAATTATATGAAAAACCCTCAACCTCAAATAAGGTATTTCTCATGAAGCGTTTGTTTAATCTAAAAATTATTAAAGGTGGATATGTGAAAGATCATTTAAATGAGTTTAGTATGATTACCAGTGAGTTAAATTTTTTAAAAGTGAATTTTGATCAAGAGGTGAGGGCTCTCTTAGTTTTATGTTCTTTTCCAGAAAGCTGGAATAGCTTGGTAATGGTTGTAAGTAACTCTATCTATGGTTCGAATACATTGAAATTTGATGATGTTGTTGGTGTTATCCTTAGCAAGGAAATGAGACGGAAAAGCACATGTGAGACAAGTCAAAATAAAGTAATGCTTTGACTGTATAGAATAGGGGAAGAACAAAGGAGAGAGGAAAAATCCCAAAAAATCATGGGAAGTCACAACAGAAGTTGAAGAAAGGTAGATCTAAATCCAAAGGAAAAATGGATTGTTGGCATTGTGGAAAGATAGAACACTTGAAGAAGGATTGTTGGTATCGAAAATGAAAACAAGGAGAAAAACAACATGATGATAGTAAGGAAGCTAATGTTGCAAGTAATAAATTGTAGGAGTTTAGATAATGTTAATGATTCCTAGGTAATAGATTCAGGGGCTTCATTTCATGCCACACCCCATAGGAAATGTTTTGTAGATTATGTTCAAGGTGATTTTAGATAGGTATATTTGGGTGATGATGAACCCTATCAGATTGTTGGAAAAGGAAAAATAAAAATCAAGTTGTAGAATGAAAATGAATGGTTGCTACAAGAGGTAAGGCATGTTCCAAATTTGAGAAGAAATTTAATCTTTCCAGGACAACTAGGTAGTGAAGGCTGCATAGTTACCTTTACAAACAAAGTCTGGAAGGTTGCTAAAGGTGCATTAGTAGTAGCTAAAGGTGAAAAGGTAGGCACATTGTATTTTTGTATTGGTAATACTTATTCTACCTTAGCTGCTATAGAAATAGTTGCTACTAAGATAGTTAGAGCACTTGTTATAGAGACAACAATAGAATTGTGGAACCATAGACTTAGGCACATGAGTGAGAAAGGGATGAAGATCCTTCACTCCAGAAAATTGCTACGAAGTCTAAAGTAGATTGACTTGGATTTGTATGAAAATTGTGTTTATGGAAAATAGAAAAGAGTCTAATTTCTCAAAGTTGGGAAAGAGAAGAACAGAGAGAAATTAGAGCTTGTGCATTCATATTAATGGGGACTAGCTCAAGTATCTTCTCTTGTTGGCTCTTGTTATTATGTTGCTTTTATTGATGATGCAACTAGGAAAACATGGGTGTATTTCCTAAAACAAAAATTGGAACTATTTGAAACTTTTAAAAAGTGGAAAGCTTTGGTTGAGAATGAGACAAGAAAAAAGTTAAAGTGTCTGAGATCTAATAATAGAGGTGAGTATTGCAACGAAGAATTTGAAAATTATTGTTCATATAATGGAATAGGTAGGTAGAAAATAGTTCCTGGAATGCCTCAAGAAAATGGTGTGTCTAGGAGGATGAATGGGACCATTATGGAGTGTGCAAGGAGCATGAGATTGCATGTTGGACTGCCCTTAAATTTTTTGGAAGATGTTGTACATACCACTATTTATTTAATAAATAGAGGACCTTCAAATCCTTTGGATGGTGGCATTCCAAAGGAGGCATGGAAGGGTAAAAAGGTAAACTATTCATTTTTTAAACCTTCGGTTGTGAAGCTTTTGTCCGTGTTGATATTGAAAATAGAACCAAGCTTGAGGCTATGTCTAAAAAATGTACCTTCATTGGATATGGAGTAGATGAATTTGGTTATCAGTTATGGGATTATGAAAATCATAAAATCATTAGGAGAAGATATGTTATATTCAATGAGAAGGTCATGTATACGGATCAACTACAAGAAAAGAAGCATGAACATGCCAAAAAGGAATATGTTATGTTGGATGAGATTACAGAAAATAAAATGCCAGTGGTCCCTAATGCTCAACAACAAATTATCCCACATACTCCTATAGGTGCTAGATGTTCTGAAAGGATAATTGGACCTCTATAAATATTTTCTCCATCATTATATTCTATATTATTAAATGATTCTGGTGAAACTAAAGGTTATGAAGAAGCAATCCAAGTAGATACCAAAAAGCAGTGGGAGCTACCTAGGCATGAGAGAGGAAATTGATTCCTTGTTGCAAAATTAGACTTGGGACTTAGTCCAATTTCCTACAGGTAAAAGAGCAATGCCAAATAAATGGGTTTATAGGTTGAAGGAAGAAGATGGAGGAAAGAAAATATACAAGGCCAGACTCATGGTAAAAGGTTTTTCATAAAAAAAGGTATAGATTTTGATGAAATATTTTATCTAGTTGTAAAGATGACTTCTATTAGAACTATTCTAAGTCTTGTGGCTGTGGAAGACTTGTATCTTGAACAACTACATGTAAAAAGAACATTTCTCCATGGGGATTTGGAAGAGGAAATATACATACAACAACCACAGGGATATGAGGTCAACGGTAAGGAGGAATTAGTGTGCAGGTTAAAGAAGAGTTTTTATGGCCTAATGCAAGCACCTCGGAAATGGTATTTGAAATTTGATAATTTTATGGTTGAACAAGGTTACAAAAGATATCATTCTAATTATTTTGTTTATTTTAATAAATTGGGTTAGAAGATATATTATGCTATTGCTTTATGTTGATGACACACTTGTTGTCGGGTCTAACATGCAGCGTATTAATGAACTTAAGTAGAAATTAGAAAATTAATTTTCTATGAAGGATTTGGGTGCAACAAAACAAATCCTTGGTATGAGGATCACATGGGACAGGACAGACAAAATTTTATTTTTGTCTCAAAGTGAGTATGTAGAAAAGGTGTTGAAAAGGTTTAACATGCAGAATGCAAAAAGCAGTTAGTACACCTTTGCCTAATCATTTTAAGTTGACTAAGGAGATGTGTCCAAAGACACAAGAGGAGGAAGAAAAATGGTCTAAAATACCATATGCATCAATAGTTGGTAGCTTGATGTATGCAATGGTATGCACAAGGCTAGATATTGCACATGTAGTGGGAGTTGTGAGAAAGTATATGAGTGTTCGAGAATGGAACATTGGAATGTGGTAAAATGGATTCTCCGATATTTGAGAGGTATTACTTCAAAGAAACTATACTTTGGAGAAATAAATTCTTCTCTAAAAGGATATGTTGACTCTGATCTGGTGGGTGATAATGATAGCAGGAGGAGTACTATAGGGTATATTTTTACTATAGGAGGTACTACAATTAGTTGTATTTCAAGGCTACAAAAGGTTGTTGCGCTTTCAACCACTGAAGCTGGGTATGTTTCTGCTATGGAAGCTAGCAAGGAGATGATTTTGTTACAATGTTTTCTAGAGGAATTGGGACAATGAAAAGAAGATAGCCCTTTGTACACTAATAGCCAGAGTGTGATTCATCTTGCTAAGAATTCAACTTTGTATTCTGAAACTAAGCACATACAACTCAGGTACCACTTCATTCGATCAGTTTTAGAGGATGGAAAATTGAAGCTAGCGAAAAATCACACCAGTGAGAATCTTGCAGATATATTCATGAAGGCAGTTACACAAGAGAAATTGATTTCCTCATTAGTTTTCATTGGCCTTCATGATTGATAATGGTGGATATAAGAAACCAACTAGACCTATAATCCAGTGGGAGCTACAAGTGGAACAGTGTCATCTAGGATCAATCTCGAAGTGGGAGATTGTTTGGTATGGAGCCTGATTAGTCTCCAAGTGGGAGATTATTGATATGTGGTGACTGATCATGCAAATACTATACACTCGTAATGTATCCTTGTTGGGGTTTTTCCCCATTAACACGTTAAGGTTTTCCTGCAACACGTCAAGTGAAAAAATACTTTATAAAACCCTAATTCTAGAAGCTTACAAAAAGCTTGTTATAAGTGGTTGGGATAAAGGTTGTGATATGGAATTCATAATATTGTAATCTTCTTTGCATTGGATAATAAAATCATTGGGTGGTTGATTTTCTGTGGATGTGGCCCATATTGGGTGAACCATGTTTAATTTATGTGTTGATCTCTTTTATGTTATTCTTCATTGTTATTTCTGGGTTATTTAATCTGCATATATATAATTGTTAATATTTATTGCTCCAATATGCCCAAATCCTCAAAAATGTTACATTGGTGGATCTTCCTATTTCTTTGAGGTAGTGAACCTCCTAGTAACAATCTTCTTCTATTCTTCATTCTTCTAGATAGTGAGTCCTTTAGGAAATGAGCATTTCTTCTCTTTTGGATAGTGAGCCCTTCTAGAAGTGATCCTATTGTATTCGATGTTATTCATATATATGTGAGTTAATCATCACCATAGTTTTTTCCTGATTAGGGTTTTCCATGTAAATCCGGTGTTATCTTCTGTATGGTTGTTATTATGTTGATGTTTTATGTGTTTACTTTCTACTAATGCTTAATGAAGATCTAAAGATTAATAATGGTTTGAGGATTAATGAAAGGTTGATGGTTTTAATGTATAACTAATTCACCCCCCTCTCATTTGTCTTATGTGTCTAATAATTAGTATTGGAGTTTTGGTTCCTTGGAAGAAGCTTAACTACTTGAGGTAGATCTGGATGCTGAAGAAGGGTGTCAAAAGTGCCTATGTTTGATGGAATGAATTATGCTTTCTAGAAAGCTTGCAAAAAATCCTTTCTTATTTTATTAGGGTTTGGTTTCTAGAAATTTGTGGAAAATAGATATCCTATACTTGCTACTACTCTAACAAGTGATGTTGAGATAAATGACTATGAGAATAATGGCATTAGAAAGGAATGCTATTATAAGTGGACTTTCTGATTCAGAACTTGTGAAGGTGATAAATCCTCAAGATTGTTAAAAGGATCTAGACATTTAAGTTGTAGAACATTCATGAAGGAGATAATAAGTTCAAGCAAGTAAAGATGTAGAATTTCAAAGCCAAATATAAAAACCTGAGGATGACAAAAGATGAAGATATTGTAGCCTACATTCTCAGGGTGGATGAAGTTGTCAATTCCATCAATGGTCTTGGTAGAAAGATGGAGGAAAGTGAAGTTGTAAATGTAGACACTTAAAATTGTCTTGACTGATATTGCACACTTGAATCTGATCACTAACACCGTTTCATCCTAAATTCACCTCTTTTTTAGTTGTTTAATTGAATAACCCTAGTTATTTAATTAAATGCATCAATTTCTCCCATTAATCAAATGATCACTATTATTTGGATAATTCAATCCCTTTCACAAGTTAATTCTCATCTTATTTAATTGGATAATGCAAATTATTTGATTAAATTTCTTATACATGTCCCATCATTTAATTAAATAATCCTAATTATTGAATTAAAAGTCATTTGACCCTCTTTCATTAAATAAATTAATTATTTAATGTGCATCCTAATTTCACTCAACTTACACAATTAAATATTTTTTTAATTATCTAATTCCTATTTTCCCTCACACATCCACTTTTATGAAAATATTCTCTTGGAATATTCTTCCATTTGAACTCCAAAAATGGAATATTCTTTTGTAACAACTTCCTAACAAACTTCCTAAATTTTAGGAAGTGAGCTTCTTTGAATCAATAAGATCCATTGATTAACTCTTTGATCCATGTCAACTTGCATTCTCATCCATTGATGAGAATCCTTGTGATACCCTTCAGTTTTCCTTTGTTTGGACAACTACTTGGATTGCATCTAGACTTTATGATGTTGTTTGCTAGACTTTATGTTACTGTTTGTTGGAAACTATGATACTATTGGATGTTATTTAGACATTGTGATACTTTGATGATTAGATATTGTGACTATTTGATGATACTATGATGCTTAGTTTGATGATATTGATGATATTGTGATATCTGATGCTTCTTATTTATATCATGGTTAGCAGATTCATTAATTGCTTATTTGAGTATCATGGATATGATTTTATGTATGGCTAGAAGTATGCATTATAATGGTTTGATATCAGTTGTTATGTGTTGGTGATGGGGAACAGTGTCACATCACTCGCTTGTGAGTTCCCTGCGATGTTGCGACTTTCCCTTCATGGTGTGACTATTTTATTATGCACATGTTCGACCCTATGTTTTGTTGTAGGCTGCAGGTACAGGGTATTGAATTCACATGATTATCAGGTTTGAGCATGCCAGAGCCCAATGGAGTTGTTGTTTTGGAGGTAGCACTAGGTCCCCCACATCGAGCTATCATCCTCATCGAGGACGAATACCTAATGTCACGTTTTGTTAGTAAGGTCTATTGGTATTATTTTGCCCTCATATGATCATTTTACCTTCTTTTATTTTTGGTTGGTATTGTTTGACCGTTACATCTTGGGTCATGCTTGGGACTTGTGTTTGTTGATTATTTCATTATATTTAGATTGAAAAAATTGAAGGCTTGGTTAAAATGAAAACAAAATTCTAATTAAATTAGAAGAATTAAATTAAAACAAATATGGTATTTAATTCTAATAAATTAAGATTTATTGTTCAAATTGGACTATTTATTTAATTATATATATATACATATATATACATATATATACATATGTATATATATATATATGTATATATGTATATATGTATATATATGTATATATGTATATATGTATATATGTATATATGTATATATATATGTATATATGTATATATGTATATATGTGTGAATATATTATTATTATTTTTGTGTAAACAAACTCTATAAGAAATTTAAAATAATAAATTAATAATCAATGGCTTATAGTGTGTAAAATTAAAGGAAAGGTAAAAATAAATAAAATTTGAAAAATAAAGAAATTGAAATTAGTGGGAATGGAATGCAGTTACAAGAAATTAATTAAAAGGGAAGTGGAGTTTACTGGAGAGGGGCAATTGGCTTGTTTGTTCTCTCAGAGGAAAAAATGAGTCTTGAATGTTTTTCCATGAATATCTTCTTGGAGGTTTTTGGAAGCTTGTTCAGAAAGTTTTGGATAATTGGGGATTTGAGGTTTTACAGTAACAAGGAATTCAAGTGCTTGGGATTGCTAAGATTGTAGAGTGGAAATTTTGGAAATATTTTGGAGCTTCAATTTGGGTTCTAAGTCCAGCAATCATATTCCAATTCGACTGTGCAATCTTTCTAGGTTCCACCATATTTTCCCCTACTTATACTTTGTTCCTGTTGAAAAATGTTGATTCTAGATTATTTAATTTTGAATTTAAATAAAATGGTAGTAAACACAGTCAATAAATGTAGTCCTCTATAATTGTGTTTCCTCTATATTCAAAAATTTGGTTGTGGAGTTATAATGAATACAAAATATTACATATCTGAAACAAATATTTAGGGAACAAGGCGATAATAGGATGTAAACTATGCTTCACATAGTGCCTCCAATCTTCATTTAGGTTATTGTCCATTCTTAGTCTATTGTTGCAATATTATGAGGTTTCTTTAACTTTCCAATGCATGTATATTCCAATAACAATAAGTCATGAGATTACAGTTGAGTTGTATTTGAAAGCCCTCTTTATATTGGAATTACTCTTGTAAATCATTCAAGTATATTCCTTCCTTCAAAAACCATGTTTTATCTTGATTGAATTCCTAATGAATGAAACTTATGTATGGGAATTAGCTGAAAATGGGTGTTTATTCTATCTTGCAAATTGGTTGTAATCTATTACTGGAGTCAACCCAGTATGTTATTTTCATATTGGGCATTCATTCTTTTCTATGGTCTTATCGACTGTGGTCATCAAAAAATTCTTATGTTATAATAAGGCATTCTATCATTGAAGCCATCGATTTTTATAGGTTGAGCACATAATATTCGCTTTGAGCCTATCAAGACCTCTACTTGTATCTAATTTCCAAGCTAGTTCATGACACGTAGCCATAAGTTGGTTACTTATTTACCATTTAACTTTTAATGTGTTTAGTTTTCAATGTTGATCAAGTCAAAATGTATTTACTCCTTTACCATCTGTGCATGCCATAGTGTGCTAATTATTAGATCTGACCATCTTCTGTAGTCTAGACCTGGTGGAAGGCATCAACTTAATTAGACAGTTCCATGTTTATTTTTTTTACATAACTATGCTCGGCGGAATGTGGTTTTAGTTAAGTGAGAATGCACTAAGAATACCTCTAAAACTAATAGATAACATTTTATGGATAACTCATATCCTCATAATCTGTCGTATATTTTAGCTTTTTTTTTCATATTTTAATCCATCCTTTCTATTGTCATGTCTATCAAACCGAAGGTTGCATGCAATGAACTCAAAGTGTCCCATTACAGGTTTAGAATGGAATTGGTTAACTCTCTATGTTTTGACCTGTTATTTGCACAATTTGTGTTAGGGTCGGCCACTATAAGATACAAAATATGAGATGGGTGTCATGGCCGCCAGTAAACTTGTGTTTCACATTACACACATACAGTGTATATATATATATATTGTGTGTGTGTGTGTATATATATATTGTGTGCGCACTGCATGAATCAACCTTTCCCTTGAATTTTAATTCACTATTCTATTTAATTCACATTTGTAGTCTATGAGTTCTGAATTTAATCATATATATATATATAAAGATACTAATATATATATATATATATATATATATATATATATATATATATATATATATATATATCTGTGTATGAACACTTCAATTTCTAATGTAGTTAATATGAAATTAGTTATGCATTTATGTATTTTATTTGAAGGTGGAATTAAGAAAATTGTGTTTAGAAAAGACTATAAAACTTTAATGAGATAAACAATAGGAATTGCATAAGACAAGAAATTATTGTTGGATTTAATGAATTAGTGATAACCAAGAATAGATATCTCATAAAATATAATAGTTTTCTTGTAACCTTATGATTTAATCTGTTAGATGAAAAGTGATTGACGAAGGATTTAGAATGATTGTGAATATTGGTATATGTGTAACTCTATTTTGGTAATGAATATTAGAGTTTCCAAACTCTATGGGGAATTGTCTTTTGATGGAAATATTGGTTATCTTTGGTGATAGGAGTTTTGTATTGATTATGTTTGTGATGAATGTAGCCTTACCCACTGAGTTCACTTATGAGATTTGAACTTTCGTAACTTGTGAGTGAGAGGGGAAACTATGCCTCACTATGTGATTTGTTTGAATTTTGAGTTATACAAGTGGCTTTGTTTTTAGCTCTTGCTTTGGTTTTGCCAGTGAAGGAGCGCTTCCAATGGGGGCCGGTGCACAAAGGGGCACCTAGATAACCCATGTGGAAGTTTTGTTAACAAGTGATAACATAAAATAAACTAGGGTAAATGGGTAGCTAAAACATTAACAAGATAAGTTTATACCTCACTCAGGCTCAAGTGCTCATTTAGGCTTGAGGTGAGATGGGAAGGCCTGGAATGGAAAATCAACTACCTCATCTCCATGATAGGTAATGCTGATTCCACACATCGACATTATAAGTCCCATATGATTTTGTTCTGGTACCTAAGGATTTTGTAGAGTTGAAATCAGTGTTATACATTAGTAAAAGTATATACAACTATATCATTTATGAAAAAGAATTTAAAATGCAGTTATGAAATGAGAGATGGAATAAATGACATATAGCCTTACCTTGTATATAAGTGGAATGTAGTTGTAGGTCGTATACCATGCAAACATTTCATTACGAAGCTATTTAGCATTGTGGAGATCTATAGTTATAGTTGAGAACATTTGCAATCTAAAATGGTTACAACTAGATATAGTTACACATAGATGGTTTGAAGGAGAGAGAATTGGTAGTGGCAACATTGACTGAAGATTGTAGCAACTTTGGGCTATGTGGGTGCAAGAAGCCTAAAAACGAGGTTGAGACATTTTAGTATGATCTATATAAGAATTGCAAAATTAAATATAAATGTTATATGGTCAACCAAAGAAGAGGAAGGAATTCAAGTTTGTGATTGGAGGAGAGGAGAAGCATAATGCAACAATTGAACAACTTCTTAGTAATCACCATAGAAGCAAAACTCTAGCTAGCTTGGTAGGAGTGGTTGGAACTGCATTGTGGAGGGAATGAAAAGGAAGCAGTGAGTCAAGTTACATATGGAATCGAACAATTAGAAATGGTGGAAATTTTGTATGCATTGAAATGAAAAGGGAAGGGAGAAGTGATATAGTTACCAAAAAGAACAAAAACATTTCATCATGTTGGAAATGCACAAAGCTATTGGAGGCGATCCTCTTCTTTGATCCAAAGTGCACTGTATTTGTTGGCATGTAATCTAGAGTATCTATCAAAAGAGAAAGGTGGATCTATGTGTATTCCTACAATTGATTTTACATAGAGTTGTGAATGTTAGTCCTTGTCTTTCATTAGTTCCAATATCTATTGTAGGTTTCTCCAATGTCAAGCCTTGAGATTTATATATTGTTATTTCCCAAGCCATAGTCAAGGGGAGTTGTGTTCGATTGCCTCGCGTAACCAAGGGAATGGGGATGACTTTTGGATTGTCTTGATCCCATGCTAGGCCAATGTAGTTTGGGAAGTGCACAACAACATATTGAGGTAGTTGAGGTAGTTTAGCACCCCTAGCATATACAATAGACTTGACAACACCCAATGATCCATTGACCAGACTAGCTGCCACCCAAAGATTTTTTGTTAACACTACTTGTTTGCCAATTGCAAGTAAGAGCACTACTTGAAGTTTCTCATCATCGCCATAATTAGGTATGTTTTTCTGAGTAGTTTCAACAATACTAATTACAATGCGAACATTTAACTATTTAATAATTTTTCTATTATGCAAGGTGACCAAGCTATTTGTTGGGAATAAGTGAATAGCTACATCAAACTCTTGGTTTTGTTGAGTTGAAAGCATGGCGTTTGTTCAATTCATAAGAGTTTTCCAATCAGCTTGAGATTCCTGAGAATTTTGAATATTCAAAAGGAGTGTACGAAACTCTTGATGTGCATTGGAGTGTCCATGTTGGTGGAAGACTGTTTCAAGCATGACAACAACATTAAAAGTGTGCCAAAGAGTCAAGGTTGTGGAGTGAGAAGTGTAGATAGGCCTATCCAAAACATGCAACAACTGTGTGAGGTCACCCACAAGTATAACAAAGGCACCACCAAATGGTTGCATATGTCTAGCAGGAAATGCTTGCCACAATCGACTATCTATTTTGAGTAACAACTTGGGTCCCAAGAATCTCATTTCATCAATTAAGATGTAGTTAATGTGTTTAAAGTCCTCTTGAAATATGGTCAATGGTTGTCCTTGCAACGGATTCATATCTTTAATTGGTATCTGAAGAGCTGTATGCATTGTAGAGGCATGTATATTGTAAGTGGCAACCCCTATTGGTACTAAAGCAAGCAAAGGATTCATTCTCCAATTTGGTGATGTATTTAGTGTTCTCCAAATGTTGTCTATAAGAAATGATTTACCTATACCTACAGTACCTTGAATAATCATACGCAATGGTGATGATGAAGATGGGCCAAGGTGGTGTTGTTTAATGATATTTAGAGCAAGCTTTTTCTTAGGAGATAGCTAATGACAAAGTGCAGGTGTAGCAGGTGGGCAAATACTATCTTCAGTTGTATGCAATTTACTTGTTGAGATGAACTCTACAACAAGGTTATGTAGAATATTAGTAACATTGTGTATTTCCCACGTGTGATTTAAATTGAAGTCCTGTCTACCTAAGAGTTGCAACTGGTCCAAGCAGACACTATTTGTAGTACCAAGGCGAGAAAGCAATCCCCATTCATATTCATCTGCAGGAGGCAGAGACTGGGTGTTTTCGGTATCACTATCACCTTCTTCTTGATTGGTGGGGGGAGTAATAACTCTATTAACACTTCAAGGGTGATAGCCAACAACATGAAATAGCCTCCAATTCTATGTTATACTATCTTTGGTGAGGCCTATATCTGCTTGGACATTTCAGAAAGGATTGTATAGCAGCAATTCCAACCAACAAAATGTTTCAAAGGTATCACAATGCTCAAGAGGGGTAGACTTGAATAGTGAGTAAACAATGATCACAAAAGGGTGTGGTCGCAATCACCGAGCCCCACCTTTGCGATTTTTCTGATGTGTATACAATTGTGCAAATTGAATAAGGGATATAGTATCCATCTTAGCTGGTCTTTGCATGTAACAATGAATATAACTACTCGCAAGCTCTTCACCATTATTAGTTGTTTTCAAACGGTGGAATGTTTGCCTAATCATGTTCAAAGATAGGAAATGTCGGCTCAACATGACAAGGGGCAACTTTTGCAGCATATGGCATGTTTCTTGTGCACCAATGTCACGGTCTGCAACCAAGTTCATCATGAACTTTTGATAGGCAAGCAACACTTTATCCCCAGATGTATTTGTATTTGCAAGCCTCTGTAAGATATCAATATAGCTTTTAGACTTATTTTTAGACTTTGATGCATATTTAGAAACATAGTTTAGCATAATTTGTCTTGACAATACTGGCTAGCAATCAACATTTGCTCGCCAGATCACAAGCATCTCAGGGTTGTGGATATTAAGGTGCTCATCATTTCTTGTTGGATTGTTGGATTTGTTTGATTCATTATCAATTATCGATGTCGATGATGGTTGTGCATTCCATGGAGCTTTGTAGCGACATTGTAATTGTTGGCCTTTTTTCCTAAGGCATGTGTATTAAGTACATTTGGTATGCCATTGCACCATGTTCATTAGCTATTTGTAATCCACCATTGGGTCCATACAAGAAATTTGCAAAGTGTCAAGCAAACATGGGTTCTCCAGGGAAGAGTGGTGGACTCTTGATATTAGTTGTTCTGGGGAACAAGGATTCCATGCTGAAACATAGCGATCAAAGAAGATTTTTTCCTACTGAACTTCATGTAGGCTGGACCAGTCAAGTATGTCCATATTCAGGGCACTTGGAAGCCACAAGAAACCATGGGCATGTGTTGATCCACGGTGTTGCCACTCATACCTATACCAGTAATCCTTTGTATGGAAAATCCTCTCAAGAACCTCCTCACAGAAAATGATGAACCACAAGTGCATGTACTGTTAGAGTAATAAGTTATTATGCCTAATTAATTATATCATATTGATTAATTAATTAAGTCACTTATTCCTCTTTGTTACTTAAGCTAAACTTAGGCACATTAATAATTAATTAATTATTAATTATTAAGTGTGCACACTAGGGTTTCATTTAGGGTTTCCCTTTTAGGGTTTCTTGATCTCCTTCATAAGGATTGATCTCTTTTGTAATCATTGATTCTCTTAATGCATTTCACACTTTGAGGTTTCAAAACATCGTCTTTGGTTCTTCATATATTTTGCATGTGACAAGTATCCATCTTGCATGCAGGTGATCTTGGTTTATTAACATGGTATTAGAGCTCCAGACCTGTAGCTACTTGTTCGTGATCTGAAGATATGGCCTCTCTGTGAGTTTCAAGTGCAAGGGTTTCCATAGGCCTCTTTTTTGCAAGATTTGGGGTTAGCCATTTTTTCGGGACACTATGGGCTCAAACGGACATCGCCATCGCGTTCGTAGCGTCCCAAAACGTTAGAAATGCCTGTCAAATTGTCCATTTTGGTGCAGTTGATCCGGGAGGCAAAAAAAATTTGTCTAGGGGGCTGTACGGCCTCCCCAACACGCAGATCGAGGCAGAAAATCTCAAAAATATGCAAAAAGGGTCAAAATTCCTCTTGGTTTTTGTGCGCCTAGTACAAAAGGGGTCCGCCACCAGGCGGCCACCCATCCGCAGATCGCCACCAATGCTTCCACCAATCCGCCGCCTCCCTCAAGCCCCCGGCCGGCTCTCTGCAGTTCGCCAGCGGTCCTATGGGGACCAAGTGCTACGCGCAAACTTGTCGGCGGCACTCCAATATTCCGGTGGGTCTACGAGCATATTCCAGCAATTTATGGCATATACCGACGGCCGAAACTTTTTTGCAGGGGGGCCAATTTTTTGCTGCAACGACCATATGGTCAAATTTTTGCTCACTTTTTTCTTACGTCAGCATGACATCATCCTTACGGTCGGCCCCTCTTTGCCCTCCTAGCCCTAATTTTCCCTAAAAGAGCAATTTTTTTCTTTTGGTCATAACTTGGGCATACGGTATCGAAATCGGGCAAACAAGATATCGCCAGAAAGCTAGTTCCAAGCACTTTCATTTGGTGTAGTTTATTTTATAGTATTTTTTTGTTTTACTACATTTATTGCTGTTTGAAGTCAGATGTACTTTTTATGCTTCCGAGCTCATAACTTTTTGCCACAATGTCTAATTTTTGCCTCGTTTGCGGCATTGGAAAGGTATTGAGGAGCTCTATGTTGTTGTCCATGCATTTTTTCTGTATTTGTCCCAGGTTTATCACTTAGTTCAGATTTGGACCGATGGGTTGTTTGGCGATTACTTGGATGTTTTGGTAGTTGGGAGAGTGCATCTTGCATCTTTGCACTTAGTTTTTAGTAATACATCATTCAATAATTGCTTGCTGCTTCATAGATTCCAGGGTTGTTCCCGTTTGGAGTTTTTGAGTGTTCCAAGGCATCGGGTCTGCTGTCACTTTTTTCATGATTCCTTGAGTCAATCAGTGACTCTCATCTGGTTTCAGTAGTAGACAAAAATATCTTTCCTTGCTTGCCAGATTTTGGTTCCAGTGTTACTCTACAGAGTTCTTCCAGTGTTTCTTTACAGCATGACATCTCATTGTAGGGGGGTTTTGTCCCACTGGATTTTTCCTTCTCTACTCCATTCTTGCATTTGTAAATGGGTACCTGATCAGGCCAAGTTGTCGGGACCCATCTTTGCTTGCATGCATCTTATTATAGTGTTTTAGCTTCTTCCTAAGTTCATCTTAAGGGGGGGTGTTAGAGTAATAAGTTATTATTCTTAATTAATTATATCATATTGATTAATTAATTAAATCACTTATTCTGCTTTGTTACTTAAGCTAAACTTAGGCACATTAATAATTAATTAATTATTAACTATTAAGTGTGCACACTAGGGTTTCATTTAGGGTTTCCCTTTTAGGGTTTCTTGATCTCCTTCATAAGGAATGATCTCTTTTGTAATCATTGATTCTCTTAATGCATTTCACACTTTGAGGTTTTAGAACATCTTCTTTGGTTCTTCATATCTTTTGCATGTGACAGGTATCCATCTTGCATGCAAGTGATCTTGGTTTTCTAACATGTACAAGGTTGTTACATGCAGGTTTTGGACAACATTTTCTATGAAGCATCTTCGGGAGTATGGCATCTGTCACTAAGCACCAGGATCTAGCACCCTGTGCAAATCATGCCATTTTGTGTTTGTGGAGCTCAGAGTGAAAAAAAGAGTCGGTGTCCCAAGTTGGTAGATCATTGCAGCGAGCTCTTGTCGACACTTTCCTCAATATGAATGCATCCCTCGCAAGGATGCACCAAAGTGATCAAGTTGGTTTTCTATCTAGGTGTCTAGTGCATTTTGAAGCAGTTGTCGCAGTGCAACCACAAACCTTGGGATCCTCTCTTCCAAGTTTGCTTTCATGAAAATAGAAGTCGATTGTTGGCTTCGATGTCTCATTATTAAATTATAAAGGTAATATCTAAATCTGACATGCCTCCCAAATCTATTATCATAGTATCTCATCAAGTGCAATGCATATTCATGTAAGTGAATTTGTATGCTTCTTAACTATAGGGGCATCGTTGTTCTAGTGGGGAACAATGTTGGAAAAGCCTTGCTTAATAACCCTTTTGTATTGTATTCATTAATAGGGTTAGAATTTATCTTAGGCCAAGGCAAAGTATCTTGACTAATGTATTCAATCTACAAGGCTTCTTTGATTTCTTGCAATTCCTGGGGAGGGTTGGGCAACAATGGAATAAATGATGATGAGTCCTCAGGCTCAGCTTCCTCATCAACAACAATTTCAGAAGTCGCTACTGGTTCAACTATTTTTTTTACTTGTTCTTTCATTATGTGCAAAAGATTGGAAATGTTAGCACTTGTAGTAGGAAACACATTTAAAGCATCACAATCAATTGCAACATCACTATAGTATGGATCATTTTCAATTTTGTATATCAATGCAGCCATGACATTATGTTTGTCAACATAGCAATCATAGGTCATTCCCTGAATGCCATCTCTTCGAACAATCACCACTTCAACATCATGTCTTGGCCACTATATTTGTATTGGCCTCCTCTAGCATGTGTCACATGCAAAACTGGAGCAACTCTAGCTATATGCATTTCTTCAACCTGAGTCAACTTTGCAAGGACAAGAGGCTGTGGTCCTGGGTCCATCTTGTTCATTGAACTGAATCGGTGGACACCCTTTTCAGAAGCACAACACTAGCAAACGACGTCCTGGTTGGATGCTCTCACTTTCATGCCGATGTATCTTTCCTTGCAAATACTACAAACTTTGAAATTAGACAAAGCATCAATGTGTCGGCAGAAGGACTGCATTGCAACGCAAAAAGGATCTCCAAAAATACTATTAAAACGATGATGGCCCAATGACACGGATGACAAGCCATGCTCAGAAAGGTTGTATTGAGATCCACAATCGTCCATTGTCGAGGCACCTTCATTGGGAAGGTTATGTGCAAGTTGTGAAGGGTTGGAGGGTGCAGGACTATAGAAGCCAACATGTGTTTCTAACAAGCTCGACAACAATTGTGGTGTGGCCTCTTGATTAAGCAGGGCTAAGAATTACGACAACTCTTTGTTCCAAGTATTTGGCCCAACGACTTGCATAGATCTGGTCTCTATGTTGCACATAATAGAGTTGGTTTCTTTGGCATTTTGCTACCTTTTTTGGTCCACACTTGATGTAGGACTGGAACTTGAATAAGGTTGAGAAGGCTACAACCATAATATGAGGAAAACAATAAAGTGATTGCAAAAACCAACATAAAGAACAATGGTATAGCTAAAGAGATTAAGCCAACTCAAAACATCACAATTGTTTAGTAGCATGATGGACAACAAGAACCAAGAAAAGAATTTCTAAACACAGGTACATATGGGTGTGATGGACAAGAAGCAAGGAAAGCAAAATTTGCAAAGATGTATTTATATATATGTATCAACAAGTTTAAATGGATGTATATGAATGTTGTTTGTAACTAATTTCACATACAACATGTCCACATATAAATTTTTTTGGTCAAAGATTAAAAAATAGAGCATGTTGTCTCAATGTATAACCACTTCTATAAGTAGCAAAGTAGCAGGATCAAGAAAAAAGTTGTTTTGATGTTATGGACATTGGGAAAAAGGGAAAAGAAAACAAATTTACAACCAACAAAAACTGCAAAAAAGTGCATCTAACTTTAGAAACATATATTTTGGTATAGATTTTGTTTTGTAAGTATATATATATGCATTGCATGTCTTGCATGCATAATAGGCAATACTATATATAAACGTTGACTGCATCTAATTTCACATAGATAGATATTTGTACATAGGAAAAATAAAATCAAACACACTAAAAGAAGGCTTGCTCTCCACCCTACCATATTACGTCATGGAGCCTTGAGGGCTCTCAACAAACCCCTGAGCAAGAAGATAAATTGTCTAGCACTATAATCAATGCTGAGATCAATGTTTAATATTACACTTAATATACAACCTATCATACATATGAATGTTGTTTGCATCTAATCTCACAAATATACACATCTGCACATAGGAAATATAAAATGAAACACAACAAAAGAATGCCTACTCTCCACCCTACCATATTAGGTCATTGAGCCGCATGGGCTCTCACCAAACCCCTAAGCAAGAACATAAATTGTCCACCACTCTGATCAATGGTGAAACCAATATTTCTTATTACACTTAATATACAACCAATCATTCTAACAACTCCTTTTTGAGGCTCAAAGAAATAATAACTAAAAATGTGCATCTAACTTCAGATACCTATATATCAATATAGATTTTGTTTTATCATTCTAACAATTCCTTTTTGAGGCTTAAAGAAATAATAACTAAAAAGGTGCATCTAACTTCAGATACCTATATATCAGTATAGATTTTGTTTTGCAAGTACATATATAGGCATTGCATGACTTGGATGCATATGTAGGAATCTATTCACCAAACATGGACATATATAAGAAGCAATAAGTAAAAAGCAAAAAAATGTAGATATGTACAACATGAAAACCAATCCAACCATAACATTGAAAATGATTTTGTTGAATGGAGCAACATACACCATTGTCATGTGCTTACAAGGATAAACAATGTGATACAGCCAACAAATTGTTTGTCCTCTCACAAGCACATGACAATGATGTGTGGTTGTCCTCCATAATCATATAAACCATAATCTACAATGGTTATAAAAGAGAAAATCATAAATGACAATTTTTGTTGTTGTGGGAAACGAATATGTTTTCTCAAGTTTTAAATGGTCAAGGAAGAGATATATATAAAGATGATGGAGGGTAACCACATTAATGCCTTTTTAATTACATTCATACTCATTGCTATTATTTGTTGCAATTGATAGCACCCAGGTTCCAATGTTTCATTTGATAAAGGAGAATTATTTTGACCACTTCGTGATCAATGTCGAGATCAATGTTTAATATTACACTTAATATACAACCTATCATACATATGAATATTGTCGACATCCAATTTCACAAGCATACATATTTGTGCATAGGAAATATAAAATGAAACGCAACAAAAGAAGGCCTGCTCTCCACCCTACCATATTGGGTCATGAAGCCTCATAGGATCTCACCAAACCCTCGAGTAAGAACACACATTATCCACCACTGTGTTCAATGGTTAGATCAATGTTTCATATTACAGTTAATGTACATGCTATCATTCTAACAATTCCATAGGAAATATAAAATGAAACACAACAAAAGGAAGCCTACTCTCCACTGTGTTCAATGGTTAGATCAAAGTTTCATATTACACTTAATATATAGCCTATCATTCTAAGAATTCCTTTTTGAGGCTCAAAGAAATAATAACTAAAAAGGTGCATCTAACTTCAGATAGATATATATTAGTATAGATTTTGTTTTGCAACTGCATATATATGCATTGCATGCATTGGATGCATCAATGGTTAGATCAATGTTTCATATTATAGTTAATATACAGCCTATCATTCTAAGAATTCCTTTTTGATGCTGAAAGAAATAATAAGTCAAAAAGGTGCATCTAACTTTAGGTACATACATATCGGTATAGATTTTTCTTTGCAACTGCATATATCTGCATTGCATGCTTTGGTTGCATATGTAGATATCTATTGCTTGGATATATAAACACACAAAAAGTATGTGTAAATGTATGTATGTCAGATTAGATGTAGACAATATACATATATAGATAGATGCAAACTTATATATATATATATATATATGTACACATCTACACATAGGGAAAATAAAATGAAACACAACAAAAGAAGGCTTGCTCTCCACCCTACCATATTGGGTCATGGAGCCTCATAAGCTCTCACCAAACCCTCGAGAAAAAACATATATTATCCACCAATGTGATCAATGGTGAGATAATTTTTTCATATTACACTTAATATACAACCTATCATTCTAAAAATTAGCCAAGCAAGGACAAGCTACTGTGGTTCTTTGTTGCAAGTATTTGGCCCGACAATTTTCACAGATGTAGTCTCTATGCTATGCATAATAGAGTTGGGTTCTTTGGATTTTTGCTAGATTTTTTTTTCCACACTTGATGTAGGACTAGAACTTGAACACATTTGAAGAGCCTAAAACCATAATACGAGGAAGACAATAAAGTGCTTGCAAACACCAACTTAAAGAGCAACAGTGCAACTAAAGAGATTAAGCCAAGTCAAAAAGTCACAATTGTTTAGTAGCATGATGGATGAGAAGAACCAAGAGGAAAAGTTCTAAACACATGTGAATATGGGCATGACAGACAAGAAGCAAGGAAAGCAAAACTTTCATAGATATATATATGTGTGTGTGTGTGTGTCGACAAGTTTAAATGTAGATATATACGAATGTTGTTTGTAACTAATTTTAGATACATATATGTCCACATATAAACTTTTTTTTGTTGAAGACTATAAAATAGAGCATCTTGCCTCAAAAAGTGCATCTAACTTCAGATACATATATATCAATATAGATTTTGTTTTGTAAGTATATATATGTGTTGCATTCCTTGCATGCATAATAGGCAGTACTATATATGAATGTTGGCTGCATCTAATTTCACCTATGTTTTGGATGTTTTTCTTTTACTTTTTTACAAAAACAACTTGGAAATCCTAGGCCTGAGACAAATACTTCAGATAAGAATAGGTACAACATGTTTCAATTAACAACAAAAATTTGAATAAATGTACAATGTTGCTCTCGAATAGGAAAACTACAACTGTAAATTGAAACATATATACTCATTTTTTGTCAAATGTTTTGGAAATTTTTAGATATGGACATAGGGGAAAGCCATGCCAAGTAGCAATTAATTTTTGTGGGAAAGGAATGTACATTTGGACTATATATGACTGTTGGTTGCATCTAATTTCACATAGAAACATATCTACACATAGGGAAAAGAAAATGAAACACACTAAAAGAAGGCTTTCTCTCCACCCTACCATATTGCATCATGGAGCCTTGAGGGCTCTCAACAAACCCCAGAGCAAGAAGATAAATTGTCTAGCACTATAATCAATGCTAAGATCAATTTTTAATGTTGGCTGCATCTAATTTCACATAGAAACATATCTGCACATAGGGAAAATAAAATGAAACACACTAAAAGAAGGCTTTCTCTCCACCCTACCATATTGTGTCATGGAGCCTTGAGGGCTCTCAACAAACCCCGAGCAAGAAGATAAATTGTCTAGCACTATAATCAATGTTGAGATTAATGTCTAGCAATTTTTGGATGAATGGATAGAGGACCAAGCTGTGCCAAGTAGCAATTATTTTTTATGGGAAAGGAATGTACATTTGGACTATATATGAATGTTGGCTGCATCTAATTTCACAAACATATCTGCACATAGGGAAAATAAAATGAAACATACTAAAAGAAGGATTGCTCTCCACCCTACCATATTGCATCATGGAGCCTTGAGGGCTCTCAACAAACCCCCAAGCAAGAAGATAAATTGTCTAGCACGATAATCAATGTTTAATATCACACTTAATATATAGCCTATCATACATATGAATGTTGTCTGCATCTAATCTCATAAACATACACATCTGCACATAGGAAATATAAAATGAAACACAACAAAAGAAGGCCTTCTCTCCACCCTACCATATTGGGTCATGTAGGCTCATAGGCTCTCACCAAACCCCTCGAGCAAGAACATACATTATCTACCATTGTGTTCAATGGTTAGATCAATTTTTCATATTACACTTAATATACAACCTACCATTCTAAGAATTCCTCTTTGAGGCTAAAAGAAGTAATAACCAAAAAGGTGCATCTAACTTCAGATACATATATATCGATTTGGATGCATATGTAGAAATTTGTTGCTTGCATATATATAAACACAAAAATTGTGTAGAAATGTATGTATGTGGAATTAGATGTAGACAATATACATATATAGATAGATGCAAACTTGTATATATATGTACATATCTACACATAGGGAAAACAAAATGAAACACAGTAAAAGAAGCCTCATCTCCACCCTACCATATTGGGTCATGGAGCCTCATAGGCTCTCACCAAACCCCCGAGCAAAAACATACATTATCCACCACTGTGATCAATGGCGAGATCAATGTTTCATATTACACTTAATATACAACCTATCATCCTAAGAATTATCCAAGCAAGGATGAAGTATGTCAATTCTTTGTTGGAAGTATTTGGCCTCTAATTCTAAGAACATCTTCCAACAACCGGTCCCAATCATAAAAGTGGATTAAATTGGTAATCCAAAAAGAATAAATATATGGAGTATATATGAATGTTTCCTGCATCTAATATCACATACATACATATCTGCACATAGAGAAAATAATATGAAAGTCACTGTGGTGGCTCAAAGCTCTCATAGCAAGTAAAGCCAGAGAATGACACCCAACAATGGCTTATCAAAAATTGTGCAAATTGTTTTATTGCTTCACCATGTTTTCTCAAGTGTTAAATGGAAGGTGTTATTACAACCATCACCAAACCATCACCACTATACGAAAAGCATACATCAATTAACGTTGAATTGCGAAGCCCTGCCAGCCAGTGTTCAATTTCACTGGCCTTCTCTATCGACGTGCCAAACAAATTTATTTTTTCATTTAATTTCATTAATTTCATTTAAAATTGCCACCTTTTTTCTAACCGATCGACTGGGAGCCGCATGCCGGAAGTTTTAAAAATTGGGATGGCTGACGAGATTCGCGGCCAAAGTGTTCCCACGCAGGATCAAGAGAAAGCACTCTTTTGCTGTCTTTCATTTTATTTTGCCTACATGCAGATATCTATGTATGTGAAATTAGATGCATAAAACATTCATATATATAGAAAATATTCATATCTAGCATGCAACCCATATAGTTTTTTTTTGCATGGGTTTGTTACTATGAATTCTTTTTCTTTGTGATTTTTTTCCTCTCTGACTGACAATATTCATATTTAGCATGCAACCCATTTTGTTTTTTTTTGCATGGGTGTGTTACTGTGAATTCTTCTATTTTGTGGCCTTTTTCGTCTAGGTCACTGTTGAAACCAATATTGTTTCATTCATGGTTTCCATGTTGTGGCGATGGTTGCAACGTGATAAAATACTTTATGTTATACAATTTATGTTATTTTCCATAATACATTGTTTGGTTGGTTGTTTTGTGAGAACATAAATTGTTTTCAAAATCCTCTACAAAGAGTTTTCCAAATGTGTTCAATGGTTAGATGAATGTTTCATATTACACTTAATATACAGACTATCATTCTAAGAGTTCCTTTTTGAGGCTCAAAGAAGTAATAACCAAAAAGGTGCATCTAACCTCAGATACATATATATCGGTCTATATGTATATTGTGTACATCTAATTCCACGTACATACATTTCTACAAATACTTTTTGTGTGTGTATATATATCCAAGCAACAGATTCCTACATATGCATCCAACTCATGCAATGCATATATATGCAGTTGCAAAACAAAATCTATACTAATATATATGTATTTGAAGTTGGATGCACCTTTCCGTGTAGTGTCGATGGTTGCAAGGAAATAAAATAGTTTATGTTATATAGTTTATGATATTTTCCATAAGGAATTGTTGATTGTTGTTCTTTGGATTTTACTATATTGTTTCATTTATGGTCTCCATATAGTGGTGATGGTTGCAAGGCGATTAAACAGTTTATGTTGTTTTTGATAAGGCATTGTTGGGAATGGTTGCATGGAATTCTTAGAATGATAGGATGTATATTAATTGTAACATGAAACATTGATCTAAGCATTGAACACAGTGGTGGATAATGTATTTTCTTGCTTGGGGGTTTGGTGAGGGGCTCAGATAAATAACATCTATCCTTCCAAAAGAATAAGCATAGGAAGGAGTTGGTACCCATGCATTGTTGATTGTTGTTCAATAGCTTCAAAAATATTATTTCATTTATGATTTCCATGTAGTGGTGATGGTTGCAAAGCAATAAAATAGTCTACATAGACGCTTATAAAGCAAAATCTATACAGATATATATGCATCTAAAGTTATATGTAGACAAAACACATATATATCCATAGGTGGACTTGTTAATACAAAAATCACCATGAAAGCAAAGGAAATGAATGTCACTTGGCACAGCCTGCCATGACAACATTGTTTCATGTATGGTTTCCATATAGCGCCAACAGTCACAATAATATTTAGCATTCTAAACTTACCAAAGCAATTGAACAATTTATGTTATTTTCAATAAGACATTGTTGTCTGTTGTTCTGTAGCTTCATCTGCACAACATACATAGATATCCACAACTATACTTGTCAATACATGTGAGAGCATATATATGTAAGTAAAAATTTAGTTACATGTATCAACAAATATAAATGTAGATATATATGTATGATGTGGCATCTTAGTTTAGATACATATATATGTGCACAATTTATTTTTTGTATGTGTATATTGATGCAATAGATCATTTCCTCCTTTGTCAAGCATTTGTTTTATTGCTTTGAGCAACACCAATTTTCCTAAGCAAGTTCAACTCTGGGTATTTGATATTGTAACCATTTTCACTATTTTCATTGTTTTGAGAATTCCTATGGAATGACAATATTATTACATGTATGGTTTGCATGTAGTGGTGATGGTTTCAATAACACCTACCATCTATACATGTAAGCACACACACATATAAGTGTAAATGTAGATATATATCTATGTTGGGTGCATCTAATTTCATATACACACATATGTGCAGACACTTTTTCTATGTGTGTGTATATATGTATATATATATATACATATATATGCAAGCAAGAGATATCTAAGTATGCATGGAAGGAATAGAGTGTATATATATACACTTACTAAACAAAATCACGATAGATATGGATGCATATGAAGTTAGATGCAGAGAACATACATATTTACCCATAAGTAGACTTTTTAATACATGCTAGTACATATATATACTTGCATGTATTTATAAATATAGCAACACAAAGAAATAGATACATATCTACATACAAGTACACATACATCAAAAGGTATAAAACAAACATATAGATATTTCTAAGTGATATATATATATACTTACATGTAGGAACAAGTTTAAATGTAGACATATATGTATGTTTTGTGCCGCTTACTTTAGATATAATTATATTTGCAATTTTTTTTTTTTTTTGGTATGTCTATATCCAAGCAATAGATATCTAGATACGTGCACATATATTATTTTGGTATAGATGTATATGCATGCCACAAATGGCTTAAATGATCAATGGTACTTGTGAAGATAACTATACAATATCATGGTTTTCATGTAGTGGAGATGGTTGCAATAACACCTACCATCTAAAACTTAGCAAAGCAATAAAATAGTTTATGTTATTTTCATTTAGGCATTGTTGACTGTTGTTCTGTAGCATTATTTGCTATTAGGACTGCGAGCAGCCACTGTGGAAAGGTTTTTTGCACATAACACACATAGATATCCACACCTAAACTTGTCAATACATGTAAGCACATATATATAAGTTTAAATGTAGATATATATCTATGTTGGGTGCATCTAATTTCACATACACACATTTGCAGACACTTTTTTTGTGTATATATATGCAAGCAAGAGATATCTAAGTATGCATGGAAGGCATGGAGTGCATATATATACACTTACTAAACAAAATCTCAATAAGTATACATGCATATTAAGTTAGATGCATAGAACATACATATTTACTCATATGTAAACTTGTTAATACATGCAAATACATATATATTTGCATGTATTTATAAATATAGCGGCATAGAGAAATAGATACATATCTGCATACAAGAACACATGCATTAAAAGGTATAAACAAACATATAGCTATTTCTATGTGATATATATACTTATACTTATACTTGCATGTAGGAATAAGTTTAAATGTAGAGATATATGTATGTTGTGTGCGGCTTACTTTAGATATACATATATTTGCAGATTTTTTTTCCGTGTATGTGTATATCTAAGCAATAGATATTGTTGATGGTGCTTTTTGCACTGCAACAACTTAGACTAGATACAAGTATCCTATCTCTCTTGAAAGGTAAATCTCTATTAGAAAGCCTCAAGAGATAACCCAAAGGTCTCTAATGTCAAGTCTTGACAATGCAAAAACAACTTAGTGATAAATGTGAAAATGTCAGTAATCACAAGGGGCCTTACGAACAAATGTTGAATCTTCAAACTTATCAGATCTTGCAATAAAGTGATACTTCAAGTCCTAAATCTAACACAAATAGTAAAGAAATAGCAAAATATGAGGGTTTAAGAGAGATTTCTAAGATTTAAACTACTCCTAAGACCAACAATGCAAATGATGAAATACTTGAAATGGACCAATCCCTTAAAACTATTTCCTGCTTAACCCAGATTTCATTTGCAATCTTACAGAAATAGTGCAATCTTCTAAGGCATTAAAGATTTTCAGATCATGAACATTCATTCAAACCAACCCTATTTCAATTGAAATGAACAAACATTCACAATTGAACTAAGCACAATGAATATGAGGTCCAGGCTAACTTTACAAAGCAACTCACAATCAGCCAGTTGCAAAAAGTATGGACTAGGGATTGCTGCAACACTTCAAGCACTAAACCATGAACACCATTGAATCCTATGTAATTCTACATCTAACATATGTCCAGTATTTCTCAAGCAATCTCAAAAGATAGAACAACAAGAACCATGTAAGATAAGTCAACACAAGAGAGATCACCAAAAGCACAATGTCTTCAATTGTATTGAATCATCCAATGACAACAACAATTCCAGTGTTCTATGTTATAACACTTGCTTCAATATAAAACTAACTCCTAGCACTAGCTTTGCTTTATCACTTAGCTCACTTCAAAGTCTAATCATCTAGCCCTTACAAATGAGGTAGGATGCCATATTTATAGTCTCATA
Organism: Sequoia sempervirens; assembly: GCA_007258455.2. Classification (NCBI taxonomy): domain Eukaryota; kingdom Viridiplantae; phylum Streptophyta; class Pinopsida; order Cupressales; family Cupressaceae; genus Sequoia; species Sequoia sempervirens. The sequence goes on from VDFB02075321.1 coordinate 286,870,596, forward strand.
ACAAGTCGTCCCATTTAGGGCTACAAAGGAGGTCGGCCATAAAACAAGTCGGCCTAGAAAGTTCAAATAAAATAAAATATAAAGCATTAAATGCTTGAGCCTCCTTTCTAGGTTGGCCTGGGATCTTCAATGCAGCTCGGTCCAATGCATGCGCTGGATGAAGGAGAAATAATGGGAAGCTCAAATTTCGATGCATCATTCATTAGCTCCCCCTTTGTCTTTATTTCAATCCAATTTATCTTATACCTTAAGGAAAATTCCATCTAGGTCGGCCAAAGATGGAGTAATTAACACTTTGAATCTTCTATCAATAGATTTAATCTCCTCCCTAGATTCTTTGACGACCTTGTCCCATTCCACCTAGAGATCTTGATATTTTTCCATGACAACAATGTAGGTGGATACATCATCTAAGTGATGAGCTATGATTGGACCATCATCCACTGGAGTATACACTTCATGCCACCATTTTCTCAATTGCTTCAAGGTCAAGTGCTTGGGTGCAAACTTCTTTCTCCCAATCATGATCTCAAAGAATGAAATGCATCTATTGTAAATACCTTTTAATGTAAATACCTTTTAATGCATCTCCCACCTATTTCCCCTACCTATGAATCTTCTTCTGAACCTTTTGATTGATCAACAATGATTCGTACCACTCCCAGGGTTCTGAAACCTTTGAAGAGGAGAGGATTCCTTCACTCACCAACTTCTCCTCTGTGTACTCCATGATGGTCTTTATCTTATGCAAGAGGAGGTCTGTATCGGATTTGTCTTGTCCCAGTACATTATGCAGCCATTCAAAGGATCTGTGTGCATCACCACAAGTGGACAAGATGTCCTTGATCATGTTGTCTCCTCGGTGTTCAACTCCTTGCAACCATTCATGGGTGGCATGTGTAGAGGTCTTCATCTTCTCGAGCTCAGTGAATGCCTCCTTAAGAAAAAAACCTTTAGGAGTCATTCCTTCACTTCCTTCTACTTGCAGTGGCTTCATCAAGTGTTGCACATACCTATACACATCATTAAGTTGCTTTTACAGCCTCTCCTTTTCTGTTGTTTCTTTGTCCAGCCTTCTTAGAATAGCTTGGGAAGATTCTTGGAACTTTTCCTTCTCCTGATCTTTACTTGTGGGTCCCAAGTTTAAGGTTTGAACAGTGTAATCTTGAGGAGTTATCTCCCTTTTGCCCTTGTTTGTTGCAAGAGTGGCAATGTGGATTATTTTGTTGTCTGCTTCATCCATAGTGATCTTGGAAATCACCTTAGATTTCTTCTTGGTTTTCCCTTTACCAATGTTGGCGAGCAATTCATCCCAGTTTGGAGGAGTGTCATCCAAAACCACTTGCTTGCTCTTTAATTTGTCATTAAGCCAACTTGGAGCAGAGGAATCTAATTTTTGCTCATCTTGTTTCTCTTTTTTGGCTTGATCCACAGAAGGCTCAACATCTACATCATGCACTGAATGGACCTCTTCACTTTTTCCTTCTGCTTCTTCTTTCCTCTTATCATCCTCTGGCCTCTGACTCTCTTCTTGATCTAATGTCTTTGTCATAACCTAGATAGGAGAGGGGCTCCTTTCATGTGCCTTTTCCTCTTCCATGGATTTCTCCTCTTCATCCCTAGCTGGTGAGTCATCATAAGATACGAAAGAGGACTTCAAGATATTACCCATTTCCACTTCTGCACTGTGGAGGTCTCCATCCTTGAACTCTTATGTTTCCTCACTTTGATGGATATCATTGCCAACAACTTCTATTTGTCCCTTCTCTTCATCATGCAAGTCCTGAGTTGAGGGAGGAGTAGGAGTGTTTTCTTATTGTGTAGTAGAAAGAACTGTAAGAGCACCCTCTTTCACTAGACTTTCCTTTGGAGAGGGAGTTCTGGCCTTCCTAGTGTAAACTTGTGTCTTTTCTCCAAAGCTCTCTACATCTACCACCTGTGGTCCTGTGTCCTCTTTTCCTTGTCCTTTAGGGGGCTCATTATGTTTTCTTGACATTCTTACCAATCTCCTTTTAGGAATAGGGGCACTATCTTTCTTCCCTTATTCCTCATGCTCTTCCTCTTGAGCATATGTCTTCTCCTTCAAGGAAATATTTCTCCGTTTAGCACTGGGTTTCCTTTTCTTTTCTTCCTCAGCCTCTGTTTGGATACCTTTAATCTTTATTTTGAAGGGAGAATCCACCTTTTCTTTACCTTTTGGATCTTGCTTATCTTCAGAGGTGGACTGGGACTCTAGGCTTCCCATCAATTCATATGTGTACTACTTCCCTTCATTGTCTAGTTCCCAAATCTTATGTTTGAGCCACAACTTGGTATATTTGATAACATGAGCATTGATTTTCTCCAATTTAGTTTTCTCTTCCTCTAACCAGTCAATCTCACTTATGGGCTTGTCCTTGATTAACTCATAATCATGGCTTTGGATTACTTCCCCATCATCATCAAGCTGGCCAGGGATGGCCTTGATGTTGTACAACCTAATTAAACTGGCTGGCAACCTAGAGAATTTCTTCCTTCGGACCTCAAACTCATCTTTACAGTTGGCCCAATAATCTTCAATGTCATCCTTATGTCTGAATTCTTTGCTAGTCTTCTTTTGAGCTTCTCCTGTCCTATCAAATCTAGGCCTGTTGGACTTAAATGCTAGACCTAGAGTGCTCATTTCTTCTTTAGAAGAGTGTGTTGTGATCAAAGAAGGGTAGGCCTCATTGACTCCTATCCTCAATGGGAAGTCACCTCCTAAGCCAGTTTTGTGCATTTCCTTCTTCAAAATATCATCAAAGGCAGAGATTTTCCTTGTAACCTCCAAAAGTATAACATGATCCGTTGGGTATCTTGGAAATTTGTATGGAGCCCTTTGGCAACCATCAATTCTGATATATGAGAAAGTAGGAAACTGAATAAACCATGCTCCATATTTATGTATCAATTCCTTAGCTGCATCAGAAATCCTTACATGTTATACTCCTTGTAGCAATCTTGTGATATACATGGTGAATGCATCATTCACCCTCCTGTAACTTGAGTTGTCCAAATGCAACTAAGGATAAACCTCATAGATAACATCCTGGCCAAAGGTCCCTCTTACACTCAGCCCCTTGTATGGATGAAACCTTGCCAAGGCATAGACCAAGTAAGATGTCATTGTGAAGCTCTTGGTCTGCAATACACTACATAATTGCTCATGGATCATGGCACTAATGATACCTGTCCAATGATAATCTACATTTTGTTCCATCCTTAGTATGATGTAAAACATCCAACTTTCAAATATCCCTACAGTCTTCAAACCCACCACTCTGCTGAGGAGAGTGATTGCATCATAGTATTCTGATTTGAACTTGGCTCTGTACAACTGCTTAGGCAACCTGGAGATGTGTGGATTAGGTTTCTCCAACCAGGAATTGATAACTTGCAAAGCCTTAGTTGTATCATTTGCATAGTATTTCTTGGCTATGTCAAGATCAAAACTCACCACATGAGATCTATCTGGCATATCAAATGTATGGGCCACTGAGATAGGAGATAAATTGGAAAGCACTCTACCTTGTGGACTAATTATTCTTTGTGTATCTGGATCATAATGTCTGTCAAATTCCAAGACTAGCTCGTAGCATATGCATTGTAGGAGGGAAGCCAGCCACATGGGCCAACCTAGAGCTCACCAATCTGCTTGCTAATAGATGAGGATCCTGCACTGCCATTCTTGCTTTAAAATCCTCATAATCCCATTTCCTAACATTGGTATCTGTTACTTCTGACCAGATGGAAGCCAACTTGCTCTCAGGGATCTTGCTTTTCATGTCCAACTTGATTCTCTCAGCTTCTGAGACAAAATCTCCCTCATCACTAGGATCCATTACCTTGCCCTTAGTTCTTCCAGTAATGGCCTTACTTGATTCAGCCTGCATTTAGAAAAGAGACCACAATAAATATGTATTACAGTATGAGAATTCAAGTTAGTCCATCATAAACTACATATTCATCTTCTAAATAAGTCCCATGATGAATAAAATCCCCTAAAACATCATAAAGATTACCCCTTTAAGAGCTCGGGTTTTTCATCCTCTCGCGAATTTTAAGCTAGAGAAGAATCTCGGGGAATTCTGGGCCAGGCAAAAATTTAGTGATGAAGGCACAATAAACATCCAAAAGTCGTTCAATCATCATCCAAAAATTGAGAAATAGTACCATATATCCTTAAATCATTCAAATCAATCATGTGATGCAAAATCATTAACAATTGACTTATTTATTCCCTTAATTCTTCATTTTCAATAGATTTTCGGGGAATTTCATAGGGAACAAAAATCCGCAAAATTAGCAAGACTTCACATATTTTGGGAAAACGAAGGAACATCGGATGCTCGGGAAAATCTTGAGGCAGTGAAATTCTGCGAAGTCAACATGGTTTTCACATTTTATGCATGCTTTTGGGAAAACGACAAGGCGAAGGAAATTCGGGGAATTCCCAAGGTAAAGGAAATCTATGAAACTCACGAAATCCAAAAATCTTTGACTTCATCATGATTTCACCCAAATTTATTGAACAATCACAAATTTGGGGAACTGGGCTCTGATGTCGTTTGCTGCAAATCTCTCATTGATGAACCTAGATCTGGGATCTACCTGAAGATAATTCAATTGACATTGGGGATAAATCAAAACTAAAACCCTAAGTTTTGTTGTGAATGCACAAAATTGACCCCAATCTACATTCTTGTTCAACCAACTAGGATAAATCCCTTTGAAATCTTCAAAGCAAAGCAATCATTGAATGGAAAAGAAAACCACTAGCTCAAATCTACCCAGGACATCAGTTCTATCAAATATGAAAAAATACTAGGGAAGACTGGAGTGAATCGACATCAAGCACAAGATTGCACAAGATGGTCAAATCTAGCACTGGCCAACACAATCGAATCACTAAATTGACAAAGGGATGGTGGCATCAAATCAGGAAGGGGATCCAAGTAGATGATGGGAAATGACAACCCTATTCTTAAATGTAGACCTCTAAGCACGCCAAAACCTAGACTCAAAATGAGCATACGATATCAAAATACCATTCATGATTGCAAATCAAAAGCCAAAGTATTGCGAACATACCATGGACGAAGAATCAACTCAAGATGGCAACAATGAGCAATAATCTCCAAATCTTCAACCAACACCAAAAATAACTAGAAAAGCACCACCAAAGCAAGCAATCCAAAGTCAAAATTCCAAATTCGCACACAACACTCAAGATCAAGCTTTCCCAAATTCAAAGCAATACAAATGAACAACTCTTCAACACAAATTCCCTTAAGAGATCAATAAACACGAGCTGCAAAGTTCGTACGAGAACATAAATGCAATGACAAGACAACAAGCTCGGGGATCTGTGGTCATGAAGGAATTAGGGGATTTGAAGGCTTGGCGGAATATCATGAAATTCTGGGCAAGATAGAATTCTGTGAAGTGCCAAAATTTTTGAAAACAGTGCAAAATTGGCCTTCGTCGGGTTTCCAAGACGTTCGGGGAATTCCGCCCAAAGGGAAATTTCTCGAAAATAGAGAAAAACCTGAAGTTTTCCCCCAAGACTCAGTTTTCAAAGTGTTACTTCAAAGGGGAATTTGTACAAGCAAGATAAGCATCAAGGAACATTCAAAGCAATCATATTTCAAAATCAAATGATCAAAAGCATCCAAGGCCAAAACAAGAGAGGGTCACTGCTCTCAGCGGGGTGTGTGTGTGAAAACTACACAACAAATATCTAGATATGTGCACTTTTTTTTTTGTATAGATGTATATGCATGCTACATATGGCTTAAATGATCAACGATACTTTTCAAGATAACTATACAATATACAAATTATTAATGCTCATAATGATACAAGAAACAATATGTTTTGTTAGGCTGGATTTTAATAACCTGGACTCAAGCAAAAACACAAAAGTATTGCACAATCGGTAGAGGATAGTCATCATTGAACATTATATAGGAAATATGGTAACAAGAATGAAATTATGTAACTCTAATAAAATCAAAGATAACCATATGTGACATGGTTTTATGAATGGAGAGCCAACACCAATATATTCAACATTCAACCACTATCAAAAAATGAAAAGCACACACATGAGATTGAAATAAGTTTGGGTTGAAGGGAACAAACATTATAGTCGAGAAACATATGATATCCAAATGCAATATGACTTTATGAATGGACATGCAAAAGCAGGATACAAAACATTTAAGTAGCATTAAAAGATTATAAATCACATATATGAGATGACCAACAATATTCAAAAGAATACATGAAAATTGGTTTAAATACTCGTATATGTGACAAAGACAATAGATGTATATGCATGCTACAAATGCCTTAAATGATCAACGATACTTATGAAGATAACTATACAATATATAGATTATCAATGCTCATAATGATACAACAAACAATATTACACACATCTATAATAGCATGTTGTATGCGCTCACAAAATTCAATTGCATGCATATATGTTTATGTATATGCATATGTAGATGTATATATGCATACAACCATGTCCACAAGTATACATAAGAACAGTTGTAAATACTGATACATGTGTTGAATAGAGTGACATAAGTTTATAACCAAACAACATAAAACAAAATGAGGAGCATACACTAAAAGGGGAACAAAAATATAAGTGACATAAATGATACAAAACAAAAGAAGTGTAACTATTTTTGTTAAACATTATAAATTATAGTGTGTTGTCTCAATTAATAACCAGTTCTACAAGCATCAAAGCAATAGGAACATAAAGCAAAGGTGTTCTGATATGATGGGATGTCAAAAAAGGGAAAAGAAAACAAATGTCCAACCAACCCAAGCTGCAAAAAGTTCAGCTATTGATTATCTCTATAGAGACCTACTTGACAGAGGATATTGCAGACAAATCTGAGAGCAACAACTTGCACTCAGCTTCAAAGTCAATTCTTGCAACTTTGACTATTGTTGTTTTAAGCCTTGTTTCTGAATTATAGGTCTGTGTTTTAATAAGAATAGTGAAAACAAAAGAAATGTAGATGACACCATTGATGACATACTGAGGAGTCATTGTAGCAGAAGACCCATATTGCAAAATATATAGCTCTTTTGCTGACATCTGCAATAAGTTTATTGCAGCCTTATCAAAAGAAACAACCCAAATCTCACTTGTGTGGTCTTCCATCTTTAGCTGCAACAAATATCAGAATTCACAATCAGGCATGGTTGTCTGGCATTTAGGGTAGTACCACATATTATTGGTAGACTCTTCACACTTTTTCTTGCGTTGTTTTCCATTGGCCTGCAAGGGACATGTAGTGTAACAAAATGCATCAGTTTTAATATATTTCACTATTGCCTTGATAGTAGCATGCAATGTTTCTGGAAAGGAAAAATAATGGTCTAAGATATATCCAATAGTGACTTTGCCATTGGCCAAAGAAACCTTTCGAGGCACTGGCTCTGAGGGTTCAATTGTAGGGGGCTCAACATGTCCTTGTTGCATCAAGGCTTGTGCTTTCGACATGTTAGGATTTATGTATAGAGTAGTCCTTGCGGATGTATTTACAATATATCCATTAAAATATCCAACACAACAATTTCTAACATCAAGTATGACAAAAGAAATAGGAGTGCACAACCTTTCTAGCTTGTCACCTTTTACTTCCCAATTTGGACCCCACAAATTAACGTCAATGTAAGAGGATGACAAATCATTAAGTTTCATAGTTCTTCAAATCATTTTAGTTTGATCCTTTCTTTGAACAATTGATACCTTTCCTACATGCACCTCAACCCCAATAATATCAATCAAAGTGTTATTGTTGCAGTTTGCAATTTCATTTATTGTGTTGAATTTAAATTCTTTGTCTGGCACAAAGGTCTCATCATCACAACACTTCAATATCGAGCTTTGATCTAAAATCATTTCCATGTGGTTGTTCAACTTATTAAATTTCTTATCCGCCTATTTGATTGAGCCTTTTGACACACAATAAGTGCGTCCCACCTGAACCCTATCAAATGCAATTTTGCTGTGCCATTAAAGTAAGTGATTTATATTTTTGTTCCCTCACTGTCAATAATGTAAAAGCCAAATACTTGGCCCTCATGTCATTGTTTATTGTAATGGTACATATCCATTTTAGTTGTCATGCGAAATTTTATTGTCCATTTGGTTTGGTAAATATTCAAGCCTTTAACAGGATTGATATTTGCAAGAGCACTATGTTTTGTTGGGGATGTATGAATCCTAAATTTTGAGGCTTGTTTGGATGGTGAAGGTGACTCTAATGACATCATTTTTTCTTCCTGATCTTTAAAAAAATATCTAGGTGTTCCAATTAACTGACAATTTGACATTTTGACATCCAAGGATAGTATAAAAATCACCCTAGAACCAGACCAAGATCAAATATTAAAAAAGGTGGGACCCACAAATAGGAAAGCATACAACAACAAATCCAAGCAATGCAAAATAATAGCCAACCTTGATTCTTGCAAGTTCCTACAAACATAGTTTGTTAAGTGCAAGATGGAACCTATTTTTAGCGTCCCTGCAAACAAAAGATCATTGTATCTTGTGGGAAAAGTACCTATTTGCATGTGAGTTCCATTAAAGAGGATAACTTTGTAACAGTTAACTGAGCTTTGATCACCACCTATTTTTTGAAAAGACATTAGTTGAAGAACCGGGGATGGAACGACATCTCCAACATTAATAGATCAGATTGCATGCCCTGTTTAGGCTGGCTGCATATTTGAATCCTACAACACAGTTTTGCTCAGCTAAACCAAAGCAATGAAATGTTCAAGACTGTGACAACACTCTAGAAGCAAAAGGGGGGAAAGAGGCAACACGAAATGAATCAATTATTGGGATTGGACATGTAGATATATAGATAATTATACATGGTTACAGGATCACAACAACTTCAAAATTGCATACAATAGATGAATATGAAAGGAGGGCAAGGTCGAGCAAGAAGAAAACAAATCTATATTTTTCACTGAATACAAACAAGGAAGAACATAACAATGTTGACACATCTGAAAACTACAACCCTTTTTTTTCTAACACATAGGTCACTCCCAAATGGCCAGCAAAGGAAAAGGAAAAATATAGAGGTCAAATATAAATTGGTTAAACCATATATTAAAAGGAATGTTAATTCAAATGAAGCATATTCACAATTCGTTGGATGCACATGGCAAAGAGCCATTACAATTTTCAGCAGCAAAAAGGAAACAAGAAACATACTTATAGGACTGGTGCTTGAGAGCTAGTCAGTAGGCTGGGGAGAACCAGAGTCCATCGACATTGTTGGGGCTACTTTTTTAAAAGTTGAGTGTTGCAATGCTGATGGCTGATTGCGAGCTCTATGCCACAATAATATGAGGACCCAATGTTCAATTAAAATGATGAAGGCTAAAAAAGGCATCAATGTTTCATATAACACTTAATATAGAGCTTATTATTTCAAATAATTCCCTATTGAGGCTCAAACAAATTACAACTATTTTCCCAAAAGAATAAACACACGAACGAGTATGTATGAATGTTGTTTGTATCTAATATGACATACATACATGTCTGGACATAGGGAAAATAAAATGAAACACAACAAAACAAGGCATGCTATCCACCCAACCATATTGGGCCATGGAGTCTCATAGGCTTTCACCAAACCATGCCAAGATCAAGAGGACGCCCTCTTTTGTTGTCTTTCATTTTATTTTCCCTATGTACAAATATCTATGTATGTACCACAAAACAAAAGGATTCACAATAGCAAATCTATGCAAAAAAAAAAAACATTGCATGCTAGATATGAATATTGTTTGTATATATGAATGTTTTTTGCATCTAATTTCACATACATAGATATTTGTTGTCTTTCATTTTATTCTCCCTACGTGCAGATATTTATGTATGTACCACAAAATAGAAGAATTCACAGTAGCAAACCCATGCAAAAAAAAATAAAAAATGTGTTGCATGCTGGATATGAATATTGTCTATCAGAGAGGAAAAAAATACAAAACAAAAGAATTCACACTAACAAACGCATGCAAAACAAAAACAAAATGGGTTGCATGGTGGATATGAATATTGTCTATATATATGAATTTTTTCTACATCTAATTTCACATACATAGATATCTGCACACACATAAAATAAAATGAAAGACAACAAAAGAGGGATTTCTCTTGACCCCGCGTGGGAACACTTTGGCCGCAAATTTCGTTAGCCTTCCTAGTTTGTAAAACTTCCAGTGTGTGGCTCCTGGTCGGTTAGGAAAAAGGTGGCAAGTTTAAATGAAATAAATGAAATTAAACAAAAAAATAAATGCGTTTGGCACATCGATAGAGAAGGCCAACAAGATTGAACACTGGCTGGTAAAGCATGGCATGTCAACATTAATTGATGTATGGTTTTTGTATAGTGGCGATGGTTGTAATAACACCTAGCTTTTAAAACTTGAGAAAACATAGCGAAGCAATAAAACAGTTTGCACAATTTTTGGTAAGGCATTGTTGGGTGTCTTTCTATGGCTTTACCTGCTATGAGAGCTCTAAGCCACCACTGTGACTAGGGTTTTCGTTGGTGAGCCCCTGCGAAGGTGCAAGTTCAATGAGCAACAGAGGTTTTGTGAAGGTGCGAGCTTATTTTGTTTTTTTTTGCATGGGTTTTTTATTGTGAATTCTTTTGTTTTGTGGTTTTTTTTGTTTCTAATAGTTTTCTTTTCTCTTTGTTGTGGTTCGAGAAAGGAGGAAGCTGAAAGAAAGCAAGCAGGAAGAGGACTGACAATAACTGATGCTATAGAACAATAGTCAATTTGCTAAGTTTTAGATGGTAGGTGTTATTGCAACCATCGCCACTACATGGAAAGCATAATATTGTATAGTTATCTTCACAAGTACCGTTGATCATTTAAGCCATCTGTAGCATGCAAATATATCTATACAAAAAAATATATGTGCACATATCTAGATATCTATTGCTTGGATATACACATACAGAAAAAAAATCTGCAAATATAATTATATCTAAAGTAAGCTGCACACAACATACATATATGTCTACATTTAAACTTGTTCCTACATGCATTTGGAAAACCCCTTTAAATCAAGCGGGAAGAGGTGCATTTGGAAAAATCCCTTTGTAGAGGATTTAAAAAATAGTTGGTTTTTTTCCCATCTGGCATTTTTTCCTGCACTAGACAAAGAAGGCAGCTAAAAGAAAGTAAGCAGGAAGAGGCACATTTGGAACACCCTTTGTAGAGGATTTCAATGGATAGAAAGCATCTTTTGTTGTCTTTCATTTTATTCTCCCTATGTGCAGATATCTATTTATGTGAAATTAGATGCATACAACATTCATATATACACACAATATTCATATCCAGCCTGCAACTCCCATTCGGTAAAGTTAATATGGTTGGGTGGAGAGAAAGCCTTGTTTTATTGTCTTTCAGTTTATTTTCCCTATGTGCATATATGTATGTATGTGAAATTAGATGCATACAACATTCATATGAAGGTCCCAGTCAAAAAAGTTGTTATTCAATACATGGAAAGGTGACAAGACAAAAAAAAGAGACGGCGAAGCCAAAAAATTTAAAGCATTTGGCACGATAATAGAGAAAGCCTAGGATATTAAACGTCAATTGGCAGGGCTTGGCATGGCAACATTATTCCATGCATGGTTTTTGTGTAGTGATGGGGGATGTTGTTTGAGCCTCAAAAAGGAATTCTTAGAATGATATACTGTATATTAAGTGTAATAGGAAACACCAATCTCACCATAAGTAGGAAGAACATGGAAGAGGGAGAACATGAAAGACTGTAGCAGTTGAAGCTAGACAAGTAGAGCCAACTATACCTCACTGAAAACAACATAAACTATTTTATTGGGTCACAACCACCACCAGTACACGAAAACCATAAATGGAGTAATATCAATGAAGCTACAAAACAACATTCAACAATGGCTTATGAAAGATAACATAAATTGTAATCATTTAATTGCTTTGCAACCATCACCATCACACATAAACCATAAATGAACTATAGGGAAACCATACATGGAATAATATTGACATGCCGTAGCAATTCTCAAAACAACAAGTAAAACTAAACAAGGGAACCCTAGTCAAAATGATTATTCTTACAAGTCAAAGTGCATAGAATTTTGAGCATTCTAAAGAATAAGGTAAAAATCATGGAGAACGACAAAGGTGTTTGATTAACACATGTGATTGACACAAATTATAAAGTGTTACACAGGTATTATGATGGTTATGTGCAAATGCTAATATAATGAAGTGTTTTATTTGTAACACTAACACAATAATTATGCCCTAAAATAATCACCATCTTCGTTACATGAAAACCATAAATGAAACAATATTGGTAAACCTACAGAACAACAATCAACAATGTTGTATGGAAAATAACATAAACTAATTTGAAACCCTCTGTAAAGGGTTTTTTCCAAATGGACCTCTTCCTGCTTGCTTTAAAGGGGTTTTCCAAATGTACCTCTTCCCACTTGCCTTCTTTCAGCTTCCTTCTTTCTCGAACAACTGCAAAAAGCAAAGAAAACTATTAGAGACAAAAAAAACCACAAAACAGAAGAATCACGGATCACAGTGCTGATAGCAGCTGGACTTACTATTTTTGAAATCCTCTACAAATGGTTTTTTCCAAATGTACCTCTTCCCACTTGCTTTAAAGGGATTTTCCAAATGCACCTCTTCCCTCTTGCTTTCTTTCAGCTTCCTTCTTTCTCGAATGACTGCAAAAAGCAAAGAAAACTATTAGAGACAAAAAAAACCACAAAACATATAGCAGCTGGACTTACTATTTTCAAAATCTTCTACAAAGGGTTTTTTCCAAATGTACCTCAAATTCCCACTTTCTTTAAAGGGGTTTTCCAAATGCACTTCTTCTCGCTTGCTTTCTTTTAGCTTCCTTCTATTTTTCTCAAAACCCTCGACTTTTTCTTAAACAAGGCGATGCCCTAGCAAACAAAAAATGCAAAACAACCCGTAAAACAAAAGTATTATAGGAAAATAGAACATAATGTAAAACAAAGTGAAGATACAAATAAATATAGTTATCCTTTTTGCATCAATATACTCAGCCTTCAAAGCAACCGTATTTTCTAGAAGTGTTAGAAGTAAAACACATAGCATCCTTGAGTTTCGTTTGAGGGATTTGAAATATGCAAGTCTTCACCATGAAAATCCTCCACATAACTCTAGTCGTTGCTCAGAGCTCTCATAACAGGTAAACACAAAGAACGACACCCAACAATGCCTTATCAAAAATTGTGCAAACTATTTTTTTGTTTCACCATGTTTTCTCAAGTTTTAAATGGCAAGTGTTATTACAACCATTGCCAAACCATTGCCACTATACAAAAAGCATACATCAATTAATGTTGAAGTTACAAGCCCTACCAACCGGCGTTCAATTTCGCTGGCCTTTTCTATCAACATGCCAAATGCATTTATTTTTTCATTTTAATTTCATTTAAACTTGCCACCTTTTTTTCGACCGACCGGGAGTCACACGCTAGAAGTTTTAAAGATAGGGAAGGATGATGAAATTCATAGCCAAAGTGTTCCCACAATAAGCCTATTGGCTTAATTATATATATAATGTTTGAGTTATATGTTATTAGTGCATAATAACTACCTTAGCGCATAATGCGAGTGTTGCATATATATAACCCATTTAAATGCAAAAGGAATGTGCATATATTAATAAGCGTTGAAAGTGTTAATACTATTGTGGTTGCACATAAAGCAAAGGAGACCAAGTCAAAAATGAATTTAGTTACCACACATGAATAAAGGCAAAGAGTTTAAATGTAGCATAATATTAAATGCAAATTGGAATAAGTATTAAAACGCTATCTTTAAGGGCGCCATTTGTGTGAATATGTGGTGCCAATGTTGAGGAATATGAAATGCAATAGAAGTCTTTTTGCTATGCTTAAACCATGAGACTCAGTCCATGTAAACTTGGAAAAAATATAAGAGGAATTCAACTTGGAAACCAAGAAGGAAACTTGATGTTATGAGTCATTGTCCTTTGACTCAGTAAATGAGTCTTGTTGTCTCTCATGAAGGGGTCGAATCAACCATTAGAAGATTATGGACTATTATGTGTTGCAAATCTATAAGTTAGTTTGATGAGTCGTTGCATGTGAGTAGGAAGGTGGCAAAATTGCTAGCTTATTTATAGCCTTTGGTTGCTCCAATATTAGTATATATAGAGGTTCTCTTCCTATCATTTGTTACTCTTCTCAATCCGATTTTCCCATCGTTATTCTGTTGTATTTTTTGTGCAAGTGAGTTAGTGAGCTTGAGAGTTAGTGAGTTAGTGAGCTTGAGAGTTAGTGAGTTGTGTTAACATTGTGCAATTGTTTTAGTGAGAGAATTTGTGAGAGGCTAGTGTTTGGTGAAGTGCCCCTTAGTTTTCTTTTGTTTCTGACAGTGACTTGGTTGTATTTGGATATCATGATACTTTGATGCACAGTTATGATGATACTTGATGATACTTTTATCACTGATGTTTATGCTTATACCATGCTTAGTAAATTAGTTTAATTGATTATGTGGGTTATTATTGCTATGAGTATGAAGTGATTATTGGATGTATGTTCTTATCATGATTTTGGTATCTGATTGTTGTGCATTGATATATTTTGGTGAAGGGGAACAATGTCGCATCTCTCGCTTGTGAGTGCCCTATGACGCTGCGATTTTCCCTTCATAGTGTGTTTTCCTGTTTGTCTATGTACATGCTCGACTGTGTGGTTTGTTGCAGGTTGTAGGTACCAAGCATCGACTCCACCTAAATTTCCAAGTTTGAGCGTGCCTTAATCCTTATGGAGATTGTTGATTTGGAGATAGCATTTGGTCCCCTATGTTGAGCCATCATCCTGATGAGGATGAGTATCCATTTTCCATTCCCTGTCTGTGTGGTCAGTTCGAGTTGGTCTATCTGTGTCATGTGTATTGCCTTCCATTTTGCTTCGAGGTTAGGTACTACTTGGTATTATGTTCATTTGAGTTAATTTGTTGATCAGTGCTTGATTGATTGTTATATTAAATACAAGATTATTGTGGATAAAGGTATTTGATAAATTAAATAAATGTTTTAATTCATTTGTGGCTTTGATAAATAAAATATTATTGATACTTTATTTGATTTAAATAAATTAAAATTTATGACTTAAGAAAGAAATATTAAATAAAAATATTAAATCATGGTATTGTGAAAATGGAATTAAAATGAAAGATTATGATTAACAAATTAAATATCTTAAGAGTCAATTTATTTGTGTGCAAATTATAAGATATGGTTAAAATTATAAAATAATAATAAATTGTGGTAGTTAACGGTAGTGGGGAAAAAGAAAAGAAAATAATTAATATCAAGAGTGCATGGAGTAACGGGCATTAAAGAATGATAAATAAATTGGTTAAGGGAAATAAAGAAAGGGGTTTTTTGTTATTTTTATGAAAATGAATCTTGCAACTCTACCATGAATAATTTTTCCTGTTCTTGGAGTTTTTTTGGTTCTTGAAAGTTTGATTCTGGATTTTGGAGGCTTTGGAATTGGGGATAGCAGTGTTCGTTGAGATCTTGGAAGTGTGCTGAAGTTGCAAGCTGTGAGTGGTGAGCTCTGCAACAAAACTTCCTCTGGAAAGCAGGAGAATCCAGGTTCCACCATTTTCCCAGTTTATATTTTGTTTAGGAAATGAATGTTAATGTTGAGTTGTTTGAAACAAATGGTTCTTTGTTTATTTAATCCTGAATCGAATAAATTAGGAATTACATCTTCAAAATATTTTAGCTTAGACTCTTGTTGGAAACCATTTTTGCTTGCTCTGTATTCATTTCACTTCCAGTGATGGCGCCTGCTAATTATCAAAGCTACAAAACCCCTTAAGCTTTTCGGTGTATTCTCCATTGTTACCTGTGATTTATTAATTGTTGGAAATTTGAAACTGGCATATGGTGTATTCTTTGTGTTCTTGTGTCTTAAAAATATGCGAATGCCCCTGATATGTATTGGTTTCCTTCTTAATTTTGATGCACCATCTTTCTTTTCCCTTCGTATCTTTCTTATTTGCGTTCTTGAGTTTTACTAGTGGCATTCAATGTCGAATGGGGCGTTGTAATAATTTCTTGTTTGGCATCAAATACAATTGTTTGCATAAGAACAACGATGGTCAGGCTTGGTCTCTAGGTCTCTTTTGCATACTATAAGCAATGCGAATTTGAAGATTTCAATGTATTGTTAAGTTGAGTTTAGAATTTTTTCTAAATTACATTAAGTATGTGTTGCCTCACTGGAATGTGATTACCCTGTAGTTTGTTAGAAGTTACTACCTGGCATGTACACTAGCCACGCGCCCAAGTCTCCTCAACCACTTTCTTTTCTCTTTCCCATCCTCAAGGAATTCAACACTGTTTCTTCCTCTTGAAATTTTTTTGTGGGATTTAACTTTGGCCATCGATACATACCGCATGAAATCGTGTCGTATTTGATATTTCACTATGTGCTTAAGCTTCTGTTCGCATTAATGTCTGCTACCTTCAAGTTTATATTGTTATGCAATATTCAATGCCTTCCATGTTATTGATATTTGTGTATGCGTTCTTACAACATGTTTACAATTTGGTTGCTTTAAGAAAATCGACATATGTTTAAAGGCATTCAATGTAAACTTAATTGTAAGTATATATATATACATACATTGCATATGAAATATGCATTGGATTTGATCGTTGTGTAAACAACTCGTCCTTTATATCCATTTTTGATATTTGAATCATGTTAAAGTGTAGATATATAAGGGGATGTATAAACATATATATTTATATATGTATATATATATATATGTATATATATATATGTATATATATATATGTATATATATATATGTATATATATATATGTATATATATATATGTATATGCATATGTGTAGGTTTAAATTTATATTTTTTTATAAGTTTTAACAAATATGTCTTCAGATAATCATGTTTATGAGAATGCTTAAATATTGGAAAGTACATATATATATACATCTATTTCTGCCTTTCCTTGAAAGAAAGATTATAATAGATAATGAATTTGAAATTAGTAAATGATAA
>VDFB02075321.1:286887903-287041944 GCA_007258455.2 Sequoia sempervirens
TCATCCTACTCATAATAATGTGTAAATTGAGCAAGAATTTAACCATATATATATATAGATAATAAAATGCTAATAGAATTTCATATTTCTTGATTCACAAATATATATCATATTATTCAGAATACCAATAATATTCATTTTCATCAAATGCCCAATAATTGAAAGCCAAGCAAAATCTCATACTCATGAATATCCTTCGAACTGGAGTTGCAAAATGTGCATTTCCCAATCCTAGGTCTGTACATTTATCTCACACACGTACATTGCTTGTGTAATCTTGCAAATGTATCATGTGCTACCAATAGTCTCTACTTTAGTCATTAAAATGTAAAACCAAGGACATAACATGGCATGTGTAGGATCAGCATGGAAAAAATAGGCCCTTAAGTGGCGAAAAATTTAGAAAAATCAAAGTTAGGAAACTTGACGTAAAAATTTGAATAAATTATATATAATATATCAAAAATATGTAAGAATAGAATATGTAGAAAATTGATTTAGTTTTCTAAACTACTAGGTTTGTTTAAAATAAAATATATATATTTGGTGAAAAGTTGAAATTTCAATGCAGTAGTAGTTAAATTTAAGGGAAAAAATAAGAAGTAGGTGTTTGTCTGACCACCTAACCACAATAAAATGATAATATTTTTTCATAAGTTTTTAGATATAAGTAGAAGGACTCATGTCAGATGTGATTCATATTTTTTGTAATTTTTTTCCTAGAGTAAATAATTAATTATTGTTTTTATTACAACTTTTAAAAATATAAAAGCTTCATTATGTCACGACCACCTTAACTTGGTCAAAACTTAATGAAATTGATTTTTTTAATCTATAGTATGTGAAGCATAGAATGTGACACATATTTTGGATTCAAAATGTGTTACCGTTGAAAGCTATAGATGTTTTCAATTAGCTTATCAATCGGGGACTTTAGTTGTATTCAAATAAATGAATAAATAATTATTTATTAAATTCAAAGTAAAGAATAAGTTAGATTGGTGGAAAGCTGAGAATCTCCTTTAAAAACCCTTTTCGTTTCATCAATTTTGGGTAAAAAAAAAAAGTCATCAGCCACATACCCATCATATCGCCACTTTTTGGCCCATCATGATCTTGCACATACCCAAGATACCCAATTTTTTTGAGACATATCTTATGAATTTGACCAGATTGGTATGTTTTAGTACATGCTTAAGATGTGAATTTATTCCTCCAACAGTGGATTGATGAGATCCCAATTTGAAGGTTGTGTTAAATTCTCTCTATTTGTTTTTGAAATATATATATATGTGTCTCTGAGAATATTTTGTTATGTGACAAGTGGGTTGAAGGATCAAAGGAAGGTGAGATTGATGAAAGATAGAAGAATTAAAGAGATACTTGGCTATAGTTTGATTAATGACCTGATAAAGAATGACAAAAGTAAGACGTTTCAGAAGTAAGATGGTTCAAACTTCATATTAAAAGTATATGTAGCGATCCCCCAAATAGATATAAGCATCAAATATTAGTTTTAATGCACTTTTATTGTCACAAGGCAATAAATATCCAACCTAAACTATAGCTAATGAATTTCATAATGCAAATTGACTTGATTTCTGCACATAACACTTTTTTTCTTCTCTCTTGTGCTTTAATTTTCTATGACCACTACTTATTTATGGTAACTTTTCATCTTGCAAAAAATGACAAGGTTCCTATGGAGATCATTGGTGGTGCTAAATGAAACAATCTAAAAATAGTCTTACACTAAATGATTTCAAGTAAAGGTATTGGCAGGTGTAAAGCCAAGTATGCAACATTATGTGGGCTTTGAAAAGGAGAATAGCATTGATTCGGCCAAACAGACAATTACAAAATGAGTCTAATATAACAAACAAAGAATAAACTACAAATTGCTATCTGTGACAGCAACCACGACTCTTGCTCATGCACCAAAACATACAATGATGAAGATAGATAAGATAAAGTGATTGTATTCCCACAATATGTAGGCCATGATAAGCACTAATCAGTCAGACAAGAATAGGGAAAAGTTAACAATTAGCTCTTAATAAAATTGGTTTACCTATATAATCGAATGTCAAGTAAAGTCACGTATACATGAAAATCGGATACCAAACTATATACGCATTCACATAAGTGAACTGAAACACAAGGTATCACATATAAAGGGGATTGATGTGTTCAACATCAAACACTATGCACAAATCACATAACAAAAGAATAGTCATTGAATGAAATTCAGTAACACTAAATATGACTCCCATTACCCATTAGATAGAAATAAAAATACCACATAACAACATTCAAAGAAGAGGGGAATCTAACTTCCCACTAAAATCAATGTGCATTGATTTCTATACATAAAGTTTGCTAAGCAAGAAGCATGTCCTTTGAATATACTACCAGACAAGAAAAAAGATATCTCAAGGAATAAGTATACATGGAGGTTGATAGAGCACATACCTGCAATGGAAAACATAGGAGAATGGAAGAAAAGGTCATGGTGAAGAGGGAAGAGAGAACAACTAGATTGAATGTGGACACTCACAACCAAACAAGGAGAATGTCAAATTTCTGGCCTTCGAAGTTTACCCTTTTTCCCTCTTTGCTTCGTGTTGCCTTTTAAGATTCTTTTCCTACATATATGTTTTTCCTACTCTCTTTATCCTGATTAAGACCATTTACTCCCCTATTTATTTTCCAAAATAGAACCAAACCATCATAACCATAATCAACAATACCAGAACCTCACGGACCCATTTCTTGAAAATTCACAGCTTAAGAAATTGTTTTGTAGTTCTTCTTCCCCAAAAATCCAAAAATCAATGATGATCCCAAAATCTCTCCCAAAACAATAATAATTTTCAAAAAGGAAACTACTATTTTTTAATTTTTCCAAATCCAAAAAGGGTATGTGCAGGATCATCATGGAAAAAAAAATCCCTTAAGTGGCAAAAAATTGAGAAAAATCAGAGTTAGGCAACTTGATGTAAAAATTTGAATAAGTTATCTATATTATTAAAAAATATGTAAGAATAGAATCTGTAGAAAATTGAATATAGTTTCTAAACTACTAGGTTTATTTTAAAAAAAGAAAAATCTATTTGGTGAAATTTTGAAATTTCAATGCAGTAGTACTTAAATTTCAGGGAAAAAATAAGTTGGTGTTTGTCTGACCACCCTAACCACAATAAAATGATAATATTTTTTTTAAAGATTTTAGACATAAGTAGAGGACTCGTGTCTGGATGTGATTAATATTTTTCTATAATTTATTTCCTTATAAATAATTAATTAAGAATTTTTTATTACAACTTTTACAAAATATAAAAAATTGTATGTCTAACCACCTTAACTTGGTCAAAACTTCATGAAATTTAATTTTTCTTTTTTTAATTCTATAATATGCAAAGCATAGAATGTGATGAAATTTTTGGATTCAAAAAATGTGATAACGTTTGAAAGCTATAGATGTTTTTCAATCAACTTATCAATCAGGACTTTAGTCGTAATTCAAATAGAAAATGAATAATAATAATTTATTAAATTCAAAATAAAGAATAATTTATATTGGTGGAAAGCTGAGAATCTCCTTTAAAAACCCTTTTCATTTCATCAATTTTGGGTATAAAAAAGTTCATCAACCACATACCCTACAAATACCCATCATATCGCCACTTTTTGGCCCATCATGATCCTGCATATACCCAAAATTAGACAAAAAAATCTCTAAAATCTCCAATAACATATCAAGTTTCCTTTTCAACAAGTAGTTCAAAGTTATGCATGTGCTACATGCAAGATCTTTCTATCTTTTATATTGATTTTTACTATTTATCATTTATAACATTCTATTTAAAATTTATTTTATTTTAATATTACATCACACATCTAATTTATTACAATTATGATTATTACTAAATATATTTATATTTTCTTGTCAAAACACCTTTTTATTTAATAACTTATTATAAGGCATTAAATAACCCAAAATAACATTTATCAATGTCATGAACGGGTGAATCATGGAGGGGCACTACATGAAGCCCATATTGGGTGAACCATGTTAAATTTATGTGTTGATCTCTTTTGTATTATTCTCCATTGTTATTTTTGGGTTGTTTAATTTGCATATAATTGTTAATCTGTATTGCTCCAATCTTCTTGAATCCTAACAACTAGTATCAGAGTCATGTGTATTTCGATTGATTGTCAAGAAACCTATAGAATTGAGTGGGAGCAATGGAATAAGGAAAATTCAAGGTTGAGAAGTTCAATAGCCAGAATTATCAATTATGGAAGATGTAGATGGAAGATTATTTGTATCAAAAGGATCTATGGTGGTCATTGCAAGGAAAAACAAAGAAAGAGGCTACTATGTTTGATGAAGAATGGGAGATTCTCGATAGAAAGGCACTGGGAATCATTTGGTTGTACCTGACACCATATATGTGGCATTCAAAATAGCAGAAGCAAAGAAAACAAAGGCTCTGATGGAATATTTGGCTAAATTATATGAAAAACCCTCAACCTCAAATAAGGTATTTCTCATGAAGCGTTTGTTTAATCTAAAAATTATTAAAGGTGGATATGTGAAAGATTATTTAAATGAGTTTAGTATGATTACTAGTGAGTTAAATTTTTTAAAAGTGAATTTTGATGAAGAGGTGAGGGCTCTCTTGGTTTTATGTTCTTTTCCAGAAAGCTGGAATAACTTGGTAATGGTTGTAAGTAACTCTATCTATGGTTCGAATACATTGAAATTTGATGATGTTGTTGGTGTTATCCTTAGCAAGGAAATGAGACAGAAAAGCACATGTGAGACAAGTCAAAATAAAGTAATGCTTTGACTGTATAGAATAGGGGAAGAACAAAGGAGAGAGGAAAAATCCCAAAAAATCATGGGAAGTCACAATAGAAGTTGAAGAAAGGTAGATCTAAATCCAAAGGAAAAATGGATTGTTGGCATTGTGGAAAGATAGAACACTTGAAGAAGGATTGTTGGTATTGAAAATGAAAACAAGGAGAAAAACAACATGATGATAGTAAGGAAGCTAATGTTGCAAGTAATAAATTGTAGGAGTTTAGATAATGTTAATGATTCCTAGGTAATAGATTCAGGGGCTTCATTTCATGCCACACCCCATAGGAAATGTTTTGTAGATTATGTTCAAGGTGATTTTAGATAGGTATATTTGGGTGATGATGAACCCTATCAGATTGTTGGAAAAGGAAAAATAAAAATCAAGTTGTAGAATGAAAATGAATGGTTGCTACAAGAGGTAAGGCATGTTCCAAATTTGAGAAGAAATTTAATCTTTCCAGGACAACTAGGTAGTGAAGGCTGCATAGTTACCTTTACAAACAAAGTCTGGAAGGTTGCTAAAGGTGCATTAGTAGTAGCTAAAGGTGAAAAGGTAGGCACATTGTATTTTTGTATTGGTAATACTTATTCTACCTTAGCTGCTATAGAAATAGTTGCTACTAAGATAGTTAGAGCACTTGTTATAGAGACAACAATAGAATTGTGGAACCATAGACTTAGGCACATGAGCGAGAAAGGGATGAAGATCCTTCACTCCATAAAATTGCTACGAAGTCTAAAGTAGATTGACTTGGATTTGTATGAAAATTGTGTTTATGGAAAATAGAAAAGAGTCTAATTTCTCAAAGTTGGGAAAGAGAAGAACAGAGAGAAATTAGAGCTTGTGCATTCATATTAATGGGGACTAGCTCAAGTATCTTCTCTTGTTGGCTCTTGTTATTATGTTGCTTTTATTGATGATGCAACTAGGAAAACATGGGTGTATTTCCTAAAACAAAAATTGGAACTATTTGAAACTTTTAAAAAGTGGAAAGCTTTGGTTGAGAATGAGACAAGAAAAAAGTTAAAGTGTCTGAGATCTAATAATAGAGGTGAGTATTGCAACGAAGAATTTGAAAATTATTGTTCATATAATGGAATAGGTAGGTAGAAAATAGTTCCTGGAATGCCTCAAGAAAATGGTGTGTCTAGGAGGATGAATGGGACCATTATGGAGTGTGCAAGGAGCATGAGATTGCATGTTGGACTGCCCTTAAATTTTTTGGAAGATGTTGTACATACCACTATTTATTTAATAAATAGAGGACCTTCAAATCCTTTGGATGGTGGCATTCCAAAGGAGGCATGGAAGGGTAAAAAGGTAAACTATTCATTTTTTAAACCTTCGGTTGTGAAGCTTTTGTCCATGTTGATATTGAAAATAGAACCAAGCTTGAGGCTATGTCTAAAAAATGTACCTTCATTGGATATGGAGTAGATGAATTTGGTTATCAGTTATGGGATTATGAAAATCATAAAATCATTAGGAGAAGATATGTTATATTCAATGAGAAGGTCATGTATACGGATCAACTACAAGAAAAGAAGCATGAACATGCCAAAAAGGAATATGTTATGTTGGATGAGATTATAGAAAATAAAATGCCAGTGGTCCCTAATGCTCAACAACAAATTATCCCACATACTCCTATAGGTGCTAGATGTTCTGCAAGGATAATTGGACCTCTATAAATATTTTCTCCATCATTATATTCTATATTATTAAATGATTCTGGTGAAACTAAAGGTTATGAAGAAGCAATCCAAGTAGATACCAAAAAGCAGTGGGAGCTACCTAGGCATGAGAGAGGAAATTGATTCCTTGTTGCAAAATTAGACTTGGGACTTAGTCCAATTGCCTACAGGTAAAAGAGCAATGCCAAATAAATGGGTTTATAGGTTGAAGGAAGAAGATGGAGGAAAGAAAATATACAAGGCCAGACTCATGGTAAAAGGTTTTTCATAAAAAAAGGTATAGATTTTGATGAAATATTTTATCTAGTTGTAAAGATGACTTCTATTAGAACTATTCTAAGTCTTGTGGCTGTGGAAGACTTGTATCTTGAACAACTACATGTAAAAAGAACATTTCTCCATGGGGATTTGGAAGAGGAAATATACATACAACAACCACAGGGATATGAGGTCAACGGTAAGGAGGAATTAGTGTGCAGGTTAAAGAAGAGTTTTTATGGCCTAATGCAAGCACCTCGGAAATGGTATTTGAAATTTGATAATTTTATGGTTGAACAAGGTTACAAAAGATATCATTCTAATTATTTTGTTTATTTTAATAAATTGGGTTAGAAGATATATTATGCTATTGCTTTATGTTGATGACACACTTGTTGTCGGGTCTAACATGCAGCGTATTAATGAACTTAAGTAGAAATTAGAAAATTAATTTTCTATGAAGGATTTGGGTGCAACAAAACAAATCCTTGGTATGAGGATCACATGGGACAGGACAGACAAAATTTTATTTTTGTCTCAAAGTGAGTATGTAGAAAAGGTGTTGAAAAGGTTTAACATGCAGAATGCAAAAAGCAGTTAGTACACCTTTGCCTAATCATTTTAAGTTGACTAAGGAGATGTGTCCAAAGACACAAGAGGAGGAAGAAAAATGGTCTAAAATACCATATGCATCAATAGTTGGTAGCTTGATGTATGCAATGGTATGCACAAGGCTATATATTGCACATGTAGTGGGAGTTGTGAGAAAGTATATGAGTGTTCGAGAATGGAACATTGGAATGTGGTAAAATGGATTCTCCGATATTTGAGAGGTATTACTTCAAAGAAACTATACTTTGGAGAAATAAATTCTTCTCTAAAAGGATATGTTGACTCTGATCTGGTGGATGATAATGATAGCAGGAGGAGTACTATAGGGTATATTTTTACTATAGGAGGTACTGAAATTAGTTGTATTTCAAGGCTACAAAAGGTTGTTGCGCTTTCAACCACTGAAGCTGGGTATGTTTCTGCTATGGAAGCTAGCAAGGAGATGATTTTGTTACAATGTTTTCTAGAGGAATTGGGACAATGAAAAGAAGATAGCCCTTTGTACACTGATAGCTAGAGTGTGATTCATCTTGCTAAGAATTCAACTTTGTATTCCGAAACTAAGCACATACAACTCAGGTACCACTTCATTCGATCAGTTTTAGAGGATGGAAAATTGAAGCTAGCAAAAAATCACACCAGTGAGAATCTTGCAGATATATTCATGAAGGCAGTTACACAAGAGAAATTGATTTCCTCATCAGTTTTCATTGGCCTTCATGATTGATAATGGTGGATATAAGAAACCAACTAGACCTATAATCCAGTGGGAGCTACAAGTGGAACAGTGTCATCTAGGATCAATCTCCAAGTGGGAGATTGTTTGGTATGGAGCCTGATTAGTCTCCAAGTGGGAGATTATTGATATGTGGTGATTGATCATGCAAATACTATACACTCGTAATGTATCCTCGTTGGGGTTTTTCCCCATTAACACGTTAAGGTTTTCCTGCAACATGTCAAGTGAAAAAATACTTTATAAAACCCTAATTCTAGAAGCTTACAAAAAGCTTGTTATAAGTGGTTGGGATAAAGGTTGCGATATGGAATTTATAATATTGTAATCTTCTTTGCATTGGATAATAAAATCATTGGGTGGTTGATTTTCTGTGGATGTGGCCCATATTGGGTGAACCATGTTTAATTTATGTGTTGATCTCTTTTATGTTATTCTTCATTGTTATTTCTGGGTTATTTAATCTGCATATATATAATTGTTAATATTTATTGCTCCAATATGCCCAAATCCTCAAAAACGTTACATTGGTGGATCTTCCTATTTCTTTGAGGTAGTGAACCTCCTAGTAACAATCTTCTTCTATTCTTCATTCTTCTAGATAGTGAGTCCTTTAGGAAATGAGCATTTCTTCTCTTTTGGATAGTGAGCCCTTCTAGAAGTGATCCTATTGTATTCGATGTTATTCATATATATGTGAGTTAATCATCACCATAGTTTTTTCCTGATTAGGGTTTTCCATGTAAATCCGGTGTTATCTTCTGTATGGTTGTTATTATGTTGATGTTTTATGTGTTTACTTTCTACTAATGCTTAATGAAGATCTAAAGATTAATAAGGGTTTGAGGATTAATGAAAGGTTGATGGTTTTAATGTATAACTAATTCACCCCCCTCTCATTTGTCTTATGTGTCTAATAATTAGTATTGGAGTTTTGGTTCCTTGGAAGAAGCTTAACTACTTGAGGTAGATCTGGATGCTGAAGAAGGGTGTCAAAAGTGCCTATGCTTGATGGAATGAATTATGCTTTCTAGAAAGCTTGCATAAAATCCTTTCTTATTTTATTAGGGTTTGGTTTCTAGAAATTTGTGGAAAATAGATATCCTATACTTGCTACTACTCTAACAAGTGATGTTGAGATAAATGACTATGAGAATAATGGCATTAGAAAGGAATGCTATTATAAGTGGACTTTCTGATTCAGAACTTGTGAAGGTGATAAATCCTCAAGATTGTTAAAAGGATCTAGACATTTAAGTTGTAGAGCATTCATGAAGGAGATAATAAGTTCAAGCAAGTAAAGATGTAGAATTTCAAAGCCAAATATAAAAACTTGAGGATGACAAAAGATGAAGATATTGTAGCCTACATTCTCAGGGTGGATGAAGTTGTCAATTCCATCAATGGTCTTGGTAGAAAGATGGAGGAAAGTGAAGTTGTAAATGTAGACACTTAAAATTGTCTTGACTGATATTGCACACTTGAATCTGATCACTAACACCGTTTCATCCTAAATTCACCTCTTTTTTAGTTGTTTAATTGAATAACCCTAGTTATTTAATTAAATGCATCAATTTCTCCCATTAATCAAATGATCACTATTATTTGGATAATTCAATCCCTTTCACAAGTTAATTCTCATCTTATTTAATTGGATAATGCAAATTATTTGATTAAATTTCTTATACATGTCCCATCATTTAATTAAATAATCCTAATTATTGAATTAAAAGTCATTTGACCCTCTTTCATTAAATAAATTAATTATTTAATGTGCATCCTAATTTCACTCAACTTACACAATTAAATATTTTTTTAATTATCTAATTCCTATTTTCCCTCACACATCCACTTTTATGAAAATATTCTCTTGGAATATTCTTCCATTTGAACTCCAAAAATGGAATATTCTTTTGTAACAACTTCCTAACAAACTTCCTAAATTTTAGGAAGTGAGCTTCTTTGAATCAATAAGATCCATTGATTAACTCTTTGATCCATGTCAACTTGCATTCTCATCCATTGATGAGAATCCTTGTGATACCCTTCAGTTTTCCTTTGTTTGGACAACTACTTGGATTGCATCTAGACTTTATGATGTTGTTTGCTAGACTTTATGTTACTGTTTGTTGGAAACTATGATACTATTGGATGTTATTTAGACATTGTGATACTTTGATGATTAGATATTGTGACTATTTGATGATACTATGATGCTTAGTTTGATGATATTGATGATATTGTGATATCTGATGCTTCTTATTTATATCATGGTTAGCAGATTCATTAATTGCTTATTTGAGTATCATGGATATGATTTTATGTATGGCTAGAAGTATGCATTATAATGGTTTGATATCAGTTGTTATGTGTTGGTGATGGGGAACAGTGTCACATCACTCGCTTGTGAGTTCCCTGCGATGTTGCGACTTTCCCTTCATGGTGTGACTATTTTATTATGCACATGTTCGACCCTATGTTTTGTTGTAGGCTGCAGGTACAGGGTATTGAATTCACATGATTATCAGGTTTGAGCATGCCAGAGCCCAATGGAGTTGTTGTTTTGGAGGTAGCACTAGGTCCCCCACATCGAGCTATCATCCTCATCGAGGACGAATACCTAATGTCACGTTTTGTTAGTAAGGTCTATTGGTATTATTTTGCCCTCATATGATCATTTTACCTTCTTTTATTTTTGGTTGGTATTGTTTGACCGTTACATCTTGGGTCATGCTTGGGACTTGTGTTTGTTGATTATTTCATTATATTTAGATTGAAAAAATTGAAGGCTTGGTTAAAATGAAAACAAAATTCTAATTAAATTAGAAGAATTAAATTAAAACAAATATGGTATTTAATTCTAATAAATTAAGATTTATTGTTCAAATTGGACTATTTATTTAATTATATATATATACATATATATACATATATATACATATGTATATATATATATATGTATATATGTATATATGTATATATATGTATATATGTATATATGTATATATGTATATATGTATATATATATGTATATATGTATATATGTATATATGTGTGAATATATTATTATTATTTTTGTGTAAACAAACTCTATAAGAAATTTAAAATAATAAATTAATAATCAATGGCTTATAGTGTGTAAAATTAAAGGAAAGGTAAAAATAAATAAAATTTGAAAAATAAAGAAATTGAAATTAGTGGGAATGGAATGCAGTTACAAGAAATTAATTAAAAGGGAAGTGGAGTTTACTGGAGAGGGGCAATTGGCTTGTTTGTTCTCTCAGAGGAAAAAATGAGTCTTGAATGTTTTTCCATGAATATCTTCTTGGAGGTTTTTGGAAGCTTGTTCAGAAAGTTTTGGATAATTGGGGATTTGAGGTTTTACAGTAACAAGGAATTCAAGTGCTTGGGATTGCTAAGATTGTAGAGTGGAAATTTTGGAAATATTTTGGAGCTTCAATTTGAGTTCTAAGTCCAGCAATCATATTCCAATTCGACTGTGCAATCTTTCTAGATTCCACCATATTTTCCCCTACTTATACTTTGTTCCTGTTGAAAAATGTTGATTCTAGATTATTTAATTTTGAATTTAAATAAAATGGTAGTAAACACAGTCAATAAATGTAGTCCTCTATAATTGTGTTTCCTCTATATTCAAAAATTTGGTTGTGGAGTTATAATGAATACAAAATATTACATATCTGAAACAAATATTTAGGGAACAAGGTGATAATAGGATGTAAACTATGCTTCACATAGTGCCTCCAATCTTCATTTAGGTTATTGTCCATTCTTAGTCTATTGTTGCAATATTATGAGGTTTCTTTAACTTTCCAATGCATGTATATTCCAATAACAATAAGTCATGAGATTACAGTTGAGTTGTATTTGAAAGCCCTCTTTATATTGGAATTACTCTTGTAAATCATTCAAGTATATTCCTTCCTTCAAAAACCATGTTTTATCTTGATTGAATTCCTAATGAATGAAACTTATGTATGGGAATTAGCTGAAAATGGGTGTTTATTCTATCTTGCAAATTGGTTGTAATCTATTACTGGAGTGAACCCAGTATGTTATTTTCATATTGGGCATTCATTCTTTTCTATGGTCTTATCGACTGTGGTCATCAAAAAATTCTTATGTTATAATAAGGCATTCTATCATTGAAGCCATCGATTTTTATAGGTTGAGCACATAATATTCGCTTTGAGTCTATCAAGACCTCTACTTGTATCTATTTTCCAAGCTAGTTCATGACACGTAGCCATAAGTTGGTTACTTATTTACCATTTAACTTTTAATGTGTTTAGTTTTCAATGTTGATCAAGTCAAAATGTATTTACTCCTTTACCATTTGTGCATGCCATAGTGTGCTAATTATTAGATCTGACCATCTTCTGTAGTCTAGACTTGGTGGAAGGCATCAACTTAATTAGAAAGTTCCATGTTTATTTTTTTTACATAACTATGCTCGGCGGAATGTGGTTTTAGTTAAGTGAGAATGCACTAAGAATACCTCTGAAACTAATAGATAACATTTTATGGATAACTCATATCCTCAGAATCTGTCGTATATTTTAGCGCTTTTTTCATATTTTAATCCATCCTTTCTATTGTCATGTCTATCAAACCGAAGGTTGCATGCAATGAACTCAAAGTGTCCCATTACAGGTTTAGAATGGAATTGGTTAACTCTCTATGTTTTGACCTGTTATTTGCACAATTTGTGTTAGGGTCGGCCACTATAAGATACAAAATACGAGATGGGTGTCGTGGCCGCTAGTAAACTTGTGTTTCACATTACACACATACAGTGTATATATATATATATTGTGTGTGTGTGTGTATATATATTGTGTGCGCACTGCATGAATCAACCTTTCCCTTGAATTTTAATTCACTATTCTATTTAATTCACATTTGTAGTCTATGAGTTCTGAATGTAATCATATATATATATATAAATCATATATATATATATATAAAGATACTAATATATATATATATATATATATATATATATATATATATATATATATATATATATATATATATATATATATATCTATGTGTGTGTGTGTGAACACTTCAATTTGTAATGTTAATATGAAATTATTTATTCATTTATGTATTTTATTTAAAGGTGGAATTAAGAAAATTGTGTTTAGAAAAGACTATAAAACTTTAATGAGATAAATGTTGGTGTAATTAATATTTAATTACACTTTGCATAAGTTTACTTAGGCTTTATTTAATTCCTAAGTTATAGGTTTTATCCTTATCTTGTTGACCTATCTTGTTGCTCAAGATAAGATTAGGTTTATGCATCTTTTCTTTTATAAAGCAAATTATCTCTTGTAATATTTTCTACTTCGAATATATCAATTTGCACATCTTTTGCAAATCTCTGCTTTTTCGGTTTTCTCTTCTGTGGAAGGTGATTTTTCTGGTTTGCAATCAGATCTTGGTTTCTAACGTGGTATCAGAGCCTCGATTTGCAACCCCTTCTCAGCATTTTTGGAGGATTTCATTGCAGAGCTCGTTCAGAGTCCCTCAAGGGTTTTATTCCTTGAGCACATTTATGCAGCATCTTGGATCAGATCGGGGTTTTCTGTTGGATTTAGAGCGTTAGAAAAAGTCAGAAATGGCTTTTATTTCATTCATTTTTGTCACCGTTTTCTAGATTTTCCTATGGGTGAAAACTTGCATGAGTTTGTCTGGTTTCCTGTTGTCTCCTTCTAGCTTCTTTCTTGCTTAGCTAGACACATCATTGGTTTGCTTCAGTTCACACTTCACATTGGGATTTAATAGTTCTTGATCTGCATTGGTTCAAATCTTTCTAATTTGAGGGCCATTTTTTTATGGTTAATGTTCCAGAATCTTGATGGTACTCATCCTATGGGAAGTTTTAGTTTCAGTTTGGCATTGGCTTTGAGAGACACAACTTCTAGATTTGTCATCATTATGGGTCCTTTCATCCTTTCATCTACCGTTGCTTACAGATTCCAAGGTTGATCTAGTATGTGAGTTTCCAATGTTCCTTGGCATCGGGTCTGCTATTGCATTTGTTATTTTGATATGGTATTTTGCAAACAAAAGTATCTTTCCTTACTTGTCAGATTTAGGGTTCCAGTGTTGTTTCATCAAAGTTCTTCCAGTGCTTCTTCGCAACAATTTATCTCTCTGAAGGGGGGTTTTTCCCACTGGGTTTTCTCTCTCTTTGCATTTGGACATGAGTACCTAATCAGGCCTTATTGTCGGGACTCATATTTGCATAATAATCTACTTCTCCCTAAGTTGCACTTATGGGGGGGTGTTGGTGTAATTAATATTTAATTACACTTTGCATAAGTTTACTTAGGCTTTATTTAATTCCTAAGTCATAGGTTTTATCCTTATCTTGTTGAGCTATCTTGTTGCTCAAGATAATATTAGGTTTATGCATCTTTGCTTGTATAAAGAAAATTATCTCTTGTAATATTTTGTACTTTGAATATATCAATTTTCACATCTTTTACAAATCTCTGCCTTTTCATTTTTCTCTTCTGTGGAAGGTGATTTTTCTAGTTTGCAATCAGATCTTGGTTTCTAACAATAAATAATAGGAATTGCATAAGACAAGAAATTATTTTTGGGGTTAATGAATCGGTGATAACCAAGACTAGACATCTTGTAAAATATAATAGTTTTCTTGTACCCTTATGATTTAATTTGTTAGATGAAAAGTGATTGAATAAGGATTTAGAATGATTTTGAATATTGGTATATGTCTAACTTTGTTTTGGTAATGAATATTAGAGTTTCCAGAGGCTAGGGGAATTTGTCTTTTGATGGAAATCTTGGTTATCTTTGATGATAGGAGTTTTGTATTGATTATGTTTGTGATGAATGTAG
This sequence comes from Sequoia sempervirens, assembly GCA_007258455.2. Taxonomy (NCBI): domain Eukaryota; kingdom Viridiplantae; phylum Streptophyta; class Pinopsida; order Cupressales; family Cupressaceae; genus Sequoia; species Sequoia sempervirens. Next base: position 286,902,975 of record VDFB02075321.1, read on the forward strand.
CCTTACCCAATGAGTTCACTTATGAGATTTGAACTTTCGTAACTTGTGAGCAAAAGGTAAAAATATTCCTCGCCATGTGATTTGTTTGAGTTTTGAGTTATACAAGTGGTTTTGTTTTCAATTTTTGTGGTTTTTGGTTGGTAGTAGGGGAGTGGCTTCCAATGGGGGCTGGTGCACAAAGAGGCTCCTGGATAACCCATGTGGAAGTTTGTTAACAAGTGATAACATAAAATAAACCAAGGGGATTCGGTAGCTATAACATTAAAAAGATAATTTTATACCTCGCTCAAGCTCAAGTGATCATTTAGGCTTGAGGTGAGACAGGAAGGCCTGGAATGAAAAATCACCTACCTCATCTCCATGAGAGGTACGTTGATTCCGCATAAGTTGGCATGAGGGGCCAGAGATCAGTAGAGGCTACCAGGATAACCTAGGATGGGGGCCGATGACTAGGAAGATCTACTTGGATAACCTATGACCAATTATGTGATGAAACTTCCCCTACGACAACCATGTATCCCCTTTTGTCTTTTGTTTTACCTTGATTATTTTTGTGCCTCTGGATGTTAGTCTTTACTATTTGATATTGTTCTTCTTGTTCTTCTGTGACATGTAATCCTTGTGATGTCTTAGTCCTTGGTTTATCAGTGATGGTGGGGCCCTTTGTTACCTCTTAGCACAGGGGGTGAACCTTCAGGTTCACATGGTTGGGTGGAATGTGTTACGTTCTCCATTGGGTTTTGTTCCTTGTATGGGTTGTGGCGACTTCACTTGATCCATAGACTTCTACACTGTATCTTCACTTGGGAGTTGTAATCCTTGTATTTGTACTTGTATTTGTATTGTATTTCTATTATGTATCATGTATCATGTTGTTGAGTACTCCTCACATGTAACGAAGAAGTACTATTGTACAAAATGTATTTATAAATCTGGAACTAATGTAACTTTGTTATGTGATGAGATATGCATTCAATGGCATCGTTCATGTTAAGTGAAATGAATGTAATCACTTATGCTTTTATTGTTTGATTTTATGGATGTATCTCATGGGTTACTTGATTATATGTTATGTGTAGATGTGATGCTTAATTGATGATAGAATTGGTTGTTTTTTTTTTTTAAAGAAGGGGTAAAAATTTTATTCAATGAAATCCAAAGTACAAGGCAAAGGCCAGCGGCCCACTAGATCAAGACCACCACCAGAACAACCAACAACAACACTACCTATTCCTATCTTCCACTAATAATCCCTCTAGGTCCCAATATGATCAGAAGGTAACTCATCCCTTCAACTAATATCCCAGCCATCCACATTCTTAGAGGCCCACTTCGCCAGACAAAAGGCCACTCTGTTCCATTCTCTAGGGATATGACAAAAGGAGACAAAATCCAAGGAACTGCATAGACTCAGAATCTTCTTGACTACAGAAGCTAATTTCCAATTAATATCATCCAAACTCTGGTTGTTCAGCATATCCACAACAATCTAAGAATCAGACTCAAATGATCCTCCTCTAGCCTAAAGAGCATCCCTACTCAACTACAATCTTAATAGCAAGGGCCTCCATCAGATTATTAGAGTGTTGACCTTTGTAAATAGAGAAGAGAAAAACCGCACCACCATCATTACCTCTACCAATACCCCCAACACCAGCATGACCAGGGATCCCACGAGAAGAACCATCAGTATTAATCTTTAGGACCCCCACCGGGGGAGGCATTCACCTCCCATCCCAACAGACCCATTTCCTGACATGACAGGGTCTTCTTCCGGCAAGGCATCCCCTTCTACTATCCCCTAGGTTCAAATTTCACAAAATAGCAAGATCACCAGGATCAGTATTTTCACACATATCACACTTAGTAGAAATAGTCTCTTGAAGCCTGCTAATTATCTTCTTCCACAATTGGAAATTTCCCAAACTGGAGCCACAAAAAACTCGACAGTTCCTCTCCAGCCAAAGGTTCCAGAGAATGAGAATAGGCCCAACAGACCAGGCCACCTACAAGAAAGAAGTCTTCACTGGAGGCCTACCCAAACTCTCCTAAAATTCAATTAGGGAGGTAGCATGAATACAACCATGATGCCAAGCCTCCCACCATCTATGCCATATCTCTCTAGAAAAAGGGCAAAGAAAGAACAAGTGGGAGGTACATTCCTCACTGTGCAAGCAAAGGAAGCAAATAGAAGGTCCCTGAAAACCTCGCTTGCAGAGATTTTCCCAAGTGAGGCACTTCTTCTGAGCAATCGACCAGAAGAAAAAATTGCATTTGGGCCAAGAAAATTTGTCCCAAACCTTCTTCCACCAGTGCACCTCAGCCAGACCATGTAAGTTCTTGTCAAGCATAGCATAGCCTTGAGCAACAGTAAATTTACCTTTGGGACTAGGACTCCAATCCAAAATGTCCCTCACATTAAGGGAGCTGCAGAGCCTGCCCTCCAAAACTCTAGTAAGAATAGCACGATCCTCAATAGACCCACCCATGGGCCACTCTTGTGGGTCCTTCCAACAAGCCACCACCTCTTGACCAATACGCTTGATTGTTTTAAAATGCTCCACCTTAATCCAACCAACTTCAGAAAAAATATGGCAAAGAGGTTGAAGCTGAGGGAAGACAAAAAGAATGGGAGGGTGGCCATCCCAAGAGTCTTGCCAAAATAGAGAATTAGAGCCTCTATTACAAATCCAAAAGAGACCCTCCTTAATCAGCTAAGCTCCCTTGTTAAGGGTATCCCAAATACAAGAACCTTTACCCAGCAGAGCAAGCTGTGACACATCAAGGCTATCAGCACCAGGGAAATACTTGTGGGAAAGAATCTTAGCCCAATCCTGATCCTAATTGTTGCACCACCTCCAGTACAACTTGGCAGCCAAGTCCGTGACAACAAGAACCATAGACCTAAGACCAAGGCCCCCAACATGCTTCGGCCTGCAGATAGACTCCCACTTGACTAAACTCCACTTTGAGGAAAGAAGGTTGCTTGACCAAAGAAATTTCTGAGATAGAGCATCAAAATCCTTCACAAAGGTGGAAGGGGGAACCAACACACAACACCTATAAATGGGGAGAGACTGCACCACAGTCTTTAGAAGAACCACTCTCCCAACAAAAGATAACCACCTATAAGTCCAATGACTATCCTTACTCTAGAATTTATCCAAAATCCTTTTCCAATAATCTCTATGCTGAGATCCCAAAGCCAACAGGATCCCAAGGTACATCAAGGGAAGAGAACCGATTTGAAATCTAAGGATCCTAGCAATCCTGCTCTGAATAAGCCTCAGAGTATTAAAGAAATAAATGGAGGATTTTTCCTCATTAACACACTGACCTGAAGCCTTCAAATAGATGTCTAAAGCTCTCCTGAAGTTCACTACCTCACTAATTCTAGCCATGCCCATCAACCCAGTATCATCCACAAACTGAAGATGAGAGTAGGAAGGAAGATAATTGTTCCAGCTCCATCCTTAGATAAGACCCTGCCTCACTTGAGATTTAATAAATCTACCAAGACCCTCTGCCATGATAATGAATAAATAAGGAGATAACGGGTCCCCTTGCCGAAGTCCCTGAGAAGCACTAAACAAACCCGAAGGTTCCCCATTAATGAGAACCGAGAAGGAGGACGAGGTCACACAACTAAGAACCCAATTCACCCACTCCTCAACGAAGCCAAAAGCCAGAGAAATTTTTGTAAGAACTCCCAGCTCACCCGATCATAAGCTTTAGCCATGTCAAGTTTAATAAACATAGCCTTCTCCTTAGAATTATCCATAGAATGAATAGCTTCCATTGCTATCACAACACCATCCAAAATTTTCCTCCCTTCAACAAAACCACCCTGCTCAGCAGAGATCAGAGTACCGAGGAGTGGTTTGAGTCTCACCAATTAATTTGGTGATGATCTTGTAAACAACATTACATAACGCAATAGGCCTAAATTGAACCAGTTGGTTAGCCCCCTCCTTCTTAGGTATGAGAGCCAAAAAAGTAGAATTCAAGGACTTGAGCATCTATTTGTTCCAGGAGATCAAACTTTATTATTTCCTAGAACTCCTGAAAGAACTATATCAGAAACCCATCAGGGCCAGGAGCCTTACCTTTTTTCATATTAAACACCACTTTCTCCAATTTAGGTAACAAGATAGGACTTAAGAGAGTGTCGTTCATCTCAGCAAAGACTAGGTAGGGAATGCAATCCAAGATGGCCCTCTCCTCCGCCCTAGCTGTAAGATCCTCCCTAGAAAATAGGTTTGAAAAATAATTGACCGCTTCCCTGGAAATATCAGCACAGGAAGAGAGTTGAGCCCCTTTAGGTGAAACAAGAGAGGAGATATAATTCCCCTTCCTTCGAGCCTTAACCGAATTATGAAAGAATGCATTGTTCCTATCCCCCTCCTGAAGCCAATCAACATGAGATTTATGCTTCCAAAAGATCTCCTCCTGAAGCTCCCACTCTTCTAATCCCTTAAGAGCCAAGGACTCAACTTTACTTAGATCAGAAGTCAACCCTTGGTCCTAAATCTGACGAGTGATGTTATCTAACTTGGACTGAGCAACCATCTTCTGAGAATGTAGGTTCCCAAAACATTGTTTATTCCATCTCTTAAGCCTGTACTTCACATGTTGGAGCCTCCTACTAAAAGTAAACATGGCCGTCCCATGGGCAGGTATCCCCTCATACCACCAATCCAACATAAGATCATGCAGAGACTGATCTCTTAACCACATCAACTGAAATTTGAAAGAAGGATTTTTGGTGACTCCATAAGCAGTGACCGAGAGCTTGATAGGCCAGTGATCAGAGCCCCTCCAATCAATAATTTTTGAACTGGTGATCAACCTACTATTCATCCAATAGCAGGAAACAAGAAATCTATCAAGCCTTTCTGAGATAGCCTCAACACCACACCTCCTATTATTCCAAGTAAGCACCCCATTGATTGGCTTCACATCAATTAGATTTAGAAAACCAATATTATCTCTAAGAAAATTTGAAGAAGGGTCCAACCTGGCTAATCCGCCGTGTTTTTCCTCCAAACTTATAACAGCATTAAAATCACCTGCCATAATCCATGGGAGAAATGGTTCCAGAGACTGGATGAAGTTGATGTGAGCCCAAAGCTGTGACTTACCTAAAAAATTAGTAGGAGCATAAATATTGGAGAAAAGGCATCTTTCTCCAGTCTCAAAACTAGAGGCAACCATAGAAATGGAAGACCGGGTAGATATCCACCATAAGGGGGAAACTTTCCTCGGGTTCCAAAAACAAGCCACCCCCTAGAACTGCTCAAAGCCCCCACCCCCTACCAATAGCCTTGGGGCCAAATACGTAGAGCACAATTAGCCAAACCATCCACTGTAAGCTTGGTTTCCTGAATAAAGACCACATCAGGAGACTGAGACTCAATTAATCTATGAACAACCTTTTGTCTAGGGATGTTGTTCAACCCCCTTACATTCCATGATAATACAATAATTTATGGGGGTGGGAGAAGTGGGAATCAATGGGTTTCATAGACCTAGACTCAACCAATGTATCACCCATAATTTTGACCTTCTCTTGATTAGTCTTCCTTCCACTCCTTGATGGTTTGTCTAGAGGCCCCTTTTTAAAGGATTTTTGCTGCAAGCCTAAGGCAGGAGAAGCCTTATTACCCTTCATAGGATCAGAGGTCCCCTTAATAGTAGGGGGACTAGGAGCCACCACAACTGTACCCATCAGAGCCTGTGACCCCTGGAGATCTCTAATATCCTGAACTTGAGAAGGTAACTCCATAGCCATCTGACCTACCTACTGGTTCCCTGAAGATAAAATATGATCCTCCTTTGCATCCTCGTCCTGAGCCTCAAGCTGACCTTTATCCCCAGAAGAGAGCTCAACTAGAATTCCTTCCTCTTGGACTAACCTATCAAGAGCCTCAAACTTGTTAAAGGTGCCATCATTATGTCTATCCATCTAGGTTCTCTTGTTTCCTTTACCTTTGTTACAAGACTTCACAGGAATAAATCCGTCCTTATCAGCTAGTCCATCAGACAAAGGAGCCTTCCCCTTGTCTTCCATAGGAGGTCTAGAGGCAGTCGAGGGGGGAGATTTAAATCTGGGGCATCTGCGATGTAGATGACCATATTCATGGCAAATTCTGCATCTAAATGGTAGGGTCTCGTAATCTAGCTGTTAGATCCAAGAAGATGAACCTAGTCGCGCTCACAAAAGGATATGAAAATCACGAAAAAACCTATCCTGGGAATTGGACACTCCAGCAGGTGACTAATATCTTTTCATGGTCGTTCATTTACTTGTCAAACTAGGGAACGTATACTTGAAATGGAGCGGCACTATATATGCACTAAGAACTAGTTTCAGTCACAACTTAACGGAAACAAATACCTGGAAATAATTCTACCTACGTGATAGGAAGGTAATGCAGGGTTCTCTAAACTCAACCATAATTTAACCAAAGCAGAATTCATAACAGCTACGACTAAGAAAAAAACTATGAACTGGCCTTATGCTACAGGAACAGACACAGGGATGGATTCCCAATGCTACAGGAACAATATAAGACTGAGTTTGCACAAAAACTTCAAAGATGAAATCTAACTTATGATCAACAGAAAATGAACGGCTAACTAACTAACTACAGATACTTACTAAGTGGGCCCCCTTAGCAAGCATCAACTAATTACGCAAGTACTAAACTCAGAGCTTCATCAAATTTTATTCATAAACTTAGAATGGTATACATTGTTTTGTTCATATGAAAACTAACAAAAAACTTTCTCTTATCATACAGACTCTATTTTTATTATCATACTAACTTTTACATGATATCCTTTCTATCTCAATATGCTTGCTCACTTGTGTAGGAGGAGCACTTATTTAAATCAGGAAAACAACTAACTAACTAACCCTAACAGAGAAAGACGTGGATGTAAAATGTAAACCGAAATCGAGGAACAAACTTCATAAATGAGTTTATCCGTTCAACCCAATCCAGAGAGAATCTAGCACTCCACTCTTTCTAGATTAACTGATATTTAAAATCCATCCCAACAGTTTTGGTCAAAAAGTCTTCACCAGAGCTTCCTCGAAGTCGTACAGGAAATGGACTTTACTGCAAGGCCAAGATCAGCTACACTTGACTCGATCATACTTTCTTCAACAACCTGTGAAACACAAGGTAATAGATGCGAAAGAAAAGACGCATGGCACATACACAATATACATTCATTAATCACATATTTAAATCTATTTCATCATTCAAAAACTACATGTGTTATACCAGTCATTTGGGGAGTTAAACAGGGTAATAAATATAGATATGTCAACATGATAGGTTGCAGGAACATGAAAGTGTATTGCTATAGGATATCCCCCAATAAAAGGTTTCTAAAGAGTTAAACAACCATGAACAACAAAAGTGAGGGTAGTAAAAGTACACCATGATATCCAAATTATGAGCATATTTTGGGCTCATCATTTTCCCCCTACTTAACCCAATGCTGGTCCTCCAGCATTAAACTTTCTGGTGGTCTCTCTGAAATTAGTGGTTGAGGCATGACTCTGAAATAGAGTTCCAAATTTGTAATAAAAACCTCTGAAACTGTACCACCTTTCATACCTACGAGCTTCTGTATCTTCATTAATATTTGTAGATTGGTAGGGATAAAGAGGCCACATTAGCACAAGAAGTCTAAATGTCAAGGGCAACCACAATTCAAACCTCTTTTCAAGGCCCAAATGTATGTATCTGCTTGATCTTTTGAGAGCTGCCGTAAAATTCAGGGGACTATGAGGCTCAAACCTTCTTAACCCAACAGTTAATCTCTCCCACCTCTTCTCAATTCTAGAGTATGACAGCTTCCAAAACGAGTATGTCTGTTCTTGAAACTCATCATATACCTATTTTCTGAGATCAAATATTTTCATCTTGTCTGTATCATTATTAAATCCATATGCCACAATAAGCCAGGTTTTCAACATTGTATGGGGGTCTGAACTCTCAAGGCGCAATGGAACAGTCTCATTCCTTTTGGATTCTTCATATGCTTCCCATTTCCTACTATAATTTTCTTCGTTTTCCGCCCAAGACATAAGTGATCTCAAATGGATGTCACCAATGTACAGAAGGGGATTCCACTATGTTTCAAATGGAATTATAAAGCCATGTAAATAAAATTCGCACAAAGAATTCCTTAGCCAATTAGGAGCTGCCTGGTATGCATCATAGAATTCTTCAGCAGTGTGAATAATAGGATCTAGATTTATGGAAATTCTCATTAACTAGAACCACAAAAATTATTCTTTGAGACACAGAGAATAAACTCTGGGTGGTGGTCTACATTCCATAATCTAACCAATTACCTTCAGCATTTCATCCATTTTCTCCTTTAACTCTTGAATTTCCTGTTTCTGCCTTTCAATTTCCTTTTTCAGTTTCTTCTTTTCTTTCTCCCAAAGACTTTGTTGCATTTCAGTCTTGGCTAGGTGGCGAAAACTCAGGGTTTGCAATGTAACCGGTCTCCATGTAGCTTTGAAATATTCCAAGAATTCAATCAAAAATGTCTTTTTGTAGACAACAATGGCTTGACAAGTTATTGGGGGAAATGAAGCTTCATTGACCACTTCCAATTGTTCTGTCTATTCCTCCTCTTGCTGCAGGATGAATTCTTGTTGCTACCATGGAGAAGACTGTGCTTCCTCTGAAATCTGCATAGCCGCAACAGCCAAGTCATCGAGACTTGGTACCCCCTTTTTATTATGCTCAACTTCCCTTGTATCAATTTGTTCTTCTTCAGGAATAGAAAATGAACTCTATGTAGCACTTTCAGACACATTCTAAGAAACATCATATTTAGACTCTACAAATTCTTCTGAAATTATAATAACCTTAGATTGAGGTGAAGCAGGGGAGACTTTACATTGTTTTCTTGTGGAAACTCTTCTTGGCAATGTTGCGGCTGCCAGAATAGCTCTCGTAGCCTTCCTTTTTCTAAATTTCCTAGAGATTTCTGCCCTATCTGACGATGATTGTGAACTGGTGATGGAAACAGGTGTTGTTGTAGGAGAAGATGATGCAGGAGAAGAGTGTTTCCTTTTCTGAGAATGAGGGTCAGATTCTGGGGTTTGTTCCGCCCCAGATGACTCTCCTGCCTTTGTTTTTCCTTTTTCTCTCCTACTGGAAGACCTAGTTTGCACCAGGGCAAAGGAATCTGGTGTGAGAGCTACAGGACTAGGTACTGCAAGAGCAGATGACCCTTGCCCTGTTCTCCTACTAGTAGATGCTATTTCCTCTTTCTTTTTCTGAGGCCGTGGGGTAAGTGCCCTAGGGGGGTCTAGAAGTTTCAGGCTCTTTTGGGAAACAAATTCTTGCTAGGAAAGAGGTGATACATTTCTCAAAGAGTGTTCAATCAACAATTTTATAAGGCCATGGTGGGCAATAGAGTTATCTTTCCCCTGTTGGGTTCTGTGGGCACATTGTTCTAGAAATTTTAACAGAAAATTCAAAACATTAACAGCTAATCCATGCCTCATATGACTCAACAATTTGAAATGGTAAGAATGCAGGTAATAAAAACAACCTTCACATGTTAAATACCTGATTATGAAAGCAGCGTATTCTAGATATGGAGGAGGCAACGACGCTCGCTTGCATCCCTGCTTAGAGACTTCCAAGGGTCCATCAATGGGTATTGTAAATTCTGCCCTTGCAGAGACAGCATCCGAAGAAAAATTCTCTCCAATGGCTGGAAGCCCGGTTACCTCTGCAATTCTTTTTTCAGTTACAACTACTATTAGACCCCATACTGTAGTCTCTCCTTCAGAAAGGGTTCTTAAAAATTTGCCTGCAGCCTCCTCATTAAAGGTATCTAAACTCAAAAAGTAATTCAACCAACCACAGAGGTTGAATGCTTGGACTGTTTGAAGATTTTGCATTAATAACTCATGAGCTACAGGCTCATGTCTTACCAGTTGACCACCCATATTCACAGTTTTGCCTTAGCTGAACTCAACTCTTTTCTGAAAATCCAAAAATTTCCCTTTCCGTTCTGGTTCTTTCTGTCCTACCATCACTTTTCTCTTCTTTTCCAAAAATGAACTACTTAAACAAGCAGTTTTAATTGTGATTTATAATGAAAAACATGCAATGAAAAACATGTGATCATATTTGGAAAGTACCAGAAAATAATAAAGAAAGACTATCTGAGCAGTTGTGGCAATGGCGAAAGGACAGGTTTTAAAAGTGGATTATCTCGTCCCCTACTTAGAGTATGACATGTGTCCACACATGTACTAAAGAATAGGCAGAGATTGGGTAATAATGACTGATATAGACATAGTAGTAAATGAATAAAATGAAATAAATCAATGATGTGATAACAAAAGATATTGCGTACCTTTCAATAAATGTTTGTACGTGTTGAGAAAGATGACGGCTTCAGCATGAGATGACAGTTGGGAATGAGATCATAATTAAGGGTGGTGCAGATGAATGAGGTGGATGGGTGACGTGAGCAAACGAGATGAATAGATGGAATGGATGGATGGGATGGATGGGATGGAAGATAAAGAAGTGAAATGTGGCGACAAGTGGGAATGAAGAAAAAGGGGTTTCCTTAAAAAAGAAACATTTATTATGAGCATGCATTACAAAATTACGATGAAGCTGTAGGAGAAAGGCTAAAGCCTTTGGCTGTAGGAAGATTAGTGGCAGGATCCTGAACGAACTACTACATGAATTCTTCTTTCGAGACTGGTTTATGGTACAACCGAAGGCGGTGTCCATTAACTAACAGCTTGAATCTAACAAGATCAATTGTAACAAGTTGAACTGAACCATTAGCAAATACATTCTCAATTTCATACGAGCCCAACCATCTGGTTTGTAATTTTTTTGGACTGTCCTTATATCGTGAGTCATAAAGCAGAGCCCAATCTCCTACTTTGAATTTCTTTTCCTTAATGTATTTATCATGCCACCTTATTCTTTGATTTTGTATTATCTCAGTGTGTTGTAGGGCATTCTTTCGAAGCTCATCCAGAGCATTGAGCTGCATGATTTTGTCCTTTTGTGCTTTGGTTAAGTCCATGTCCATCTCTAATGTTGTTCTTAGAGTCTTATGTTCAAATTTTATTGGCATCATAGTTGTTTTACAATACACCATTTCAAAAGGTGTATATCCTGTAGCAGTCTTCCAGGTAGTATGGTAGGCCCATATAGCTTCTAGTAACCTTGTGGCCCAGTCTTTTCTATGCAAATCTACAGTTTTAGTCAAAATGGCCTCTATGTTCCTACTGGTGACCTCAACCTGGCCATTGGCCTGGGGGTGATAAGGAGTTAATTTTTTGTGCCATATATTGTATTCATTGACTAAAGCTGTGATAAGTGTAAAAGTAAATTATGCTCCTTGATCTGTCGCTATTTCCCTAGGGACACCAAACCTATTAAATATTTCCTCATAGAGGAATTCAACCACTTTATTATCCCTAGCATGTTTCATAGGTTTAGCCTCTACCCATTTAGTGGCATAATCTGTGCATACAAGGATGTAGGACTTACCATTGGAAGGTGGATCAATTGGTCCTACAAAATCCAGTCCCCATTTTTTGAAGGGTGTAACTACAACTTGTGGAAATAGAGGCATCTCATCAAATTGGGTTGGTCTTCCCATTCATTGGCATCTATCACATCTCCTGGTATATTTGGCTACATCTCTATGCAAAGTTGGCCAATAGTAACCAATATTTAAAATTTTCATTGCTGTCCTTTTGGCAGCAAAATGTCCACCACACAGCTCATCATGGCTTGCATGCAGTATATCATGAGTGTCCTCTTGTACACATCTCCTCATAACTTGATCTGGCCCTATATAAAACATGCAATCTACAATCCAAGAAAAGTTAAAACTTTTCTCTACCAATAATCTCTTTTCCTTAGGGGAGAATTGAGGAGGAGTTCTTCTTGTGGCCAAATAATTTGCTATATTAGCGTACCATGGGTGAATAACCTTGATTGCAAATAGGTGCTCATCAGGAAAGGAGTCTTCAATAAGCACAGAGTCATCTTGCCTTTGAATTCTAGAAAGTTAATCAGCAACCACGTTGGCTTTACCTAGCTTGTCCACAATTGTAATGTCAAATTCCTGCATCAGCAATAACCATCTTGTCAGTCTCCCGGATATTGAGGCTTTGTTCATGAGATACCAGATTGTTGCATGATCAGTATGGACAAATATATGATAACCGGTGATATAATGCCTGAATCTATTGAGGGCGTAGATGATTGCCAACATTTTTTTCTGTAACAATGTAGTTTAATTCAGCCCCTTGCAGATTTTTGCTTATGTAGTAGAGTGCATGTTCTGTCGAACCATCCTTCTGCCCTAACACTGCTCCAATTGCATAATTTGATGCATCAGTATGAATATGAAATGGAACTAACCAATCAGGTCCTTTCAGAACAGGTGCCTGTGTAAGGGCGACTTTCAAGTCAAGAAATACTTTTTCACATTCCTCTGTCCAAGAAAAATCTGCATCTTTCTTCAGCAGACTGTATAAGGGGCCTGCTATTTGGCTGAAGTCCTTGATGAATCTTCTATAATATCTAGCATAGCCTAGAAAGCTCTGTACCTCTTTCTGCTTAATAGGAGAGTGTAGCTTAGAGATGACCTCAATCTTAGCAGGATCAACCTAAATTCCTGCAGCAGAAATATAGTGACCAAGGACTATTCCCTCCTACATCATCATGAAACACTTTTGACTATTTAGTGATAGGTTGTGATCTTCACATCTCTGTAGTACTTTCTTCAAGTTGGCTTGAGCTTCCTCAAATTTCATACCATAAATAGTAAAGTCATCCATGTATATTTCCATGCAATCATATGAGATGTCTGAGAAGATACTTATGACTGCCCTCTGGAAAGCTACAGGAGCATTACAGAGACCAAAAGACAAAAATGAATAGGCAAACGTTCCCCAAGGGCATGTAAAAGTAGTATTTTCTTGATCCTCAGGAGCAATCTTGATTTGATTGTACCCACTAAAGCCATCCAAGAATGAGAAGTACTTTTTCCTAGCTAAATTATCTAGAACTTGATCAATGAATGGAAGAGGAAAGTAATCTTTCTTTGTTGCCAAGTTGAGCTCTCTGTAATCTACACATACCCTCAATTTTACTCCTTTCTTAGGAACAATGACCAATGGGGAAACCCACTGACTATCAGATATTGGGTAGATAAAGCCAGCTGTTAACATTTTCTATAATTCTTTTTTAACAATTTCTCTCAAAGCTTGATTAACTATTTTTTGAGGATGCCTGATAGGTTTGAAGTCACTATTAATATATATGTGATGTGTACAGAGTTTTGGGTCTAAACCCTTCATATCCCCATAGTCCCATGCAAAAGCTTTGTGGTGGGCTTGCAACATTGTGGCTAGGGCAGTTCATTGAGAGGGAGGCAACTTATTATTAATATGCAAACAACGGCCTGGAGATACTTCTATCTATTTGGTGAGATCATTTATTGAGGTTGCTAATAAAGGTGGTGCCTGTATATCACATAATAGAAAATCATGATGGCTCTCAGGGTCCAGTTGTTATAGGAAACATTGTTGAGAACGGCTATCCAAAACAAATGGGCTATTCAAACTAGAAGTAAACTGCAAAATGTGTAGAAGCAGGTTATCTTCACTCTAAAGCTGGGAAAATAGATCATTTTTTAGCATCATTAACTGAGCTAATGAATTGACTTCTTCAGTTTCCTCTCCTAGATCTGGCCAAATTGGTTGAGACAAATCTGGCAGAGGTTGTGCAGTTGGGTATAAAGCCAATTTCTTTCTTAACTGACCATCAAAAATTGTCATGTCTCCTGAATGACATCCTATAAGGGCATCAACTGTAGCTAACCAGGGTCTACCTAGGATAATAGGATATCCTCCTAGGGTTGCCTTAGTAGACAATATGGTGAAATCAGCAAGGTATTCCCAAGTTTCAAGGGTGACAATGGCATCTTCTATCACTCCATCAGGTGTAACCGTGGAACTATCAGCAAGTTGTAGGATAGTCAATATAGACCGAATGTTTGGGATATTCAAACAATCCATAGTGTGCTTGGTCATCACATTAATGGCTACACCAAGGTCAACCAAAACATTTCTTACTACTTGACCATTGATATTTATTTTTACTACAGGACTTCCAGGATCAGTATATTTTGGAATGACAACCTTCCCCAACATAATATCGGCTAATTGTCCTAGAACATGGATAGTTTGGGGATCCTTTTTCTTTCTTCCTTGTTTCTTTAAACATGCCTCTTTAATGGATTTTCTATAAACTGGAACATCTTTAATAGCTTGAAAAAGAGGAATTTGAACTTGTATATTCTTTAACTGATCCAAAATGTCAAAGGTAGGCTCTTCAATAGTCTTGGGTGTAGTAATTTGTAATCTTTGAGGAAAAGGTGTTGTAGCCTGTGGCTGCAGGATAGGTTCCTTAGAGGCAGTAGCTGGTATAGGTATATCTTCTGCATGATCAGTAAGTTGTTCAACGATAAAGTCTAGAATCTCTATAATTATAGGTGGCTGTGGAGTAGGGAGAGTGGTTCCAGACCTGAGATGGATATCATTGATATTCAGGGCATAAGCTGGATACTAGTTGGCTTCTGCAAAATACATAGGTTGTTGTTATTGCTGCTACTTATTATTAGGATTTGGCAATGGTTGAGCAGGTATAGGCATTTGTTTTGGAGGGCCAGTATTTGTTGCAGGTGCTGCAGGAGGAGGCATAAGGGCCAGAGGTTGTGGCTGTTGAGACTACAGGAATCCAAGGGGTTGGTTCTACCATTGCTGAGAACCTCTCCATTGAGGGTTCTGCTATCAATTACCTGGAGGTGGAGTGCATTGTCCTTGTGGCTGCTGCCAACCTCCTTGAGGGGGTTGCCATTGAGGGCTTTGATAGTTAGGCCAGTGAGGTTGAGTAGTATTCCAAGGTTGTGATGGGCCATATGTAGGTTGCCACTGGTTATTGTAATTAGAATAAGGATTACCAAAATTTAAAGGATCTTGAGGCATACCTTGTCTTGGAGCCCATGGTCTCCTTTGTGCAACAAATAAGACTTGGTCATCATCACCTTCTATCATCTTAAAATCAGTAGGTAACTGTTTAGCCTCCATATTGGCCACCATCTTGCATCTGCAGTCATGTTTCTTCTATCTACAATGTGGACAGAACTTAGCTAGGATTGTCTCAGCTTCCTCATGTTTCTTTCGAGCTTGCATAATATCCAACTGTGTAGCCATGTTGTTTATGATATCCTACTTGAAATCTGACAACAAATTTGTGATCTCCATCTGTGAAACTCCATTAGTAGAGGACTTTCCCACTGTGGCTTGATGACCTCTACCTTTCTTAACAATTGCTCGAGAGTAGTTAAGACATATTTTCTTGATATCATCCCAAGACAGTTGGGTTATATCACCTCCTCCCATCAGGTCTAGGGCGTCTATATAGGTATCACTGATTCCCCTTAGAAAAAGTAGTTTTTGAGATTCTTCGTTGAGAGTATGGTTTGAATTCTTTTTCAGGGAAAACAAGAATCTTGAGATATAGTCTTCCAGGCTTTCATCCTCCTTTTGTTGAATTCTGAATATATCATCTCCCTTACTACCAATCTTACAATATTCCTTATATTTCTCAAGGAATTTTGTTTGCATGGCTGCCCAACTATCAACAACACCTCTTCCCAAACTCATGAACCATCTAAGGGCTCCTTCCTTCAAGGTGGAAGGAAACAACTTCAGCCTGTGAGCATCTAAAGTGTAATCATAGCTGCGACAGAGGATATCAAACTCAAACAAGAAATTTTATGGGTCCTCCGTAACTAGGCCATAGAACTTAGGAAGTAATGAAGAAGGAATATTTTTTAGGTTATCAGTATCTTGCTAGGCAATAATGGGAAACTCAAAAGTAGGATGTGGATTAGGTGGATTTTGTGCCATATTTGCTTGCTATAGTATCAGAGCAAATGGATTTTCCTCAGGTTCTTCGTCAGTTGGGTCAAATGGCAATTCAAAAAATAGGTTTTTAAGGAGGAACCTTCCCAGCACGTCTCTTCTTCTATGCATGCAATAGAATGAATATGATTTGCAGGATTTTGAAAATTCTTGATTAACAAGCTAAACTAATGCTAAAAAAAATGACTTCTGGCAGGTTCTTAGCTTGACACCATCCTCGGTAATGGCGCCAAAAATGGTCGCACCCACAAAACGATATGAAAATCATGAAAAAACCTATCTTGGGAATTGGACACTCCAGCAAGCAACTAATATCTTTTCATGGTCGTTCATTTACTTGTCAAACCAGGGAACGTATACTTGAAATGGAGCGGCACTATATATGCACTAAGAACTAGTTTCAGTCACAACTTAACAGAAACAAATACTTGGAAAGAATTCTACCTACATGATAGGAAGGTAATGCAAGGTTTTCTAAACTCAACCATAATTTAACCAAAGAAGAAATCATAACAGCTACGACTGAGAAACAAACTATGAACTGGCCTTATGTTGTAGGAACAGACACAGGGATGGATTCCCAATGCTGCAAGAACAATATAAGACTAAGTTTGCACAGAAACTTCAAAGATGAAATCTAACTTATGATCAACAGAAAATGAATGGATAACTAACTAACTATAGATACTTACTAAGTAGGCCCCCTTAGCAAGCATCAACTAATTACGCAAGTACTGAACTCAGAACTTCATCAAATTTTATTCATAAACTCAGAATGGTATACATTGTTCTGTTCATATGAAAACTAACAAAAAACTCTATCTCTTGTCATTCAGACTTTTTTTTTATTATCATACTAACTTTTACATGATATCCTTTCTATCTCACTATGCTTGCTCACTTGTGTAGGAGGAGCACTTATTTAAATCAGGAAAACAACTAACTAAGTAACCCTAACAGAGAAAGATGTGGATGTAAAATGTAATCCAAAATCAAGGAACAAACTTCATAAATGAGTTTATCCATTCAACCAGATCCAGAGAGAATCTAGCACTCCACTCTTTCCAGATTAACTGATATTTAAAATCCATCCCAACAGTTTCGGTCAAAAATTATTTGCCAAAGCTTCCTCGAAGTCGTGCAGGAAATGGACTTTACTGCAAGGCCGAGATCAGCTGCACTTGACTCGATCATACTTTCTTCAACAACTTGTGAAACACAAGGTAACAGATGCAAAAGAAAAGACACATGGCACATACACAATATCCATTCATTAATCACATATTTAAATCTATTTGATCATTCAAAAGCTACATGCGTTAGACCAATCATTTGGGGAGTCAAACAGGGTAATAAATATAGATATGTCAACATGATAGGCTGCAGGAACATGAAAGTGTATTGCTACAGGATATCCCCCAATAAAAGGTTTCAAAAGAGTTAAACAACCATGAACAACAAAAGTGAGGGTAGTAAAAGTACACAATGATATCCAAATTATGAGCATATTTTTGGCTCATCAGAACCCATGCAAATCTCCATAGAATCTAGTAATGGATTAATTAAATCAACCTCTACACAAATACAAGCAAAATAAATTACCTTAAGATCTTGAGTTTGTGTAGCCGATCCCACAGGTTTCCCAAGAAGTAAAGAGATTGAATGAAGAATATCTTCCCTCCAGAATTCCAATGGAAGCCTCAGCAATCAAACCCACATCGGCACCCGTGAGGGGATCTCTTCAGTAGAGTTGAAGCCCATGTGCCAAGGCTTGATGAAGAGCCCCACCTGGTTAAAGAAATAAGGGCCTCCTTCAAAAGCCCTATTCATGTCCGACATGTTTGAAAAGATAACCAGAAAATAGTTATTAGCTGCTAAAAGAATCTCCATATCTCCTTTAGGGTTCCAAACCTGACGTGCCCAGGATTCCAGCACTGGTAAAGAGAGACGAAGGCCCAAAAATTTGAAAATAAGGGCATGATTGCACTAGTATTCAACATCCTCCAAAACTAGATGATGTTTAGATCTCTCTAGACATTCGTTCACTTTTTTTATTTGAAACATCCCTTTTGAGGATGAGGCACCTTCCCCAGATTGGGGTTTACCTTTCTGTTCCTTACTACTGGCATGCATAGGAAGAGATGGATCTCTCATCTCCAAATCCCCTGAGGAAACTTGAGAAGAAGCTTGAACACGATTTTCCATGGCCCAACGAACCAAATCATCAACCAAAAAAGAGAATGAAATGGGACAGGCGACCCACAGCCACAAACTGTCACACGCCTCCCACCAGGGACACCCCACGCACAAAAACCAGGCAAAAAAAATGCCCACCCACAGGTTAAAAATGATCAGACACCCTTGCCTGACCACCGCAAAACCCCTGCACTAAATTAAAACCCCCCCCGCCAGCAACAGAAGGCTCGAAATTTGAGCACAGGAACCAAAATAAAAATGGGCTAGGGCACACAGGCCCTAGCTCGCACCAGTCCTCCGCGCAGCTCCATCTTCCTTCTATTTGTTTCTAGAATTCCTTTCGTCCAAAGAATTAGTTGTTACTAAGCTTAATGGTTTCTGTTAATTTGGTTATTAGAATTTACGTAATGTAGTCATGCACCCTAGAGGACGTAGGATAGAAATTAAGACTATGTATAGTTTCATTCGTGCAACATTACATTTTAAGCTGATGTCCATTTATGGTTATGTGTAGGATCATCATGGAAAGAACAAGCCCTTAAGTGGCAAAAAATTTAGAAAAATCAAAGTTAGGCAACTTGACATAAAAATTTGAATAAGTTATCTATATTATTTCAAAAATATGTAAGAATAGAATTTGTGCAAATTGAATGTAGTTTCTAAACTACTAGGTGTATACACCTAAAAATGGTCATCACATTCAGTTAATTAAATACAACCTATTTGATTAATACTTCAACTACATATAATGAAGGTATTACTTTATTTATATTGTTCACTTTCATTTTAATTCTCCAAAATCACATTCTTCTAAATAATTAAATAAACAAAATACCCTAAACGTGTTTATTTAATTAACCTTCCTTGATCCTAATTAAGAATTAGAGCACATTTCTACAAATTTTTGTGTGCCACCTCATAAAGGTCACATGAAAATAAATAAGCCTAATTATTAATTAGAATTATCCTCACACACTTCCACCAATGAGAAAAAGCACATGGCTTTATTCCCCCACACTTCCAACAAATTTGGAGCACATGGGTCTTTGTTTCACACACTTGGGTCTCGCATCCTTTTCGCATGTTTCCAATTGGTCAACGAATTCTCTCCACACACATGGCATGTTGTATTTGGTCAAGGGTACAACATCTTGATTCCTTTCATCTCCACCGTCTATTATTTCTCCTTCGAATCTAGATCGTTGATAGGTTCCTCCTCACAAAATGCTTGAGAAACCCTATAAATACACCCTCTTTCCTTAGCATTTATCATCCACAAATTGAGTAAAGTTACTATGTAGTTTTATCTTAGGATCTTGGAGCTTTCATGGAGTCTTATAATTAGTTTTCATATCATGTGTTACTTTGCATTCTCATTTTAGATTACTTAATTGCTTAATAGTTGCATTTTATCATCCCCCATTGCATCATAGTTGCATTTTAGGGTAGTTTTTTTTATGTTTGTATTTGGTCATATGCATAATCATGGATAGTTCACTATAGTTTCATATCATCACTCATCTCCACTTGTTCATCTATCATCAACATCATATTTTGTTTATCATCGTATTCATCATCAATTCCATCATCTCATTTCATTTAGAAGCATACCACTAATCCTTTTAGCACACATTTGCACATAGAAATCATTTTAGGTTGCATATTAAGCATCAAATCTCATTTTCTAGGTAGTAATTTTAACAACCATTGTGCCCATAGAAATATGAGGGCCCAACAGTTTAATAAATCCCTAGAAATAGAGAACAATGATATACATTTGAAAGATTTAATTATATTACGAATAGAGTAGTTTTACTTGCTTAAAACTTTGAATGTAAACCATCTCATTAAGGTTTTTGTTGATGTTAGATCTCTCCACATTCGACACACGCACACTAGGTTTATTTTAAAAAAAAATCTATTTGGTGAAAATTTGAAATTTCAATGCAGTAGTACTTAAATTTCAAGGAAAAAATAAGAAGTGGATATTTGTTTGACCACCCTAACCACAATAAAATGATAATATTTTTTTATAATATTTTATATATAAGTAGAGGACTCATGTCCCGATGTGATGCATATTTTTTTGTAATTCTTTTCTATGTAAATAATTAATTATGAATTTTTTATTAAAACTTTTAAAAAATATAAAAAACTTGTATGTCTAACCACCTTAACTTGGTCAAAAATTCATGAAATTCAAATTGTTTTTTTTTAATATTATAGTATGTGAAGAATATAATGTGATGCATGTTTTAGATTCAAAAAATGTGATACCGTTTAAAAGTTATAGATGTTTTTCAATCAACCTATCAATCAAGACTTTAGTCATAATTCAAATAGAAAATGAATATTAATTATTTATTAAATTCAAAGTAAAGCATAATTTATAAATTGGTGGAAAGTTGAGAATATCCTTTAAAAACCCTTTTCGTTTCATCAATTTTGGGTTAAAAAAAAGTCATCAGCCACATACCCTACAAATACCCATCATATCACCACTTTTTGGCCCATCATCATCCTGCACATGCCCTTATATCCTGTAAAAATTCCCTTTAAAAAATTTTTGTTTTCAGTTGCTTAGGTGTTGTCCTCTAGGGTTCGCGGTGGGGGTGTTACACATGGTATCAGAGCCCAGGTTTAAACACTAGGTGCACTAGGTAGACAAATGAGCTCATTAAGTTTGTCTTAGATGTTTAGTTTAAAGTTTAAGTTTTCCCTTGTTGACCTCATCTAATAACCTAAACTTTTCTTGGTGGTTTCTGTGTAGGATCATGCCTAGGAGATAGGGTAGAGGTCAAGGGTGAGGTAGAGGTCATGGTGGTGGTCATGGGGCCAATCGCCAGGATTCACCTCCACAAAGTTCTCATGAGTTAGATCATGAGGAAAATCAAAGTTCACAGAACAATCAGGGAGGTGTAGGACAAAATCAAGGTCAACCAGGGATGGAGGGTGCACAATTGCACCAATTACTAGAGGAGGTTCTTTCCTAGCTTGGTCTGAGGTAGGAAGGTGAGCAGTTAATGATTCGGGAGAGAGAGAAGTATCCTAGGAGTAGAGAGTTAGTTGTTGAGTAGGATGCCATATTAGCTGGTCATATGAGGGACCTTCTTCAAGCACATCCTCTGACATTTGATGGGACAAGAAATGGTTTAAAGGCTGAGACCTAGTTAATAGATATGAACTAATGTTTTGCTATGCACCCATATGGTAGCAATACCAAGGCTAGCTGCACCATTATGCATCTATGAGGTTTTTCTTCCATGTGGTTGCATCTTGAGGAGCAGAAGCTCCATTTGGATATAGATTTAGTGTCATGGGAGATGTTCCTTGAGTGATTCAGAGCCTGATTCTTGTATGACCATTGGCGCATCATGCATACGAGTTTCATGAGCTGAGACAGTTGGAAATGTCAGTGGAACAATATGAGCATAAATTATATGAACTTAAGTAATATGCTGGCATTGCAAATGACAAGGGCATGTTAGTACAACACTTTATCAGGGGCTTAAATGCCTGCATTAGTGGTTTTTTTTTGGTGTTTGAGCTGAAAACCATGGAGGTAGCTATGGAAAAGGTTTAGATTGTTGAGGAGAATCTAGCTATGGCTTTAGGTGGACAGACGGGGGTTTAGATTGGTAGTGCACCTCTAGCACGTTTCAGTTCTCATGGTGGTTAGACATAGTCAGTAGGTCCATCTAGGAGTCAATAGGCACCCTTTAAGGGTGGTCGGCAATAGCAACAACAACCCTCACAATCAAAACATAAGAGCTCATGATCTCATTAGGATGATAGATTTCAGTCTAGGAGAGACAAGAATTGGAAGCAAATTAAGCATTATCACTTTGATCAGCCAACCTAGAGTTTGCAATCTATAATTAACAGGGGTGGTGTTTAGTAGTCTAGTGCACCTCTAGGTAGTAGAGGTTT
The DNA here is from genome assembly GCA_007258455.2 of Sequoia sempervirens. Classification (NCBI taxonomy): domain Eukaryota; kingdom Viridiplantae; phylum Streptophyta; class Pinopsida; order Cupressales; family Cupressaceae; genus Sequoia; species Sequoia sempervirens. Next base: position 286,925,125 of record VDFB02075321.1, read on the forward strand.
TGGAAGAGGTACAAGGTGATTCTCATGTGGATAGTAGGGTCATATTGCTCATTAGTATCCTCAAAAGGGCACTTCTAGATTTACTCAGAGACCAGTGGCTCTAGAGCCAAAAGTAGGGGATGCAGGTAGATCACACAAAGTTTTTGTTGCAGTTGACAACTGCCAGAATGAGCACTAGGGAACAGTGACTGAGACATTAGGTGTGTTACATGGTAGTATAGTTTTTTATCTCTTTGATTCAGGTGCTTCAGACTCCTTTATTTCTCCTTCTATAGTAGCACGATGTGGACTAGTGGAAGTGAAGCAGGATGATAGGTGGCAAGTTGAGTTATCTTCCAGTGCTAAGGTCGTAATTGAGTCTCTTGTCCATAGTTGTAGTTTGAGGATTGGATCTCTTGACACCACAGTTGATCTTTGTATCATTCCTCTTGGGTCTTATGATGTTGTATTCGGAATAGATTGGTTAGAGGCTCATAGAGCAGTCATAGATTGTCGTTGCAAATCAGTAAAGTGTGTTGATGATTTTTCCAATGAGGTTGAGGTAGTTGGGATTTAGAGACCTATTTCTTTGAGGATGATCTCAGCTATGCAGTTGAGGAGGTGTATTTGGTAGGGTTGTTAGTTATTTGTAGTGATATTCAGTGATTTGGAGTTAGGAGAGGGTTAGGAGGAGGTGTCACTTGATAGTCATCCCATTCTTAGATAGTATGCAAATGTTTTTCCTAGCAAGATTCCAAGGATGCCACCTAAGTGTGGCATCAACTGTAAGATTGATCTTGTACCTAGATTTGAGCCCATTTCACAAGCTCCTTACCAGATGACCACTCAGGGGATTAAGGAGCCCTGATTATAGCTTGAGGAGTTGTTAGTGAAGGGATTTATTCATCCTAGTTTCTCTCCTTGGGGAGCACCAGTGATTTTTTTGAAGAAGGACGGGTCCCTTCGATTGTGCATAGATTACCGATAGTTGAACAAGGTGATAATAAGGAATAAATATTCATTGTCGAGGATAGATGACCTATTTGACCAGATCGAGGGTGCTAGGGTATTCTCGAAGATTGATCTTAAATCAAGATATCACCAGTTGTGCATCTTTGAGGCTGATATACATAAAACCGCATTTTGTACTCGATACGAACACTACGAGTTCACAGTGGTGCCATTCCAATTAACGAATGTGCCCTCGGTGTTTATGATTTTGATGAATGGTTTGTTTCGCACCTACCTTGACTAGTTTGTCTTGGTTTTTTTAGATGATATATTTATCTATCTCAGGACCATGGAGGATCATGAGGATCACTTGAGATAAGTGCTACAGTGTTTGAGGGAGAATTAGTTGTATGCTAACTTGTCAAAGTGTGAGTTCTTCAAGACTGAGGTGAAACATCTAGGACATGTTATCTCTAGTGAGGGAATTCTTGTGGATCCTTCAAAGATCCAAGCTATCATTGATTGGCCTACACCTACTAATGTGGTAGAGGTTCAAAGTTTTATGGGGTTGGCAGGTTACTATTGATGGTTTGTACAGGGGTTTTCAAGGATAGCACACCCCATTACTTCTCTTCAGAGGAAAGGGAATAAATTTGTTTGGTCAGAGTAGTGCAAGGCATCTTTTCAAACTCTTAAGGAGAGATTAACCAGTGCTCCTATCTTAGTTGTTCCTGATCCTTTTGGGGATTTTGTGGTTTGTACAAATGCTTCCTTGGACAGTATAGGAGCTATGTTGATGTAGGAGGGTTTTGTGATTCTCATTGAGTCTCGCAAACTCAAGGATCACGAACTAAATTACCCTACACATGATCTAGAGTTAGCCATTGTGGTACATGCTTTGATGAGGTAGAGACACTTTTTACTGGGGCATCAATTTGAGCTACACATTGATCACCGTAGTTTGCAGTACATCTTTACACAACCTAACCTAAATGTTAGGTAAATACAATGGATGGAGTTCTTATGCGAATATGATTTTGAGGTGAAATTCATCTAGGGAAAGGAGAATTTGGTCACAGATGCACTTAGTAGATGGAGACATGAGTTATCAACAATTACTCTTGGTGTGGATTTGAGGAGACAAATCCTTTCAACGCTTCCTTTGGATAGTTGGTATCAAGAGGTGAGGTCTGAGGTGGATTCAAGTAGAGCCTTAAAGGGAAGATTTGAAAGATATTCTCTTGAGTCAGATGGCCTTTTGAGGCATTTAGGTCATATTTATGTACCATCGACTGGAGATCTCCGTACTTTGATCATGACAAAAGCACATCAGGCACCATATTCAGCTCATCTTGGTGTAAAAAAGATGCATGTGGATCTCCGAAAATTGTACTTTTGGGTCAGTATGAGGAGAGATATTGTTGATTTTATGTCAAGGTGTCTGGAGTGTCAAAGAGTGAAGGAAGAACACTAGCATCCTATAGGAATTTTGCAACCTCATTTGGTTCGGGAGTGGAAATGGGACATCATCTCATTAGATTTTATTGTTGGGTTGTCCATATCTTCACGTTGGCATGATACCATTATGGTCACTATGGATAGGTTAATGAAGGTGGCACACTTCTCTCCTGTCCATTCCTCTTACAATGCTTCATTAGTGGCCAAATTTTTAATGGGGGACATTGTCAAGTTACATGGTATTCCTCACCAGACTATTTTAGACGAAGATCCAATATTTACTTCAGCTCTTTGGACATCCCTACAACATGCTTTGGGGACTTAGTTGAACTTTAGTTTAGCCTATCATCTAAAGAATGATGGAAAGAATGAAAGGGTCAATCAAATCCTTGAGGATATGCTTCAGATGTATGTCATGGATTAGTAGTCATGTTGGGAGGACTACCTATATTTGGTAGAATTTACATACAATAATAGCTATCACAGTTCTATTTGCATGCCCCCATTCCAGGCGTTATATGGTCATTCGTGTTGGACCCCATTAAGTTGGGATTGTTTAGAGGATAGGGTTCTTTTGGGAACAAAGATGCTTCAAGAGATGGAGTAGTAGGTGGTTCAAATTAGGGAGCATTTAGTGGCAGCTCAAGACAGACAAAAGAAATATGTTGATGCTCATAGGGTGGATCATCAATTCTCAGTCGAAGACCGGGCATTTCTGCGTGTGCATCCACAAAAGAGTCTGATCCATTATGGAAATGGATCTAAGCTCACATCATGCTTTGTTGGACCTTTTGAGATCTTGTAGAGGATTGGTCTTATAGTGTAATATCTTGCTTTTCCACCCAGTCTCTTGCATATACATGATGTATTTCACATCTCAGTACTTAGACCATATTATCTTGATATATCTCACATTCTTGATTGGAATGAATTATAGGTAGAGGATGAGCAGTTGGATTTGGAGCCTATGGGCGTCATTCAACATAGGAGACTCACACTCAGGGGATGAGACATTGAGCAAGTTAGGGTCTAGTGGGATCTGAACGAAGAGTCTTTGGCTACCTAGGAGGATGCTTCCAGGATGAGAAAGCTTTATCCGTATTTGTTTAGAGGCTTCCAAGAGTAAGCCTAGTCCTAGGGGGAGGATGTGATACCCCTCGGTTTTCCTTTGTTAGGACATCTACTTGGATTGCATCTAGACTTTATGATGTTATTTTCTAGACTTTATGTTATTGTTTGTTGAACACTATGATACTGTTGGATGTTATTCAGACATTTTGATACTTTGATGATTAGATATTGTGACTATTTGATGATACTATGATGCTTAGTTTGATGATATTGATGATATTGTGATATATGATGCTTCTTATTTATATCATGGTTAGAAAATTCATTAATTGCTTATTTGAGTATCATGGATATGATGTTATGTATGTTAGAAGTACGCATTATCATGTTTTGATATCAGTTGCTATGTGTTGGTGATGGAGAATAGTGTCGCATCACTTGCTTGCGAGTGCCTTGCGATGCTATGAATTTCCCTTCATGGTGTGACTATGTTTATTATGCACATGTTCGACCCTATGTTTTGTTGTAGGTTGCAGGTACAGGGTATCGAATTCACCTGATTATCGGGTTTGAGCGTGCTACAACCCAATGGAGTTGTTTTGGAGGTAGCATTGGGTCTCCCACATCGAGCCATCGTCCTCATCGAGGATGAATACCTGATGCAACATTCCATTAGTAAGGTCTGTTAGTATTGTTTTTCCCTCCTCTGATATTTTACCATCATTTTATTTTTGGTTGGTATTGTTTGACTGTTTCATCTTGGGTCATGCTTGGGACTCATGTTTGTTGATTATTTAATTATATTTAGATTGAAAAAATTGAAGGCTTGGTTAATGAAAACAAAAGTCTAATTAAATTAGAAGAATTAAATTAAAAAAAATATGGTATTTAATTATAATAAATTCAGATTTATTATTCAAATTGGAATATTTAAATTATATATATATATATATATTTATTTATTTATATATATGTGTGTGTGTGTGTGTGAATATATTATTATTATGTTTGTGTAAATAAACTCTATAAGAAATTTAAAATAATAAATTAATAATCAATGGCCTATAGTGTGTAAAATTAAAAGAAAGGTAAAATTAAATAAAATTTGAAAAAGAAAGAAATTGAAATTAGTGGGAATGGAATGTAGTTACGGGAAATTAATTAAAAGGGAAGTGGAGTTTATTGGAGAGGGGCAATTGGATTTTTTGTTCTCTCGGGGGAAAAACTAAATCTTGAATGTTTTACCGTGAATATCTTCTTGGAGGTTTCTAGAAGCTTGTTCAAAAAGTTTTTGATAATTGGAGATTTGAGGTTTTACAATAACGAGTATGTGCAGAATCATGATGGGCCAAAAAGTGGCAATATGATGGGTATATATAGGGTATGTGGCTAACGACTTTTTTTTACCCAAAATTGATGAAACAAAAAGGGTTTTTAAAGAAGATTATTAGCTTTCTACCAATATAAATTATTCTTTATTTTGAATTTAATAAATAATTATTATTTATTTTCTATTTGAATTTCGACTAAAGTCCTGATTGATAGGTTGATTGAAAAACATCTATAGCTTTCAAACTGTATAAAAAAATTTGAATCTGAAAGATGCGTCACATTCTATGTTTCACATACTAGAGAATTAAAAAAAGAAAAAATAAATTTCCTGAAGTTTTGACCAAGTTAAGGTTGTCAAACATACAAGTTTTTAATATTTTTTAAAAGTTGTAATAAAAAATCATAATTAATTATTTACTTAGAAAAAATTTACAAAAAAATATGCATCACATTGGGACATGAGTACTCTACCTATATCTAAAATATTATAAAAAAATATTATCATTTTATTGTGGTTAGGGTGGTCAGACAGACACCTACTTCTTATTTTTTCCTTGAAATTTAAGTACTACTGCATTGAAATTTCAAATTTTCACCAAATAGATTTTTTTTTTTTTTAAATAAACCTATTAGTTTAGAAACTACATTAAATTTTCTATAAATTCTATTCGTACACATTCTTGAAATAATATAGATAACTTATTCAAATTTTTACATCAAGTTTCCTAACTCTAATTTTTCTAATTTTTTTGCCACTTAAGGGCTTGTTTTTTCCATGATGATCATGCACATACCCTAACATGGAATTCAAGTGCTTGGGATTGCTAAGATTGTAGAGTGGAAATTGTGGAAAAAATTTGGAGTTTCAATTTGGGTTTTGAGTCTGACAATCATATTCCAGTTCGGTTGTGCAATCTATCCAAGTTCCACCATATTTTCGCCTACTTATACTTTGTTCCTATTGAAAAATGTTGATTCTACATTATTTAATTTTGAATTTAAAGAAAATGGTAGTAAAAGCAGTCAAAAAATGTAGTCATCTGCAATTGTGTTTCCTCTGTATTCAAAACTTTGGGTGTAGAATTATAATGATTATAGAATATTACATATTTCAAACAAATATTTAGGGAACCAGATAGTAATAGGATGTAAACTATGCTTCACATAGTGCGTCCAATTTTCATTTAGATTCTTGTCCATTCTTAGTCTATTGTTGCGATATTGTGAGGTTTCTTTAACTTTCCAGTACCTATATATTCTAGTAAAAATCGGTCACAGGATTACAGTTGAGTTGTATTCGAAAGCCCTCTTTATATTGGAATTACTCTTGTAAACCATTCAAGTATATTCCTTCCTTGAAAAACTATGTTTTATCTTGACCAAATTCCTAACAAATGAAACTTATGTATGGAAATTAGCTAAAAATGAGTGTTTATTCTATCTTGCAAACTGGTTGTAATGTGTTACTGGAGTTTCCCTGGTATGTTATTTTCATATTGGGAATTCATTCTTTTCTATGGTCTTATCAACTATGGTAATCATAGAATTATTATGTTATAGTAAGGCATTCTATCATTGAAGTCATCACTATGTATAGGTTGAGCACATAATATTTTCTTTGAGCCTATCAAGACCTCTACTTGTATCTATATGCCAAGCTAGTTTAGGCCACGTAGCCATAAGTTGGTTACTTATTTACGATATAAATTTTAATGTGTTTAGTTTTCAATGTTGATCAAGTCAAAATGTATTTACTCCTTTACCATCTATGCACGCCATAGTGCGCTAATTATTAGATCTGATCATCTTCTATAGTCTGGATCTGGTGGAAGGCACCGACTTAATTAGACAATTCCATGTTTATTTTTTTTTACATAACTATGCTGGGCAGAATGTGGTTTTAGTTGTCACAATGCACTAAGAATACCTCTGAAAACGATAGATAATGTTTTATGGATAACTCATAGCCTGGGAATCCATCGTATATTTTAGCTTTTGTTTGCATATTTTAATCCATCCTTTCTATTGTCATGTCTATCAAACCGAAGGTTGCATGCAATCAACTCGAAGTGTCCCATTACGGGTTTAGAATGGAATTGGTTAACTGTCTATGTTTTGACCTGTTATTTGTACAATTTGTGTATATGCATAAAATTGGTCATGTCTAATTAATCCTGGCATTTAATTAAATATTTATTATTTAATTAATTTCTCTAAAGTCCTCTAGATATGATTAAATTTAATTAATTTAATTATATTGTTCATTCACTTTATTCTTCCACCTTAATTAAATAAATTCACTTTATTTAATTATTTCACATTCATATGTCTACTTAAATAATTAAATAAATACCCTTTATTTATCTTTATTAATTATCACTTTTTGAATTTAATTAAGTCTTTTGATTTAATTAAATTTAAATATTTCCTTTTTCCACTTCAAATCTTTCTTCTAATTAATTAAATATTTTATTTAATTATGAAATCTTTTATTATTCTTCAAATCTTAATTAAATGATTACTTAATTGAGAAAAATCTCCATGTCACCCGTAAATAAATAATTGAATTTATAATTCATTATTTATCTTCTTAAATCTTTCAAAAATATCCTCTAAAAAGATGATTTTTATCATCTCATCTTATCTCTTCCATGAAAGAGGAAACAAATCTTGCTTTATGTTTTCCTTCTATTTTTCTCTCTAGTCTTCTCCATCTCCGACCGTTCGATCTGCTAGGATTATCATAGTCGTTGATCGCATCAGCCAATTACAATCCTTTGAAAGCTCTATAAATATTCTTGCATATCCAAACATTTGTTCTATTAGGTGATAGGCGACTAGAGAATTGTTGCATTCAGTTAGAATTTATTATTAGGATTAAGAGCATTCATAATCATAGTTTCTTTATCAAGTAATCATAGCAATCTTCAATCATGCATCATTTAATCAGCATAATCATATCTTAGCATAGCATGCATCCATCACCTACAATCTCATTCTCTGGGAGGACTGTTTGTTGAGCCCAGGAAAATCTAAGAGCAATAGCTAGAATCGACAAAATTATTGGAGATAGAGGAGGATAGGACGACATCAAGGGCAAAAAAACTGAGTTTGCACTTCTTTTATTTCATTTTCTATTTTGATATAATGTTCTATAGGTTTGTTTGATCTTCCTTAATCTATTTTTAACTTGCACATTTAATCAATCACACAATTTGATAGTTATTGTTTGTTAGATGGATCGGTTGATTGGATAGTTTAGACTGCCAAATGACTATGCTACTTTATATGATGACATGGATATGATGATCTGACATTATGGTTATGTTTGATTTGGTAATGTTTAATTTGATCATGCAGTAGTATATTGTGATGCAGAAGATTAGTAATTATTTTATGATGATACGATGTGATTAGTTTAGTTTAGCAATGTTACTTTATACTTGATGTTGTAGTTGTTATTATAGCTTTGGTGAGGAGACAATGTAGCATCACTCGTTTGTGAGTGCCCTGCTACGCTGCGATTCCTTCTCACGATGTGTTGTATATGATTATATATACATGTTATACATAACCTTGTTTGTATGTAGGAATTGCAGGAACAGAGTCTCGATTCCACCTACTTCAGTAGGACAAGGTGAGTATCAAATTAACCCAACGGGCATGAAGTTGAAACAGAGATGACAAGGAAGTCAACTCATCCCAAGTTTTCCAAGCCGTCTTGTGTCTATTGGTATTGTGCATCTTTCACCTTAGTCATTTTTGCATTTTATGATAGTTGTTTTGTGTGAATTTATTTATGTTATTTATTTTACATTGGTGTTGTAGTATGATATAATTTAAATAATTTAACGATTAAAATAAATGTTAATAATAGCTATTGGAATAGTTTTATTAAAATATAAATATATTAAATTAAAATTCATGTAATTTATTAAAGATAAATAAATTGAAAGGTGTAAATTAAATTATTTAAATTGGTATTTACATAATTTAATGAAAATAGCATGTTGAGGATAACTAATGGAATAAAATAATTATATAAGTTAAATTGTGTGAATTGCAAGTATAAATTAGCAAAATTGGAATTAAAACAAAAAGTGCAGTTTGAATAGAAAAAAGAAAGTAAAGAATAAAAGGACCAATGAATGTTGAGATTTTTGGGCTGAAAAGCTAGTGAAAAAATAGAAAACTTCTTTTAATACTGATTTTTGAGTTTTTCAAAAATAGAAGAGGATATCTTTTTATTTAATAGGAAAAAGGAGAGGTTTTCATTCATGGGAAAATTGACAAAAGCTTCAAAAAAATATTGAGTTCTGGAAAAAATTGCATCCTGTCTTGTTTTCTCTGTAAAAATCGTTTCTCTTTCTTTGTTCTAGGGAAAAGGCTCTTCTGAATAGAAAAATAGATTAAAAGTTGGATCAAAGAATCTGGTGGAGATGTTATGTAGAAGGAAAGGGAGCTCTTCGAAAAAGCTGGTTCGAATCAAAGGAAAACTTCATCAACTTCTCAGCAAGCACAAGACTCTAGGTTCCATTGTTGATCTTTATTGCTTGTTAAATTTGAAATGACAAATATGTTGTTCTGTAAAAGAAAAATATTTTGAGGTTTTAAAATTTGTTGGGTAACAGATAAATGAAAGAAATTTATTTGAGTATCTAAAAATGTTCAGTATTTTTATAATTTGTTTATAGCAAAATGGTTTCCCCTTTGAAATAATCGGATTTATATATTTATATACATATATATATACTTGTGAATATACATATATATGTATATATATATATATTATATATATATATAAATAAGTATGTTGTCTTTTTTTTAGCTTCTACAGAAAGTGCTTGATAGAATAAATAAATAAATAAATAAAATATATACATATATATATATATATATATTTATAAATATATTATTAAAAAAAACATTTTTTTTGGAATGTTTGTTCAAATGGTCGAACCTATGCGTCGACAGGGTTTGGATATTTTATAATAATTTTTTAAAAATAAAAAAATAAAACTTGAGATTGAAGGGAAGGGATAGTGCTGGCCATACCCTCCCCCTCTACCCTTTTTTTTCATGTGGGACTACCCACAACAGTCTGTGGACTACCATGTGCAGCAGTCCTACGGACTACCGCACACAGCAGTCCACTGCGCTGGCAGTATAAAACTTCATTTAGTATTTATTTATTTTTCTTTTTAAATATATTTATTTATTTATTTATTTATATGTATATATATTTATTTATTAGCATATCATGTGTTTTTTTTTAGACACGATTTGATTCTTTAGAAAATTAATCTGATATGAATTATTTAGTAAATTAAATAAAACATAATATATATTTATATATATATATATATAAATGAAAAGTAAATGAAAATATATTTAAATGATGCTTTTATGATCATGTAATTATATATATATATATATGACTATAATTTATTCATGAACTTGTAGGCAAAATTATATTTATATCAAAATTATTATCAAGTTTTTATTTCAAAATTATATTAAGGAAAATGGAGATTAGTAAATGGAATAAACGAATTGTTTAACATTGTGTGAGAATTATTATGTTATTCTATTTTGTAAATCAGTTTGACTTCCTTATTTCATTAGGTCATTGTTTTTGCTTTTTGGTGTGGGAACCCATCTTGCTTTAGGAACCTGCTTAGGGATGTTGTGAACCTTAGGCTTCCAGAGGCTTGAGATTTTTTTTGTTAATCGATTTTTCTCTCTTTATGTACATTTGATGTGGCAAGTTATTGAGTATCTTTATTTTGAAAGGGTTGTACGAGAATTGTTGAGACTCTAATTATGTGCTTTTTGAAAGATTGGTAATGCCTCACATGTTTTCTGTTGAGATTTAATGTTCGTTTTATGTTGGTACAACCCTTGAGTTTGTTTATACTTTGGGTCTCTAGGGAGAGTGGATTTTCATGGGGGTCGGCACCTCAAAAGGAGGAAGGGCCAGGATAACCCACGTAATAGTTAAATTGAAAAGTGAAAACCTAATAAAAGAATTTAGGGGGATGGGTAGTAATAACATAATAAGATAATCTTGGATACCTTGTCTATCCATTAGGGCTTTCGTAGACTAATGGTAGACTGAGAAGGTTGTGGTTGGCAAGCTTGTTACCTCGTCCTCATGAGAGGTTAACAGCTCCGCATGAGTCACCTGTAATACCCCTCATACTGCTTAGACTTATTAATTTCTATGATGATACTATTAGGGTTGATTTGGTTGTTTGTAGTTTGATGATGTTGTTATTCCTGTAGTGGACCTAATCGTTTGATATGACATTATTAGGATGATTGATGATTCTATGGTGATGTTATTTAATTCAGTATTATTATATGATGCAATTGTTTAATAATTAGTTATGATGCAATAGTTTAATATCATGATCAATTTGGTTAGGAATGTTAGCTCGTTATTGATATTATAATTGTTAGAATAGATTAGGTGAGAGGACAGTGTAGCATCACTCGTTCATGAGTGCCCTGCTACACTGCTATTCCTTCTCATGATAGGATGTTGATTATATATATACATGTGCTACTTGACGTTTATTTGGATGCAGGATTGCAGGAATAAGTCTCGATTCCACCTGCTTCGGCAGGACAGGGCGAGCAATAAATTAACCCAATGGGTAAAAGTTGAAAAAGGGAGTAGGTTTGGAAGTGTCCCCGTCCCAAGTCCGTCGTATATTGTGAGTCGTTGTGTTATGACTGAAGTTTTGTCTTTGCCTTGTATGTAGTTTTTTGTTGAGTATTTATTTTATTCTTGGGTAGTGTTTAATTAATTAATCATATTGCATAAAATAATTAATTAAGGTTGCATTGTTATTTGATTTAACTTGAGAGTTAGAAAAATGTTAAAATTAAATGAATAATAAATTAAAAGTGATTTAATTAATTAAAAGTGCAAATAATTATAATTAAATTAATATTGTTGAGAGTAATTAAATATTATTTTTTTATTAATATTAAATTAGGAAATTATGTGAAGATAATATCTAAATTTAAATAAATTATTTTAATTAAAATTTTAGATATGTGTGAGCTTTTAAAAGCTGAAAAAGGGCCAATAAGGAAAGAGGCTTTTTGGAAAAGAAAGCGGAAAAAGATTTATTGATTTTATTTGGTGATTTATTATTTTGATGAGGAAATGATTCACACACAAGTTTTCTGGTTGGAGTTTTGCTCTGTAGTTTTTGGATCTAGAAAGGAAAAATAAGAGAGATTTTTGAGTGTTTTTGGAGGTTTTGTCGGGGTAAAACTTTTGTGAGTTGAAAAGAACAGATTGTTCAGAAGAACGTTGAAGGTAGAAGAACAAGAAAAGAGAGCGGTAGGGAAGGATCGAGAGGAGGCTACAGGCGGGATTCTCCTTCAGACACAGGATTCCAGGTTCTTTCCCTTTTAAGATTTTGCTATGTTTTCGAAAATTGTTTGAATGTAGTTTTATGTTTGAGAACTCATTTGTAGTAAAACCCTCGAAATCTTCTGTAGAAAACTTAGTACAACCTATTCGAAAATTCCTTCAATATAATTTAGTTGAGAAATTTATTGTGTTGAAATAAAAATCGTGTTACTGTTGAATCAACGTACCATATTTATTTTGGTTCTTTCGTAAAACTTATTTGTTTATATTGTTATTCTTCTGAATCTCTGTTGAAAATAGGTATATACTCTTAAATAGATTTAAACTAAATTTGGTATACATATTTGTGTGACAATACTATTGGGTTATTTAAATGCATATTATAATTATTATTTACTTCTGTAATTTTATTTCATGAGATCTAAATAAAAAAATCAGCTCTATTGTAGACTGTATATGGAGGATACTGAATATAAATTATTTATTAATTTCATAACTCTTTTATAAATTTTCTGTATTTTTCCTATGAATTAAATTTTAATATAAAAATATATATATATATCTAATAATATGTTTTGGGCAAACAAAAATAAATAAATAAATAAATATTCATATGCCTGGGTCGGGCCTCAGTTTCTGTGTCTGAGCAAATTCATTTTTTTTAAATTTGTGTTGGTTTATATTAAATGAAATAGAGTAAAAAATAAATAAATAAATAAATAAATAAAAATAAATAAATTAAATTTAAATTAAATTAAATTTATATGTTTGTTGGGGGTGGGCACGGCCCCCAGTGGAGGCTGTACGCAGCCCCACTGACTGCGCATAGCAGCCGAGGCTGCTGGGCGCAGCCAGTGGGGGGCTGCGTACCCCCCCACTGCCCACAGTACTATGTACTGTGGGCTTTGCCCGAAATCCGTGCTCTTCATTAAATTTGTTTTTAAATTAAAGTTAGTGCATTTTTTTTAGTTTTATTTATATTATATATATATATATTAATATATATTATATATATCATTTAATATATATATTAATATATATATATATATATAATTTGTTAATTCTTTTATTTATTATTATATATTTTTTTAATATGATTTAAAAGGAGGGTTTTAATAGATGTGTTAATTAATTAATTATATATTTATATATATATATAAGTGTGTGAGTATATGCGTAAATATATATATGTATATATTATGTATATATATGTAGAGATTATAAATTTAACATGATAATTTTTACAAGTATAATATTATAGTGAAATTGAGAAGATTAGGAATAAGTTATGTGATTTTAAATATAGTGTTTATTTATTTAATTTATTTTGAATATTTATATTTATATAAAGGAGATTTATGTGTATATATTGTGATTACGTTTTAATATTTTTGCAATATTATAGTTAATTAGGAAATTGGAAATAAATTTATTGTGTTGTGTTGAAAAGAGTGTGCTCGTGTAATTGATTGAGTTATTAGGTGGAATTTATTGTTCATTGTAATTTGTTTCCTTTTATGGGTTGGATTAAACGTAATTGTGATTCTTGAAATTATTCGTTAATTCTTCTGTGGCATTTTCTTCTTAGTGTTTTTGTGTCGTATGGGAAAAACCCTAAGTTCACCTTACTATTCGTAAGAGTATAAGTTATTGTTAAGGGCTTCCAGAGATGGAATGCGTGTCTTTCATGTTTCTTTTATTCCCCATGTCGGGCAATTAGGGTTAAGGGTATTGTAAGTCTTCCAGAGAAGTTTTCTTGAGTGGGATGGTATGTGTTGATTTTGGTGAATCGCCTTGATGTATTGTACTATGATGTTGTACCCGGTTTCCACGAACGGGGATTTGTGCCTCCTAGGAAATAGGAGTGGGTAATGAGAATTGTACCTCCTTTGGAAGGAGTGTGTATTTGAATTGGTTTCCTCCAGTGTTTGGAGTGAGTCCTTGCTTTGTTTTCTCCTTGGATTGGAGAGTTTATGTTGTCTAGTACCTATTGTGGTATTGTACCTTGTGTGTTGTCGATAGGAGAGTGGCTCTTTGTGGGGGTCCGGCACACAAAGGGGCGCCAGGGTAACCTACCTAGAGTTTAATTAAGTGATAATCTAAATGAATTAATGGGGGGGATTTCACACTAATAAAGATAAAAGAATGTCTCTCTCGTGAAGCAAGTGAATGATAAGGCTCGAGATGAGATGGGACGCATAGTTTTGCGGAGGGTCCGGCGGCCGGTAGAGGCAAGCCAGGGTAACCCAGGATGGGGGTCCGGTAGCCTAGGAAGGTTGAGCCAGGGTAACTCATGGCAATTTATGCATGACACTCTTCCTATGTCAACAGTTAGCCTGTTATTGTGCGATTTTCATGATCTTTGTTCTCTGGAAGCATTGTAACCTCGTGTTAAGTGTTTTTGTGTTTGTAGTTGTAAGTGACTTTGTGGTTGTAGTTGTGAAGTAATATGGTGATTGTAGTGGTTAAGTGCCTTGTTGTTTTCTCTTTGGTTATTGTTGGATGAAGTCTTTGTTATTGTTAGGCGTGCTTGGTCGGGGACCCTTGTCTACTCTCAGCACGGGGGTGGTTGGGTGGAACGTGCTTCGCACCCTTCCTTGTCTACTCTCAGCACGGGGGTGGTTGGGTGGAACGTGCTTCGCACCCCGTTGGGTTTCCCCTTCTATTGCAGGTGTATCTTTATTGCAGGGCTTTTGGAAGATGTTGATGATCCAGTTATTCTTATGTACCTGATAGTTGTATATATTTCAGTTGTAATGTAATTAATGTATTTATTGATGTATCGTCTCCCACGTGTGATGGGGTGACCTCGATGTAATTTGGATATGTAGTTATTGAGATGTATCTTCAGTTAATTGTATTTTATTATCACTTGGGATGTAATAACTATTCAGGCCATGTATTTATTCAGGATCTTGTGTTATAGTTGGTTATGTTGAATTATATCTATCAAAATTATGTAACACTTTATATCTTTATAATTCCATGTATTGCCATATGTGCGTATGTTATTAATATGGTTACTGTTTAATGGATATTTAAATGATGAAATAGGAATGTATAGATTTACGTAATAGATTAATTATTGTTATCCTTTTTTTCGTTGTTATGGGTTCATGTAGTCATGTCACTTCGTGTACCCCTTTGGAACTAGTTGTGCCTCATATTACATTGTTAAGTTAGAATACTTAAGTATGTTATTATATTCTTTTAAAAAAAAAAATTATTCTGTTGTTATTAGTTCCTTTGGGGTTCGCACGGCGGGGAGTGACATCACCCTATGGGGCCGGCGCCTCAAGTAGGAGGAAGGTCCAAGATAACCATAGATGGGGGTCGGCGCCTCATGTAGGAGGAAGGGCCAGGATAACCCATGTAGGACTATGCGATGACACTCTCCACTAGTTTCCCTTATGGTTTTCTTTCTTACTTGCCAATGGAAGTGGTTAATGGTTGTTTCCTTTGAGTTATTTATGATGTGTTTTATGGTCTTGTGTTTATTATGATTGGATCTTGGTTTTTGTTATTTATTATCTATGTAATCTCTTGTTGTAGATATTGGAGTTACTGTTACTATGTTACTATTATTAGAGTCTAGTCTTGTTGGCATCCTTGGTTGTGGTCACTTCCTTGTCACCTCTGAGCATGGGGGGTGGGTTTTTTCTAAAACCCACGTGGTCGGGTGGAACATGCTCCACTCCCTATTGGGTTCCCCATCAGCATTCTTTTGCACTGTATCTTTCAGATGGAGCTTGCAACAGATATTCAACATGTATTTCAGATATTCCTCAAGTATGGTGTATCTATCCCACATGTATGGGAGATTTTGATGTAACTCATGTTAATATAATACTTGAGGAATATCTGAAATACATACTAAATCTCATAAATCTCTTGCAAATGGTTAATATAATATCTATGATGAATGTAAGTTAGTTAATTTATTTGGCTGTATGTCTCTTTCATCAAGTGTTGGTTTTATGAGATGTGACCTTGTGTGCCCCAAAGGACTTAGATGTTGAGATTTTTATCATGCTATGTAATAATGTATAATGGTTCTTTATATATTTAAAAAAAAAAACATTGTGTGCTTATTATTTGTCCTTTGGGGTTTGCACGATGAGCATTTCAACTTGGTATCAGAGCCAAGGTTGCAAACGCTGGGGTCTTTGGGTAGTTATGTCCATTAGGAAACCTTTGTGTTTGACTCTTGAGCTCACTTGTACCTTCATCTTGTTGTGTAGAAATATGCCTCGAGGTAGAGGATGTGGCTGAGGAAGAGGCCAAGGTGGTGGTCGTGGAGCCAACCACCAAAGTCCATCACCATTGAGTTCCCACGGTTTAGAGCAGGAGGAATGACAAAGTCTTCAAAATAATCCATTAGGTGGTGGTCAGAACCCAGAATAGCCTGGTTTAGATGGATATTTGCAACACCTTTCGGGGGAGATTCTTGATCGGTTGGGACCTAGGCCAGAGGAGGAACAAAAGGTCAAGAGAGAAAGGGAAAGGTCACTGAGGCAGAGGGAAATAATGGTAGATCAGGATGCAGTGCTAACTAGTCATATGAGAGACTTGATGAGAGCACACCTGCCTACATTTGATGGTTCTGGAGGAGGCCTGTAAGCAGAAACATGGTTAATCAATTTGGATCGATGCTTCATGATGCACCCCTATGGTAGCAATACCAAAGCTTGGTGCGCAGTCATGCATCTGCGAGGCTTTGCATCCACTTCGTGGCGGCTGGAAGAGAAGAAGTTACATCTGGATATCAGCATGGTCACATGGGAGCTATTTCTAGATAGATTCAGGGATCACTTTCTTTCAGATCATTGGAGACAATGTAGGGCAGATGATTTTCATGACCTTAAGCAAATGTTGATGTCTGTTAAACAATATGAGCAGCAATTCTATGAATCGAAGTAGTATGCAGGAATCAACCATGATGAGGGGATGTTAGTTCAACATTTCGTTTAGGGCTTAAACATCTGAATTAGTGGTGGTGTGCGAGTCTTCAAGCCAAACACAATGGAAGTAGCTGTTGAAAAGGCTCGACTGGTAGAAGAAAATTTGGCAATGGCATTGGGACGTCACACAGGAGTTCAGATCGGCAGTGCACCGATATCGGGTGTTGTTTCTCATGGTGGTCTGGCCCTGGCCGCAGGGTCCTCTAAAGGCCAGCAAGCACCCACTAAGGCTGAGCAGCAAAAACTCTCCTAGTCGAGACTTGAGAACTCTCAAGCTCAATATGGTAGTAGGTCACAAAATAGGAAAGATCAGAGATGGAAGGGTAACAAACATGATCATTCAAACCAACCAACTTAGAGATTTTAGTCTATGGTTGGTGGAGGTAGTATTCCATAGTTTAGTACCCCTTCAAGTGGTTGGGGGTATGGTCAAGGTACAGGTTGTTTCTCCTGCGGTCAACAAGGACATATTTCTAGACAATGTCCACAGAGGAACACTACAGGTTTTAGTTAGAGACCAGCCGCTTCTAAGCCGACAGTGGGTGATGCAGGCAGGTCACATCGAGCATTTTATGTGGTTGATGATTGCCAAGCTAGGAACCAGGGTGCAATTGTAGAGGCTACCGGTAGAGGATGAGGAACTGACTTAGGAGCTCGTGGGTCAACTCGAGAGGGTCCGACGGTGACCTAATGTTGAGATCTTGGTGACATGGGAGGATCCATCCTATATTAGAGAGGCTTACCCATATTTATTTAGTGGCTTCTAGGAGAAATCCATGTTCTAGGGGGGGAGGATGTAATACCCCTCATGTTGCTATTTGGACTTGATATTTTCTGTGGTTTTTCTTGATACCTTGAGACTTTGATAGTTAATATTTGTTGGTTGGATTGGTTAATTGGATAGTTTAGTCTGCTAGATGACTATGCTACTTTATATGATGACATGGATATGATGATATGACATTATGGTTACATTTGATTTGGTAATGTTTAATTTGATGTAGTAGTATATTGTGATGCAAAAGATTAGTAATTATTTTATGATGATACAATGTGATTAGCTTAGTTTAGCAATGTTACTTTATACTTGATGTTGTAGTTGTTATTATAGCTTTGGTGAGGGGACAGTGTAGCACCACTCATTTGTGAGTGTTGTGCTACGATGCGATTCCTTCTCACGATGTGATGTATTTGATTATATATACATGTGCACAACCTTGTTTGTATGCAGGAATTAAAGGAATAGAGTCTCGATTCCACCTGCTTCGGTAGGACAAAGCAAGCATCAAATTAACCCAAGGGGCATGAAGTTGAAACAGAGATGACAAGGAAGTCACCCTGTCCCAAGTTTGTCAACTCGTCTTGTGTCTAGTGGTATTGTGCATCTCTGACCTTAGTCATTTTTGCAATTTATGATAGTTCTTCTATGTTTCAAATGTATTTACATATGTTATTTATTTTACATTGATGTTGTAGTATGATGTAATTTAAATAATTAAACGATTAAAATAAATGTTAATAATAGCTATTGGAATAGTTTTATTAAAATATAAATGTATTAAATTAAAAGTCATTTAATTTATTAAAGATAAATAAATTGAAAGGTGTAAATTAAATTATTTAAATTAGTATTTAGATAATTTAATGAAAATAGCATGTTGAGGATAATTAATGGAATAAAATAATTATGTAAGTTAAAGTGTGTGAATTACAAGTATAAATTAGCAAAATTGAAATTAAAACAAAAAGTGCAGTTTGAATAGAAAAAAAGAAAGAAAAGAATAAAAGGACCAATGAATGTTGAGATTTTTGGGCTGAAAAGCTGGTGAAGAAATAGAAAACTTCTTTTAATACTATTTTTTGAGTTTTTTCGAAAATAGAAGAGGATATCTTTTTATTTAATAGGAAAAAGGAGAGGTTTTCATTCATGGGAAAATTGACAGAAGCTTCAAAAAATATTGAGTTCTAGAAAAAATTGCACCATGTCTTGTTTTCTCTGTAAAAATTGTTTCCCTTTCTTTGTTCTTGGGAAAAGGCTCTTCTGAATAGAAAAATAGATTAAAAGTTGGATTAAAGAATTTGGTGGAGATGTTCTATAGAAGGAAAGGGAGCTCTTCGAAAAGGCTAGTTCGAATCAAAGGAAAGCTTCATCAACTTTTTAGCAAGCACAGGAATCCAAGTTCCATTGTTGATCTTTTTGCTTGTTAAATTTGAAATGGAAAATATATTGTTTTGTAAAAGAAAAATATTTTGAGGTTTTAAAATTTGTTGGGTAACAGATAAATGAAAGAAATTTATTTGAGTCTCTTAAAAATGTTGAATATTTTTATAATTTGTTTATTGGAAAATGGTTTCCCCTTTGAAATAATCGGATTTATATAATTATACATATATAAATAGATATGTACATACATATATATATATATACTTGTGAATATACATATATATGTATATATGTATATATATATGTTATATATATATATATATAAATAAGTATGTTGTCTTTTTTCTAGCTTCTACAGAAAGTGCTTGACAAAATAAATATATATATATAGATACACTCCACACAGAGGTATATACATACATATATATATATTTATAAATATATTATTATAGAAAATATTTTTTCTGGAATGTCTGTTCAAATGGCCAAATCTGTGCGTCGGTAGGTTTTAGATATTTTATAATTGAATTAAATTAAATTAATTTTGAGGTTGAAGGGAAGGGACAACATTGGTCGTACCCTCCCCCTCTACCCTTTTTTTTCATGAGGGACAGCCCACAGTAGTCCACAGACTGCCCACAGCAGTCCACAGACTGCTGTGTAGAGTCCACTGCACTGGCAGTATAAAACTTCATTTAATATTTATTATTTTTATTTTTAAATATATACATATATTTATATGTATATATATTTATTTATTGGCATATGTGTTTTTTTTTAAGACACGATTTGATTGTCTAGAAAATTAATCTGATATGAATTATTTAATAAATGAAATAAAATGGAATATATATATATATATGAAATATAAATGAAAAGATATTTTGATTCTTTTATGATAATGTAATTATATATATATGACTGTAATTTATTCATGGAAGTAGGAAAATTTATATTTATATCATAATTATTATCAAGTTTTTATTTCAAAATTATATTAAGGAAAATGGAGATTAGTAAATGGAATAAAAAAATTGCTTAACATTGTGTGAGAATTATTATGTTATTCTATTTTGTAAATCAGCTTTGACTTCCTTACTTCATTAGGTCATTGTTTTGGATTTTTTATTGTGGGAACCTAGCTTGCTTTAGGAACCCGCTTAGGGATGTTGTGAACCTTAGGCTTCGAGAGGCTTGAGCTTTTTTTTGTTAATCGATGCATCTCTCTTTATGTAGGTTTGATTTGGCAAGTTATAGAGTATCTTTATTTTGAAATGGTTGTATGGGAATTGCTAAGACTCTGATTATGTGCTTTTAGCGAGATGGGTAATGCCTCACATGTTTTTTGTTGATATTTAATGTTTGTTTTATGTTGGTACAACCCTTGAGTTTGTTTATGCTTTGGGTCTCTAGGGAGAGTGGCTTTTTGTAGGGGTAGGCGCCTCAAAAGAAGGAAGGGCTAGGATAACCCACGTAAGAGTTAGTTTAAAATGTTAAAACCTAATAAAATAATTTAGGGGGATGGGTAGTAATAACATAATAAGATAGTATTGGATACCTTGTCTATCCATTAAGGCTTTCATAGACTAATGGTAGACTGAGAAGGTCGTGGTTGGAAAGGTCGTTACCTCATCCTCATGAGAGGTTAACGGCTCCGCATGAGTCACCCTATGGGGCCGGTGCCTCAAGTAGGAGGAAGGGCCAGGATAACCATAGATGGGGGTCAGTGCCTCATGTAGGAGGAAGGGCCAGGATAACCCATGTAGGACTATGCGATGACACTCTCCACTAGTTTCCCTTATGGTTTACTTTCTTACTTGCCTTTGGAAGTGGTTAATGGTTGTTTCCTTTGAGTTATTTCTAAGGAAAATGATAAAATCAATCTTGACCCTTGATTCACCATTTTCTCCTATAAATACTCCTCATTTTTTAGAGAAATGGATCCACAATCATTTGATAAAAGTTATGCTATTGAAAAGCATTCACACTTTCATCCCTTAGCATTCATTTGAACATTTTTCATCCATTATGGTTCAAAATCTCCATTATCACTCATCAATCTATCAAATTGAGCTTGCTTTATCTAAGGAATTGGGAAAGGGTTGTCATTTCACATCAATGCAACACCAATCTCCTAATGGGATGAGGTTTGATGCATTTAACTAGTTTCCTTTATGTATTTCTTCATTGTTTTGTTTAATAGCTTCTTCATTTCATGCTTTCAAGAATTTCATTGGGATTATAGCTTAACTAGTTAGATATTGCTTACAATCTATTGGATCTGGTGTATTTAGCTTGTTTAATTATTATAGTCACATTATGGTGCTAGAAGGGTAGAACTAACCAAATTAAGTGAATTTTTCTTGAGTTTCCTATGATTTGTAGGTTTCAAGGAAAAGCATCGCTATTCAAATTTTCTAGAGCGACACTTTTGTGAAATAGCCTCACTTTTGCAAAATAGCCTCACTTTAGAAATAGTGAGGATGAATTGAAATATCCTCGCTTTTGCGAAATGGCCTTGCTTTTGCGAAATAGCCTTGCCTTTGCTAAATCAAAATAGCCTCACTTTTGTGAAATAGCCTTGCTTTTTCGAAATAGTTTCAATTTTGCAAAATAGTCTCGCTTTTGTGAAATAGTCTTTTTTTTGTGAAATAGCCTTACTTTTGCTATCTAATAGAGAGATGCTTTTAATATTGCAACACTTTTGAACTTACTAGTTTTTTCGAAGGTGTAAGAAAGAGGTGCTTTCGAAATTCACTCTAGTGACACTTTTACATTACAGTGGCACCTTTGTGGAACAATGATGCTTTTGATGTCTGACAAAGAGATGCTTTTGTGGTCCAATGATGCTTTTGCAAGCTAAAACAAAGAGCTAGATTTTAATGTCTTTAATTTTTCAATTTAATCCACTCTCTTATCATTTACTGACTTTTGGCATTTTTCTATGAGGCTAACTAATTTTGTAGATTTGAAAAGGAGCAAAATCTTGAAGTAAAGAGGAATATTATCACTTGAGCTATATTGTAAAAGTGTTATACAAACTTATGGGATGATATAACCCATCATATGCTACTTTATTTCATGTTTTTTGACAATTAACATTCAATTGGGTTTAAAATTTACAATGCTATAATCTTTCAAAGCTAGTTAAAATTGGACCCATACATCCTCACCATTGCAATGTTGTTTTAAAATTTAACAATACAAACATACACTTCAATTTGGTTCTATTAAAACTAGTAGTTGCATGCAATGACATCCAACGATGAGCCAATAGGTGGAGGGGAAGTCCAAATGAAAATGATTTGTATAGTAGTTGTGAAGATAACTATACAATACTATGGTTTCCATGTAGTGGTGATGGTTGCAATAACACCTACCATCTAAAACTTAGCAAAGCAATAAAATAGTTTATGTTATTTTCAATTAGGAATTTTTGAGTGTTATTCTATAGTAGTTGTGAAGATAACTATACAATATTATGGTTTCCATGTAGTGATGATGGTTGCAATAACACTTACCATCTAAAACTTAGCAAAGCAATAAAACAATTTATGTTATTTTCAATCAGGGATTGTTGAGTGTTGTTCTATAGCATCAACTGCTATCAGGACTATGAGCAACCAGTGTGGCAGGATTTTTTGCACATAACACACATATGAAATTGGATATAGACAATATTCATATGTATGATAGGCTATATATTAAGTGTAATATTGAACATTGATCTCAACATTGATTACGAAGTGGTCAAAATAATTCTCCTTTATGAAATGAAACATTAGAACAAATAATAGTAATGAGTATGAATGTAATTAAAAAGGAATTACTGTGGTTACCCTCCATCATCTTTATATATATATGCATTGAAAGTATGCAATGTCGATATATGCAATTGCAAAGCAAAATCTATACCGATTTATATGTACCTGAAGTTAGATGCACTTTTTTACTTATTATTTCTTTCAACATGAAAAAGGAATTCTTAGAATGATAGGATGTATATTAACTATAATATGAAACATTGATCTGACCATTGAACATAGTGGTAGATAATACATTTGGAAAAAACCCTTTATAGAGGATTTCAAAAACAGTAAGTCCAACTTCTATCAACACTGTGATCCATGATTCTTCTATTTTGTGGTTTTTTCCATCTCTAATAGTTTTCTTTTCTTTTTTCAATGGTTCGAGAAAGAAGCTAAAAGAAAGAAAGTGGGAAGAGGTGCATTTGGAAAACCCATTTAAAGCAAGTGAGAAGAGTTACATTTGGAAAAAACCCTTTGTAGAGGACTTCAAAAACAATATTTCAAAAATACTTAATGTTATTTTCCATATAACATTGTTGATTGTTTTTCTGTAGCAAGAACATACATTGTCGACCACTGTGATCAATGGTGAAACCAATGTTCCTTATTACATCTAATATAGAGCCTATCATTCTAACAATTCCTTTTTGAGGATGAAAGAAATAACAATTAAAAGCTATATATCAATATAGATTTTGTTTTATCATTCTAACAATTCCTTTGTGAGGGTAAAAGAAATAATAACTAAAAAGTTACATCTTTTTTTAATACAACTACGCACAGGAGAATATTTTGAAGTTATTTGAAATCCCAAAAATATTCCATGATAATCGAGAACAACCATAGTCAATGTTATAAATGAAGAGCAACATTTCTAGTAAATGGAAGTGTGAAACATTTAACAAATATAAACAACCCATATTGGCAATCAGTGGTTGTAGGTTGCTTCTTTGATGATATGATTATTACCATTATGTCCATTGTAGTATTATTCTTATTGCTAAATTTGTTTGACTTGAGTATGTTCTACAAAAATCAAAGGAAAATGTGTAGTTTAGTGCAATGAACATGTATTATTGTTAGTCAATATTTAAATTAGGAAACACAAATAGTTCTATAATTTATAACAAATAATATATAATGCACCTGCAACAATAGAAGAGATCAAATAAATAAGATGCAAACATACCTTGTGCATGTAGTGGGATGTAGTATCTTTACGATTATAAGTCCCATATGATTTTTTTCTGGTGCCTAAGGATTTTGTAGAGTTGAAATCAGTGTTATACATTAGTAAAAGTATATACAACTATATCATTTATGAAAAAGAATTTAAAATGCAGTTATGAAATGAGAGATAGAATAAATGACATATAGCCTTACCTTGTATATAAGTGGAATGTAGTTCTAGGTCGTATACCATGCAAACATTTCATTACGAAGCTATTTAGCATTGTGGAGATCTATAGTTATAGTTGAGAACATTTGCAATCTAAAATGGTTACAACTAGATATAGTTACACATAGATGGTTTGAAGGAGAGAGAATTGGTAGTGGCAACATTGACTGAAGATTGTAGCAACTTTGGGCTATGTGGGTGCAAGAAGCCTAAAAACGAGGTTGAGACATTTTAGTATGATCTATATAAGAATTGCAAAATTAAATATAAATGTTATATGGTCAACCAAAGAAGAGGAAGGAATTCAAGTTTGTGATTGGAGGAGAGGAGAAGCATAATGCAACAATTGAACAACTTCTTAGTAATCACCATAGAAGCAAAACTCTAGCTAGCTTGGTAGGAGTGGTTGGAACTGCATTGTGGAGGGAATGAAAAGGAAGCAGTGAGTCAAGTTACATATGGAATCGAACAATTAGAAATGGTGGAAATTTTGTATGCATTGAAATGAAAAGGGAAGGGAGAAGTGATATAGTTACCAAAAAGAACAAAAACATTTCATCATGTTGGAAATGCACAAAGCTATTGGAGGCGATCCTCTTCTTTGATCCAAAGTGCACTGTATTTGTTGGCATGTAATCTAGAGTATCTATCAAAAGAGAAAGGTGGATCTATGTGTATTCCTACAATTGATTTTACATAGAGTTGTGAATGTTAGTCCTTGTCTTTCATTAGTTCCAATATCTATTGTAGGTTTCTCCAATGTCAAGCCTTGAGATTTATATATTGTTATTTCCCAAGCCATAGTCAAGGGGAGTTGTGTTCGATTGCCTCGCGTAACCAAGGGAATGGGGATGACTTTTGGATTGTCTTGATCCCATGCTAGGCCAATGTAGTTTGGGAAGTGCACAACAACATATTGAGGTAGTTGAGGTAGTTTAGCACCCCTAGCATATACAATAGACTTGACAACACCCAATGATCCATTGACCAGACTAGCTGCCACCCAAAGATTTTTTGTTAACACTACTTGTTTGCCAATTGCAAGTAAGAGCACTACTTGAAGTTTCTCATCATCGCCATAATTAGGTATGTTTTTCTGAGTAGTTTCAACAATACTAATTACAATGCGAACATTTAACTATTTAATAATTTTTCTATTATGCAAGGTGACCAAGCTATTTGTTGGGAATAAGTGAATAGCTACATCAAACTCTTGGTTTTGTTGAGTTGAAAGCATGGCGTTTGTTCAATTCATAAGAGTTTTCCAATCAGCTTGAGATTCCTGAGAATTTTGAATATTCAAAAGGAGTGTACGAAACTCTTGATGTGCATTGGAGTGTCCATGTTGGTGGAAGACTGTTTCAAGCATGACAACAACATTAAAAGTGTGCTAAAGAGTCAAGGTTGTGAAGTGAGAAGCGTAGATAGGCCTATCCAAAACATGCAACAACTATGTGAGGTCACCCACAAGTATAACAAAGGCACCACCAAATGGTTGCATATGTCTAGCAGGAAATGCTTGCCACAATCGACTATCTATTTTGAGTAACAACTTGGGTCCCAAGAATCTCATTTCATCAATTAAGATGTAGTTAATGTGTTTAAAGTCCTCTTGAAATATGGTCAATGGTTGTCCTTGCAACGGATTCATATCTCTAATTGGTATCAAAAGAGTTATATGCACTGTAGAGGCACGTATATTGTAAGTGGCCACCCCCATTGGCGCTAAAGCAAGAAAAGGATTCATTCTCCAATTTGGCGATGTATTCCGTGTTCTATGGATGTTGATTATAATAAATGATTTACCTATACCTACAATACCTTTAATAATCATACACAATGGTGATAATGAAGATGGGCCAAGGTGGTGTGGTTTAATGATATTTATAGCAAACTTTTGCTTAGGAGATAGCTTATGACAAAGTGCAGGTGGGAAAAGACTATCTTTAGTTGTATGCAATTTACTTGTTGAGATGAACTCTATAGAAATGATATGTAGAATATCAGGAACATCGTGTGTTTCCCACATGTGATTTAAATCGAAGTCCTTCCTACCTAATAGTTGTAATTGGTCCAAGAAGACACTGTTTGTAGCACCAAGATGAGAAAATAATTCCTATTCATATTCATCTGTGGGAGTGTCATGCCTAAAATTTTCAGTAGAAAAACCCAACCATTTTTATTTTTTTTACACTAAGAGCAAAACACAATTGTCATTTTTTTGAAACAAACATAAAATAATTACTAGTGATGGTCAACCATACAAGCGCATGGTTGCATACTATAGCATCGAGATACATTGCTCGTGCAACACCACCATTGACTCATCATTTGGGATCAAGGTGTGTGAATAATGAGGTCCAAATTATAGAGTTCCTTTAGTCATCCTTACCAAATTCTTTGATAAAATGACCATAGACCTTAATAACAAAAATGATGTAGAGATTCTTTAAAATTTAATCTAGCAATTAACATTCCCATTCTTCAACCAATTTTAAATTAATAATATATGTATTCTTTTATAAACTAATAATTCTTTTATTGCCACTATTTGCATTATTGATTCATATGGTCTATTGTAATCTTTACCTAAGCTATGTTATTTTTATTTTATTAATTTATTTAATATTATTTCATTAGTTACTATATATATATGATAATCACAATGGTAATTTCCATTAACTTTTTTTGAATTTACCACTTAAGCAAATAATATTATAAATTCACTATATGAATTTACCATATACTCTTATTAGTTATAAAACTTCCACTATTTATTAAAATTATTCTACTATTTTATAAGCTAATAATAATATATCATGTGTAAAAATAACTATTTGAGTCCATATCACCATAAATTGATTATAAGTAAAAATATTAATATTCTTAATCAATATTGTGTTTATAATATTGATCACCATACTTCATATTTCCCAACATATTGTATTGCATTTATTAAGATGACTAGATACTATTCAACTTTTTATCGTTAATAATATTACTCCAAGAAAGAATAGTAACATAAATACTTCAGATGTAATTTCAAGTGACTAGTATTGATATTGATATAAATGTTGCAAGTTGTGGTTACACACCCAAATTTTAAATCAAGGTAAAAATATTATTTACTTATTTATTTATTTTTACAGACCCTAATAATAATGTGGGTAGTTATTTATTTATTTTTACTGTCTTTCCAATAATAATGTGAATATTTTCAACACTAGTTAGTAACACTAATTTTACACAATAACTATAATATTTAAATTACCATTATATAATTAATGTTGATATGATGAACAACAATTTTAATACTTCACATAAACAATAACTAAATGTTTAAATTACTTTCAATATTAACAATCACCATTATATAATTAAAAGTGATATGATGAACAGCAATTTTAATACTTCACATTAACATTGTATTTATGACCAACATCTTAGCATTTAAATTATAACTACATTTTAAATATGCAAGGGCCCATTTATAAAATAATGAGCATACTATTTATTTATTTATATTTCTTTTGAATCAATACTACTCTTATTTTATTTATTTATTTTTTTACTGCTCGTCCATTAATGGTAATGAGTGATACTAGAAATTTATATATATTAATACTATGCTGGGTTAATTCTCCAACACATTTATTAATTATCAATGTTGCTCTTATATGTTAATTTAACAACAACCTTCAACACCCTATATGACGAGATGAATCAATCATCTGATTAATTTCCAAGTAATGGTAAATTTGGTTTGATATATTATGCATGTTTACCTATTAATAAAATGATAATATATGGCGGTACAAAAGAAATTAGTATCAGGCTACAGCTTAAGTTAGAAAATATGGTTGCAAAAATCAGTTGGGCATTTACAAGTGGGCTGGATAGCTCTGAATTTAATGCTATTATCTTTTAGGCACCTATGGATAGTTGTGCATATTGTCTATCTATTCAATGTTCACTCTGTTTCACAGGGATGGAGACATACACTAAAACCCAGTTGTCCATCTTCTTGGTGGTCAAGTATCATAATACATGGAGATGGTGACTACGTTTATTTTCATCAACTACTCCACAAGTGGGATTCCTTGGACAAAGCAGGGTAGCGCCAGAGCAAATCTCTCATTTCTCACTCATTCTTTTATGAATGTGAGCTAAAAGAATCAAAGCCAAATGAAAGTTGAACGCATAATGCCAGATCATGCTAGTTTTATTTAACATGACTTGGGAGACTGCCTCCCAAAGAGAAGGGTTGCATAGTGGGGAAATCTGGCTACACCCTGTTAAAACACCATTTCTTCTTTTTTTTCTTTTCTCTTTTTCAGATTATTATGTTATTGAATATATGTTATTATTATTTTTTTTAAACTAAATTGTGAAACTCATTTTTCATATATTGCTCTGTTGTGTGCAATGACTCAACTGGATGGATGACTAAAATAAGAGTCATTGCCTTCTCCTATCTTAAATCCTTCAGTCATGTTTTAAAAAAAATAAATAAATAAAGAAAAGCTATCCCTCTATTCTTGTGAAGGCCTGTTATGCAATACATACTATATTTTATTATTTTTGCTTACATACTTCTATTTTCATGTAATAGAAACCCTCCTTTTTTTTCATATATATATATATAAACTATCATTTAAACTAGTAGTTTTAAATCCAAGTTTGTGAGATTGCAAGGTTATATTTCACTATTATCTACTTTTACGGATTTGTCATACATTACAACCATCATATAATGAGTTCATTTATCTTGTTACTATTATGCAGGTCTAATACCTACAAGTTTATTGGTTGCACCACTTTCACTTAGAGCAGGATTTATATTTATATATATATATATATATATATATATATATATTTAAACCAAAAGTAAATGAATATAATTTATATTTTATTTTATTCTTCCTCTTTTCCTCCTTTCATTCAATCAATTATAAAACCCATATTTTCACTTGTAAGTTACAAATAACATTAAAAGAAAACATATAACTTAAATTCCAAGAAACAAATACTTGCTCTTGTAATCCTTTCACTTTACAACATGATACTAGCTATCTCATATTGTAAACACATTTGAGAATGCAAAAATGGCACACAAATAGTCAAGGCTTTCTCTCCAGCCTCCAGTAATGGCGTCATGGAGCCTCGTGAGCTCTAGCCATACCCCCGAGCAAGGAATTATTTTAGCTCCACAAAGATAAATGGAGTCTTTTCTCATTTTTACAAAGGGATAAAAAAATAGCATAGCACAAATTACATGCATCTAGGTTCTCTACTTTCAATTTACAACCATGATCCACACAATGTCACCTTCTTACAACCGTTAAACAAGGGAAAATTGAATTAGGAAAAACTCATATGTTTACTTAGTTGAGGGAGTCACATTCCTCCATCATTCTTTCCTCTCTAAGCCAAACTATCCTCATCACTATCTCCTAAGAGGGATAACTTCTCTTCTCTTCTCATCATTTCTTCTATCACAGCTAGAGTTCTCCAAAAGGAGAAGTGGGTAACACCCACTCATTCTTCCTCTCCAAAATATATAGGAGTCTTCAACTTGCAACCCCTTGGATGGGAAGGTGTGGAGTGTACCTACCTCCATCAATGAGAGTCTTTTCCTTATTAAAGAGGAAACATGCACTTGGACAACCCTTCCATCTTTCTATCCCATGCTCTGCTCAAAACTCGTCACTCACCATTATGAGGACTTTTCAAAGGTCAAATCATGTCCTTGGGGCACTATTTTATGCCCACTTGACCCCTACCACTATGGTATAGGCCCTAGGGAGTTTATTTTTGCATCCCAACCAAGGAAATTGGCCAACAACCCTCTTTAAAGACCCTCTTTAGGACCTATCCGAATTTCAAACTTGGATAATGGTTTCTAACCTTACCCCAACTTGCATCTCACATGACACAAAAAAGGACCCTCTCAACCCCAAAATATGAATTATCTCTTTTACATCAACCCTCACCTCCTTACTTTACCAACATACTAACTTTATATATTTTCAAGCCCCAAAGGAGTCAAATTCATAATCACAAAAGGATGTTGTTTGATCTACTCAATGGTTTTCCCTTCTCGTACTGGCACTCTACTTTCCTACACATTACAAATGAAATTATAAGAACATTAATTCGATAACTAAACTAAGATTTAATTGTACAACAATTCTATTTACAATTTCAATTCATATTCCATGACACCCTCATGACAATTACAATGAAACAAATATCAAAGTGAAATACAAGAATATGGTCACCCAATCACATTATTTATTGTTCAAAATACAACTTGTCATCTATTTATGAAAACCTATAACAATTAAGTTTAACATTAATCATATGCAAAGCGGGGGTCTTACATGGAGGCGAATACTAGGTTCCATCTGTATCACTATCACCTTCTTCTTGATTGGTGGGGGAAGCAATAACTCTATTGACATGCGAAGGGTGATAACCAGCAACATGAAATAGCCTCCAGTTCTGTGTTATACTATCTTTGGTGAGGCCTATATCTACTTTGACATTTTAGAAAGGCTTGTATAGCAGCAATTCTAACTAGCAAAATGTTTCAAAGGTATCACAATGCTCAGGAGGGGTAGAATTGAATAGTGGGTAAACAATGATCACAGTAGGGTGTGGTCACAAGCACCAAGCCCCGCCTTTGTGATTTTTTTGATGTGTATACAATTGTGCAAATTGAATAAGGGATATAGTATCCATCTCAACTGATATTTGCATGTAACAATGAATATAACTACTTGCAAGCTCTTCACCATTATCAATTGTTTTCAAATGGTAGAAGGTTTGCCTACTCACATTCAAAGATAGAAAATGTTAGATTAACATGACAAGGGGCAACTTTTGTAGCATATGGTATGTTTTTTGTGCACCAATTTCATGATCTGCAACCAAGTTCATCATGAACTCTTGATAGGAAAGAAACACTTTATCCCCACATGAATTTGTATTTGCAAGCCTTTGCAAGATATCAATATAGCTTTTAGGCTTTTTTTCAGACTTTGATGCATATTTGGAAATGTAGTTTAGCACAATTTGTCTTGACAAGACTGGCTAGCAATCAATGTTTTCTCGCCAGATCGCAAGCATCTCAGGGTTGTGGATATTAAGGCACTCATCATTTCTTGTTGGCTTGTAGGATTTATTTGATTCATTGTCAATTGTGAATGTCGATGATGGTTGTGCATTCCATGGATCTTTGTAGTGACATTGTAATTGTTGGCCTTTTTTCCTAAGGCATGTGTACTGAGTACATTTGGTATTCCTCTGTTTGGTGTTCACCAGCTATTAACAATCCACCATTGGGTCCATGCAAAAAATTTGCAAAGTTTCATGCAAACAATTTGCGAAGTTTCAATAAAACATGAGTCCTCCAGGGAAGAGTGGTGGACTCTTGACATTATTTGTTATGGGGAATAAGGATTCCATGTTGAAACATAGCGATCAAATAAGTTTTTTTCCTACTAAACTTCGTGTGGGTTGGACTAGTCAAGCATGTCCATGCAGGGCACCTAGAAGCCACAAGAAACCATGGACACGTGTTGATCCCCAGTGCTGCCACTCATACCTATACCAGTAATCCTTTGTATGGAAAAGCCTCTCATGAACCTCCTCACAGAAAATGGTGAACCACAAGTGCATGTACAAGGTTGTTACATGTGAGTTCTAGAAAACATTGTCTGTGAAGCATCTTCAGGAGTATGGAATATTTTGTTGAGCACTAGCATCAAGCACCTTGTGCAAATAAGGCCATTTTGTGTCTGCAGAGCTTAGAGTAAAAAAAGAGTCGGTGTCCCAAGCTAGTGGATCATTGCAGCGAGCTCTTGCTAGCACTTTCCCCAATATGAGTGTGTCCCTCGCAAGGATGCACCAAAGTGAACAAGTTGGTTCGCTATCTAGTTTTTTGGTGCATTCTAAAGCAGTTGTCACAGTACAACCATAGACTTTGGGATCATCTCTTCCAAGTTTTCTTTCATGAAAACGGAAGCCAATCGCTGGCTTTGATGTCTCATTATTAAATTATAAAGGTAATATCTAAATCTGACATGCCTCCAAAATCTATTATTATAGTATCTCATCAAGTGCAATGCATATTCATGTAAGTGAATCTGTATGCTTCTCAACTATAGGGGCATCACTATTCTAGTGGGGAACAATGTTGGAAAAGCCTTTTCTTAATAACCCTTATGTATTGTATTCATTGATAGGGTTTGAATTTATCTTAGGCCAAGGTAAAGTATCTTGACTAATGTCTTCAATCTGCAAGGCTTCTCTAATTTCCTGCGATTCCCGGGGAGGGTTGGGAAACAATGGAATAAATGATGATGAGTCCTCAAGCTCAACTTCCTCATCAACAATAATTTCAAACGTTGCTACTGGTTCAACTATCTTCTGTACTGGTTCTTTCATTGTGTGCAAAAGATTGGAGATGTCAGTACTTGTAGCAGGAAACAAATTTAAATCATCACAATCAATTGCAACATAACTATGGTATGGATCATTTTCAATTTTGTATATCAATGCAGCCATGACATTATGTTTGTCAACATAGCAATCATAGTTTGTTCCCTGAATGCCAGTTCTTCAAAAAATCACCACTTCAATATCATGTAGGCAACGTGGAAAAAAAGGTTACAATGGTCATGATGTCTTGAGGGAAGCTTATAGTATGGCCACTATATTTGTATTGGCCTCCTCTAGCATGGGTCACTTGCAAAACTAGAGCAATTCTAGCTATAAGCATTTATTTAACTTGAGTCAACTTTGCAAGGACAGGAGGCTATGGTCCTGGGTCCATCTTGTTCATTGAACTGAATTGATGGATGCCTTTTTTAGAAGCACAACACTAGCAAATGATGTCCAGGTTGGATGCTCCCACTTTCATGTCGATGTAGCTTTCCTTGCAAATACTAAAAACTTTCAAATCGAACAAAGCATCAATGCACTAGCGGAAGGACTATATTGTAGCACAAAAATGATCTCCAAACATACTATTAAAATGGTGATGGGACGATGATGCGGACAACAAGCCATTCCCAACAAGGTTGTACTGAGATCCATAGTCGCCATTGTCAAGGTACCTTCATTGGGAAGGTTATGTTCAAGCTGTGAAGGGTTGGAGGGTGTGGGACTATAGAAGTCATCATGTGTTTCTAACAAGCTCAATAGTAATTGCAGTGTGGCCTCTTGATTAGGCGGGACCAAGAAAGGATGAATTGTGGTAGCTTTTTGTTCCAAGTATTTGGCCCAACAACTTGCATAGATCTGGTCCCTATGCTGCACATAATAGAGTTAGTTTCTTTGGCACATTGCTTCCTATTTTTGGTCCATAGTTGATGTAGGACTAGAACTTGAACAGGGTTGAGGAGCCTACAACCATAATATGATGAAAATAATAAAGTGCTTGCAAACACCAACTTAAAGAACAATGGTATAGCTAAAGAGATTAATCCAACTCAAAACATCACAATTGTTTAGTAGCATGATGGATGTCAAGAACTAGGAGAAGAAGTTCTAAACACAGGTGCATATGGGTGTGATGGACAGGAAGGAAAGCAGAAGTTGCAAATATATATATATATATATATAGATATATATATATATATATGTATATATGTATGTATGTATGTACAAGTTTAAATGCAAATGTATATGAATGTTGTTTGTAACTAATTTCACATACATACATGTCCACATATAAAAAAAATTGGTCAAAGATTAAAAAATAGAGCATGTTATCTAAATGTATAACCACTTCTATAAGCAGTAAAGCAATGGGATCAAGAACAAAAGTTTTTTTGATGTGATGGACATTGGGAAAAATGGAAAAGAAAATAGAGTCCAGCCAACAAAAACTACAAAAAAGTGCATCTAACTTGAGAAACATGTATTTCGGTATAGATTTTTTTTTGTAAGTATATATATATGCATTGCATGTCTTGAATGCATAATAGGAAAGACTATATATAAACGTTGACTGCATATAATTTCACATAGATAGATATTTGTACATAGGGAAAATAAAATCAAACACACTAAAAGAAGGCTTTCTCTCCACCCTACCATATTGCGTCATGGAGCCCTAAGGGCTCTCAATAGACCCCCAAGCAAGAAGATAAATTGTCTAGCACTATAATCAATGCTAGGATCAATGTTTAATATTACACTTAATATACAAACTATCATACATATGAGTGTTGTCTACATCTAATCTCACAAACATACACATGTGCACATAGATTTTGTTTTATCATTCTAACAATTCTTTTTTGAGGCTCAAAGAAATAATAACCAAAAAGGTGCATCTAACTTCAGATACCTATATATCAGTATAGATTTTTTTTTGCAAGTAAATATATAGGCATTGCATGACTTGGATGCATATTTAGGAATCTATTCAACAAACATGGGAACATATAAGAAGTAATAACCAAAAAGCAAAAAAATGTAGATATGTACAAAATGAAAACCAAGCCAACCATAACATTGAAAATGGTTTTTTTGAATGGAGAAACATACACCATTTTCATGTGCTTGCATGAATAAACAATTTGATGAAACTAAAAAATTGTTTTTCCTCTCACAATCATATGACAACGGTGTGTGGTTGTCCTCCATAATCACATAAACCACAATCTGCAATGGTTATAAAAGAGCAAATCATAAATTGATTTTTTTATTGTGGGAAATGAACATGTTTTCTCAAGTTTTAAATGGTCAAGGAAGAGATATATATATATATAAATATGGTGGAGTGTAACCATATTAATGTCTTTTTAATTACATTCATACTCATTGCTATTATTTGTTGCAGTTGATAGCACCCAGGTGCCAATATTTCATTTGATAAAGGAGAATTATTTTGACCATTGCGTAATAAATGTTGAGATCAATGTTTAATATTACACTTAATATACAATCTATCATACATATGAATATTGTCTACATCCAATTTCACAAGCATACATATTTGTGCATATGAAATATAAAATGAAACACAACAAAAGAACATATGCTCTCCACCCTACCATATTGGGTCATGGAGCCTAATAAGCTCTCACCAAACCCTCGAACAAGAACATACATTATCCACCACTGTGTTCAATGGTTAGATCAATGTTTGATATTACAGTTAATGCACATCCTATCATTCTAATAATTCCATAGGAAATATAAAATGAAACACAACAAAAGGAAGCATGCTCTCCACTGTGTTCAATGGTTAGATCAAAGTTTCATATTACACTTAATATATAGCTACAATTCTAAGAATTCCTTTTTGAGGCTCAAATAAATAATAACTAAAAAGGTGCATCCAACTTCAAATAGATATATATCAGTATAGATTTTGTTTTGCAACTACATATATATGCATTGCATGCATTGGATGCATCAATGGTTAGATCACTATTTCATATTATAGTTAATATACAACCTCTCATTCTAAGAAGTCTTTTTTAACATTGAAAGAAATAATAAGTAAAAAGGTGAATCTAACTTCAGGTACATATATATCGGTATAGATTTTTCTTTGCAACTACATATATCTGCATTTCCTACTTTGGTTGCATATTTCCTTCTTATGTATGTATGTCGAATTAGATGCGGGCAATATACATATATAGATAGATGTGCAAACTTATATATATGTGTGTGTGTGTGTGCATATCTACACATAGAGAAAATAAAATGAAAGACAACAAAAGAAGGCCTACTATCCACCCTACCATATTGGGTCATGGAGCCTCATTGGTTCTCACCAAACCCCCGAGAAAAAATATACATTATCCACCACTATGATCAATGGTGAGATCAATGTTTTATATTACACTTAATATACAAGCTATCATTCTAAAAATCAGCCAAGAAGGATGAGATAGTATGGCTCTTTGTTGCAAGTATTTGGCCTGACAATTTTCACAGATGTAGTCTCTATGCTATGCATAATAGAGTTGGGTTCTTTGGAATTTTGCTGGCTTTTTTTTTCCACACTTGACATAGGACTAGAACTTGAACACGTTTGAAGATCCTAGAACCATAATATGACAAAGACAATAAATTTCTTGCAAACACCAACTTAAAGAGCAACAATGCATCCAAAGAGATTAAGCCAAGTCAAAAATTCATAATTGTTAAGGAGCATGATGGACAAGAAGAACCAAGAGGAAAAGCTCTAAACACATGTGCATATGGGCATGACAGACAGGAAGCAAGGAAAGCAAAACTTTCAAAGATGTATATATATGAATGCTATCTGTAACTAATTTTAGATATATACATTTCCTCATATAAAAAAAAATTGTTGAAGAATATAAAATAGAGCATCTTACCTCAAAAAGTGCATCTAACTTCAGATACATATATATCATTATAGATTTTGTTTAGTAAGTATATATATATGTGTGTGTGTGTGTGTGTGTGTGTGTGTGTGTGTGTGTGTGTGTGTGTGTGTGTGTGTGTGTGTGTGTGTGTGTTGCATTCCTTGCATGCATAATAGGCAGTACTATATATGAATATTGGCTGCATCTAATTTCACATATGTTTTGGATGTTTTTTTTCTTTTTTTTTACAAAAACAACTTGGAAATCCTAGGCCTAAGACAATTACTTCACACAAGAATAGGTACAACATGCTTCAATTAACAACAACAATTTGAACAAATGTACAATGCTACTCTCAAATAGGAAAACTGTAACTATCAATTGAAACATATATACCCGTTCATCTGTCAAATGTTTCGGCAATTTTTGGATGAATGGAAAGGAAAGTCGTGCCAAGTAGAAATTAATTTTTGTGGGAAAGGAATGCATATATGAATGTTGGCTACATCTGATTTCACATAGAAACATATCTGCACATAGGGAAAATAAAATGAAACACACTAAAAGAAGGCTTGCTCTTCACCCTACCATATTGCATCATGGAGCCTTGAGGGATCTCAAAAAACCCCCAAGCAAGAAGATAAATTGTATAGCACTATAATCAATGTTGAGATCAATGTTTAATGTTGGCTACTTTTGGCAACACAAGGGCAGATAATTGAGAGGGGGGTGAATCGGTTGTCATATAAATTCAAAACTTATTCAACTTATTAACCTTATTCTCAGATTTGATAATTAACCAGGAAAGAATAAATCATCAATGCATCAGAAACACACATAACACCAAGATTTTTTTACGTGGAAACCCTGTTAGGGGAAAAACCACGCTGGAGGTCAGTCCATAAGATTATACCCTATTAAAAGTATAACAAAAATGAAATATGGGGAATGCACATGCATTCAGGCACATTGCCTAGAGCTCACTACTCAACTATAACAAGGCTAACCACCCAAAGGAGGAAACACTATCTTACAGAAAAAATTGGATTACATCTGCAGGGATTTGAACTTATAAAATAACATCTGCTAATGCCTGATCACAATTCCAGTTAAGCACATGAACACTTCTTCACTCTTCTTCACACTCTAATCTTCCTTCAAATGATATTCGCACATACACACACAAAAGCAAACTTTGGAATCCACTCGCACACTTCAATTCAAATAAACAATCACTCTTATATATCCACAACAAGAAATTTCATCCCTTTATGTCGGATTCAACAAAATAATAAAATGAATATAAAAGTTATCGACCCAAAACATTTAATATTATTAATGTGAATCAACCAAGGTCAGCCACAACTTAGTGAAGACCCAAATTAACATCTCCAACATGAAAACACCTCAATTAATTTATCCTCGAAGATCCACAACATTCAACAAACACCATGGCATCCAAGAACAAGAAAAAAATGAACACACAAGAGAAACTACCAACCACGAGCACAACGATCAATGCGGATATACAACAAAGATAGATCATGATATAGAAACATCCACAAACATTATGAAACATTAGAGAAGCATCCACAATAACTAAGATAACTGAAATAGCCTCATCTTCAATTAGAAACACCAACTGAAGTAGCAGAAAATTTGTTAGAATGAAAATCTTCATAACTCGATCAAATCTTCAAGCGGATCTTTGAAACTCAATGTGAATAAACTAGATACACTCAACAACAAACCCTTAAGTCCACAACCTCTGATCATCAACGTACAAAACTTACCGATATACTGAACTTCACTTCACTACTGACAACCTGCAACTCATTTATTACAATTTTCTCAATATCCTCAAGATATACAGCTTCAAGTGAATTAATGTTAATAGTGTTGACATGAATGACAACCACATATTAGAAACACAACCAAAACATCCAAAAATCTCCCCCTTTGGTATTGATGGCAACACATGATGTGGAAAACACCATCAACACAACTAACTCTTGACACTTACTCCCCCTTAGGTTCTGACTCATTTTCTCCTCAACTTTTTCCCACAACTCTTCTCCCCACATGATTCTTCTCTTCAGATAATCACCAGTTTTTCACATGACTCTTCTCCCCCTTTGACATCAATGACAAATATTTCTAAGCTCCACACAAACTTTGAACCACATATCTGAGCATCTAAACATCTGACTACTCTGCTTGAGTAGTAGCCACCACAACATCAATTTGAAACAATATATGACCATGAAATGCATAGACTAATGCAATGCAATGTGTCCTTAGTTATGATTAGGAGGGGTAATCACCCCTAACTTCGCTATGAGATACTCAAAAGTATCCTTAGGAAATAGCTTGGTAAAGATGTCTGCAATCTGCTCCTTAGTAGGCACATACTCTAGTCTGACTTCCTTTTCACTTACCTTCTCCCTCAAAAAGTGAAACTTAATAGATATATGCTTTGTCTTTGAATGCAACACCGGATTCTTGGAAATGTTAATAGCACTTGAATTATCATAGAATATAGCAATAGGTTCATTATACACAACTCTAATATCCTTCAACATTTGTTTCATCCATAGGACTTGAGTACAATTGTTAGCAGCAACAATGTATTCGGCCTCTGCAGTAGATATGGAAATGGCATTTTTCTTCTTGCTTAACCATGAAATCATCTTCTTACCAAAGAAAAATGCTCCACCACTAGTACTTTTCCTGTCATTTACATCTCCTACCTAATCAACATCAGTAAAGGCACTCAAAGTAAGATCACCATCATTAGGATACCATAGGCCAAAGTCAACTGTTCCCGTCAAGTATCTAAAAATTCTCTTCATAGCTGTCACATGAGATTCCTTCGGATCAGCTTGAAATATTGCAACAATACATACAAAATTTATGATATCAGGCCTAGTTTGAGTTAAATACAACAATCCACCAATCATTGATCTATATCTAGTCTGATTTTCTTTCAGAGAATCATCTTCTATTTTCAACTTACATCTAGTCACCATGGGTGTACCAACTGACTTTGAATCTTCCATAC
Organism: Sequoia sempervirens; assembly: GCA_007258455.2. Classification (NCBI taxonomy): domain Eukaryota; kingdom Viridiplantae; phylum Streptophyta; class Pinopsida; order Cupressales; family Cupressaceae; genus Sequoia; species Sequoia sempervirens. Next base: position 286,965,062 of record VDFB02075321.1, read on the forward strand.
TAAACTTCTTCAGCAATTCCTTCACATACTTGGACTGAGATATAAAAATCCCTTTATCTAACTAAGTAATTTGTAATCCCAATAATAATTTCATCTCACCAATCATAGACATCTCAAATTCATTATGCATCTCATTAGCAAACTTCATGCACAAACCATCATCTCCTCCAAAAATGATATCATCAACAAATACTTCAAGAATCAAATCTTTATTGTACCATTCTTGAAATACAAATTACTATCAGCAGTACCTTTGTTAAATCCAAGCTTCAACAAATACTTGTCCAATCTTGCATACCATGCTCTAGGGGATTGCTTGAGTCCATACAATTCTTTCTTCAACTGACACACCATATCTTCCTTATTAGTCAACTGGAATCCATCAGGTTGCTCAACATACACTTCTTCTAATTCACCATTTAGAAAAGTTGATTTGACATCCATCTGATAAAATTTGTAGTTCTTGTGAGCAGCATAGGCAAGAAATAATATTACAACTTCAATTGTAGTTCCTCCTTCATTGCTTCAACCCAATCCTCATCTTTACATGCTTCATTCACACTAGTAGGCTCAGTCTTTGAGATCAAGTAGTATTCTTCTACAATTTTTCTCCTAGTCTGGACACCTTTGTTCTTATCACCTATAATCTGATCTTTTGAATGATTGAATCTTACATACCTCGAAGTCTTCATAGGATGTTCTTCAACTTCAAGCTCTTGTGTTTTCTCTTCTGCACTTCCAGTAGTTTCTCCTTCTTCTTCATTTTCTTGATTTACCGGATTGATTTGCTCTTGATTTGTAGTCTGAACTTGTTTTCCTTTTTTTTTACTATCATCCTGATCATCAGAGTCATATCCACAGGTTCTAGATGGTGTACCTAAGTCTTCATCAACCTTGACATTTTCACTTTCAACCATTTTCCTCAATCTTTTATTGTAACACCGATAGGCCTTGCTTTTAGTAGAATAACCAAGATACCTTCATCACTCCTTGCATCAAACTTTCCTATGTCTTCATCTCTCTTGATATAACATTTGCTTCCAAATATCTTGAAATATTTAATAGTAGGCTTTTGACTAGTCCATAGCTCAAAGGGGTCTTACCAGTATCGCCTTTGATTTGTACTTGGTTGAGTGTGTACACAACAATACTCGCAACTTCTTTCCAATAGATATGAGGGACATTTCCTTCCAGCATCATTGTTCTAGCAGCATCTTCAATTTTTTTGTTCTTCCTTTCCACAACTCCATTTTGCTGAGGGGTCCGTGGTATAGATATTGTCTCTTTATTCCGTGTTCTTCACAAAAGGAATTAAATTCACCGGAAGTGAATTCACCACTTCTATTTGATCTCAGACACTTAATCTTCAAACCTGTCTCTGTCTCAACCATAGCTTTAAAGATCTTGAACTTTTCCAATGCTTCAAATTTCTCCCTTAAGAAAGTAACCCATACCATTCTAGAATAATCATCAATGTGTAACATGAAATACATGTAACCTTGTAGACTTCTGACCTTAGAGGGACCACACAAATCAATATGCACAAGCTCTAACAATTCATTTGAACAATGCTTTTTTCTTCGAAATGAAATTCTAGTTTGCTTTCCTAACCAGCTTTCCTTGCATATGGCATTAGTAGGTTTCACCAACTTGGGTAGATCTCTCATAGCCTTAGTAGGACTTATCTTGACAATATTATCAAATTTAACATGACACATTCTCCTATGCCACAACCAACTTTCATCAACTTGAGCATTCAAACAACTTTTACTAGTAGCACTTAAGTGAAAGATATTACCTTTTTTTTGTACCTGATGCAATTTCATTTTTGAAACTCAATATTCTGCAGTTTCCATCCTTGAACTAGAGATTGTATCCCTTATCAACCATCTGACAAAAACTCAAAATATTATGCTTCAAGCCTTCCACATACAAAAAATCATCAATATTATGCTTACCATCAAGAGAAATGCATCCTCTTCCATAGATCACACCAACTGTATTATCACCAAATCTCAGAACACCACCATCATACTTTTCCAAGCTTACAAACTTACTTTTGTCTCCTTTCATATCATGTGAACATCCACTGTTAATCACCCATTCATCTTTCTCTTCAACCTGAGCAGCTAGGGCTTTCTCCACATTTGTAAAACCAACAGATTCAGTAGATATAGAATTATTTTCCTAGATAGCAATAAATACCCATTCATCATCAATTTGATTTCCTTTATTAGATTCATCATCCATCACACCTTCATCAGTAGCATAGTAACACTTCTTTTGAAATCTAGGCTTGTTATGTCTTGGTTTAGGAGTTCTTTTCAGACATTTTGATGCAAAATGACCTATCTTATTGCAAGAAAAACATTTAAGAGGCAATTTTCCTTCATACTTACCTTTTCCTCTCGATACTCTTTTGACAATAAGTGCTTCCATCTCTTCTAGCTCTCTTTCTTCTTCTTCAATCTGTTTGATTTCATCCTCATACTTGAATGTATTTCTAGATGAACTCTCACCTAGATCATATCTCTATCTATCTCTTCTAGAAGTAGTAGCCTTAAATGCAGATTCAACCTTTGGAAGGGCATCACCAAATTCACTCAACTCAAAAGCAGTCAACTTACCAAACTTTGGTTATATTTTTTATAGTCCAAATCTCTTCAATGGCACTAGCTGTGACTTTGTAAGAATCAAGTAGGGATCTAAGCACTTAAGTAACAATCTCAGATTTTTCTATATGTCCACTAGCACATCTAATACCACAAACAAGTTCATTCACTCTTTCCATGAAAGTATTATTGTTCGCATCATCACCCATTATCAACCTTTCATATTTCCCTTTCAAACTCTTCAACTTAGCAATCTTCACATTAGTATCACCTTCATACAAGGTTTCCAACTTTTTCTAGATCTCATGAGCAGTCTTCAAATCCATAACATTTGTCATCTCTGAATCAGTCAAAGCACTCAACAAAGCTTCCTTAGCCTAGATATTATACTCAACATCTCTAATTTCAGCAGTAGTAGGACCATTATGAGGAATAACATACCTCTTATATGTAATTCTCTAGTAGGGCTCACCAATGCATCTCAAATGACACTCCATTCGAGTCTTCCACAAAGAATAATTTTTTCCATCAAATCTCAAACTATCCTTCTTGAAAATTTCCATCACTGATCACCTTAAGTTGTTAAACTTCTTCCAAGGAACCTACTCTGATACCAATTGTTGGCAACACAAGGGCAGACAACTGAGGAGGGGGGTGAATCAATTGTCACAGAAATTCAAAACTTATTCAACTTATTAACCTTATTCTTAGATTTGATAATTAACCATGAAAGCATAAATCATCAATGCATCAAAAACACACATAACTCCAAGAAATTTTTACATGGAAACCTTGTTAGGGGAAAAACCATTGTGGAGGTCAATCCACAAGATTATACCCTATTAAAAGTATAACGAAAATAAAATATAAGGAATGCACATGCATTTAGGCACACTGCCTAGAGCTCACTACTCAATTATAACAAGGCTAACCGCCCAAAGGAAGACACACTGTCTTACAGAAAGAATCGGATTACATCCACAGGGATTTGAACTGATAAAATAGCATCTGCTAATGCCTGATCACAGTTCTGGTTAAGCACATGAACACTTCTTCACACTTTGCTTTGCCTTTGAATGATATTCACACATACACACACAAAATCACACTCTAGCATCCACTCACACACTTCAATTCAAATAAAAAATTGCTCATATAGATCCACAACAAGAAATTTCATCCCTTCATGTCGGCTTCAACAAAATAATAAAATGAATATAAACTGCCGGCCCAAAACATTTAAGATTATTAATGCAAATCAACCAAGGTCGGTCACAACTTAGTGAAGACCCAAATGAACATCTCCAACATGAAAAAAATTCAATTAATTTCTCCTTGAATATCCACAACACGCTACAAACACCATGTCAGCCAAGAACAAGAAAAACATGAACACACAAGAGAAAATCACCAACCATGAGCACAACGATCAAAGAAAATGTGCAAAAAAGATAGAGCATGATTTAGAAACATCCACAAACATTATGAAACATCAGAGAAGCATCCACAACAACTGGGATAACTGAAATAGCCTCATCTTCAATCAAAAAAACCAACTGAAGCAATAAAAGAATTGTCAAAATGAAAATCTTCATAACTTGATCAAATCTTCAAGCGGATCTTTGAAACTCAACATGGATAAACTAGATGCACTCAACAACAAAACCTTAAGTCCACAACCTTTGATCATCAACGTACAAAACTTACCAACATACTGAACTTCACTTCACTACTGATAACCTACAACTCATTTATTACAATTTTCTCAATATCCTCAACATATACAGCTTCAAGTGAATTAATGCTAATAGTGTTGACATCAATGACAACCACATATGAGAAAAACAACCACAACATCCAACATGATACATCTAATTTCACATAGAAACATATCTACACATAGGGAAAATAAAATGAAACACACTAAAAAAAGGCTTGCTCTTCACCTTACCATGTTGCGTCATGGAGCCTTGAGGGCTCTAAACAAACCCCCGAGCAAGAAGATAAATTGTGTAGCACTATAATCAATGTTGAGATCAATGTCTAACAATTTTTGGATCAATTGAGAGAGGGCCAAGCCATGCCAAGTAGTAATTAATTTTTGTGGGAAAAGAATGTACATTTGGACTATATATGAATGTTGGTTGCATCTAATTTCACATAGAAACATATTTGCACTTAGGGAAAATAAAATGAAACACACTAAAATAAGAATTTCTCTCCACCCTACCATATTGCGCTGTGGAGTCTTGAGGGCTCTCAACAAACCCCCGAGCAAGAAGATAAATTGTCTAGCACGATAATCAATGTTTAATATTACACTTAATATACAAACTATCATAGATATGAATGTTGTATGCATCTAATCTCACAAACATACACATGTGCACATAGGAAATATCAAATGAAACTCAACAAAATAAGGCCTGCTCTCCACCCTATCATATTGGGTCATGGAGCCTCATGGGCTCTCACCAAACCCCCGAGAAAGAACATACATTGTCCACCACTTTGATCAATGGTGAAACTAATGTTTCTTATTACACTTAATATACAACCTCTCATTCTAACAAATATTTTTGAGGCTAAAAGAAGTAATAACCAAAAGGGTGCATCTAATTTTAGATACATATACATTAGTTTGGATGCATACGTAGAAAATTGCTTCTTGCATATATATAGACACAAAAAGTATGTGTAGAAATGTATGTATCTAGAAATATATAGACACAAAAAGTATGCGTAGAAATGTATGTATGTGGAATTAGATGTAGACAATATGCATAAGCGGCTCCCAATCAAAAAATTGAATTAAATTGGTAATCCCAAAAGAATAAATATATGAAGAAGTATATATGAATGTTGCCTGCATCTAATATCACATACATACATACCTACACATAGAGAAAATAATATGAAAGTCACTATGGTGGCTCAAAGTTGTAATAGCAGTTAAAGCCAGAGAACGACACCCAACAATGACTTATCAAAAATTGAACAAACTATTTTATTGCTTGACCATGTTTTCTCAAGTTTTAAATGGAAAGTGTTATTTAAATGGAAAGCTTTATTACAACCATCACCAAACCATTGCCACTATATGGAAAGCATACATAAATTAATGTTGAAGTGCCAAGCCCTGCTAGTCGACATTCAATTTTGTTGGCCTTCTCTATCGGCGTGCCAAACACATTTATTTTTTAATTTATTTCATTTAAACTTGCCACCTTTTTTTTTACTGAATGGGAGCCGCATTTTGGAAGTTATAAAAAATAGGAAGGCTAACAAAATTCACAGCCATAGTGTTCCCACAATAAGCCTATCAACTTAATCATTTTATTTTTCCTACATACAGATATCTATGTATGTGAAATTAGATGCAAAAAACATTCATATATACAGACAATATTCATATCCAACATGCAACCCATATAGTTCTTTTTTTTGCATGGGTTTGTTACTGTGAATTCTTCTGCTTTGTGGTTTTTTTCCTCTCTGACAGACAATATTCATATCTAGCATGCAACCCATTTTTCTTTTTTTTTGCATGGGTTTGTTACTGTGAATTTTTCTGTTTTGTGGCCTTTTTTCATCTAGGTCATTGTTAAAACCAATATTGTTTCATTTATGGTTTCCGTGTTGTGGCGATGGTTGCAACACAATAAAATAGTTTATGTTATACATTTATGTTATTTTCCATAACACATTGTTTGGCTAGTGGTTTTGTGAGAACATAAACTATTTTTGAAATCCTCTACAAAGAGTTTTCCAAATGTGTTCAATGGTTAGATGAATGTTTCATATTACACTTAACATACAGACTATGATTCTAAGAAATCATTTTTCAAGCTCAAAGAAGTAATAACCAAAAAGGTGCATCTAACCTCAAATACATATATATCAGTCTATATGTATATTGTCTACATCTAATTCCACATACATACATTTCTACACATACCTTTTGTGTGTGTATATATCCAAGCAACAAATTCCTACATATGCATCCAACGCATGCAATGCATATATATGCAATTGCAAAAGAAAATCTATACCAATATATATGTATCCGAAGTTAGATGCAACTTTTTGTGTAGCGATGATGGTTGCAAGGAAATAAAATAGTTTAGGTTATATAGTTTATGATATTTTCTATAAGGCATTGTTGATTGTTTGTAGCGCCCCTCCGAATGAGTCTTTCTATATTTTTGTGTCAGTGTTATTTGTGATTTCGTTGATAATTGTGCCATTGGAATATTTGGTAAACTTAGCATTTAAAGTGGCCTTATTCAATTAGCTAATTAAATTAAATTGATATGGCAAGAGTAAATGTTTTATTATTAATATAGTCAGATTATTGAACAAATGTAGTTAATTAAATTATTAAATTAATTTGAAGTTTCACACCATTATTTTAATTAAACAATGAATAATTAAATAAAATACAATAGAATAATATTTTAATCACAAGATTGCTAAATTTAAAATTAGCAATTATATAATATTGCTTATTTAATTATGGATTTATTCAAAAATAAATAAAAAATTCTTAATTATTATAATTGAAAAGGGGTAAATTTATATATATATATTTAAAAGACTTCTCGTGAACGGATGATTTAATTTGGGTGATTTGGGTAAAAGGAAGGATTGGGAGAAGAAGAAAAAGATTGGGAACTCAGAAAAAAAAAATTACACCTTGGTTAAAAATGAAAAGAAAATCACCATTGGAGAAATTTTTGAACAGTTCTTGCCCATTTCATGACCAATCAAAGATATTTAGGTTGGTGGTTTTTATCTTAAATTCACATTAATCATTGAATGGTATAAAATATATAGTTAAGACAGCCTAGGTTATACACATTTGATGGTTTAATTATATGAATTTATGGTGGGATAGATGGCAGTTGTTTTCTTTTAAGCTTTTGAAGCATGCTCTATTTTTTTATTATTTGTTGCTTGATCAACATCTTTCCACCTCAGTCGTGGGTTTTTGTTTCACTCCCTTTTTGGGGTTGTAGGGCAGGTAGCCAAGGCTGTTGTGTGCAACCTCCTCTCTTCATTTGTGCCCCAACCTATATTCATATATGACCCACAGGCACCATAGGTTTAGTCGGCATCTTAGTAATAAGTTTTGGGTGTCTCCAAGATAGCCATTACAGGCATGAGGGTTAACCATGCACTCCTAATGATCAGCTATGTATGTAATGCAATAAGGTTTGTTGTCGTGTGAAGTATGTGCAGTCCTCATCCACTATACATGCTTGACTACGTGCACCTAGAACACAAGAAAAACTTCCAATGCTAGGATGTGTTCAAAGTGCTTCATTAATCCTGAGATTTTGAGGCCGTCCTTGCAAAATCCATTTTGTGCATATCTTGCAATCATTGCATTCCATGAAACCGCATTCTCCCTAGTTCCTTTTGGCATAGACAAAGTGGATTGGAAAGGTTATTAAATATGGTTTACATTTGTTAATTGCATTTGCTTGAAAGTTTCTAAGTCTTATTTAGGGCACTGTATACCATGGGTTGTATTTTGGAGTGTATACTTTGGCTTGGGGATGCTTCCAAATTTATTTTACCTACCTTTTGTATTGAGAAGATTGTTTCCTTGGAAGGATTGGAGTTTCAGCTGTTGTATCTAATTTTAGCCATGTGTTTCATTTGTTTGTGGGTGGTTGTGCTAAAGTGGGTAGGGAAAACCATAGGATAAATTTTCCCTATTTTTGTTTGTGAATCATTCATGTCCTTGCCCAACTGCTTGCTAGGGGCCTTGATATGTAGTTTTATTTATTATTTTTTAAAGGCTATGCGCACACACACACACACACATATAGAGATATGTGTGTGTGTGTGTGTGTGAGTGAGTGTGTATATGTGTACGTTGTAATTATAATTTTGATTATGTGAAAATAATGTTGTAATAAAAGAGTATTTTCCCTTATGGTTAATATGCTTAAATAACTCCTTTTATTTTCTAAACGATTTTACTATGAGCATGAGGTGATATTAGTAAAATATGTTTACATGGTTTTGTTAAATAAAATTTGATAAAATTATTACTTTGATTGCCTATAAGTTAATTGTATAGTTCTTAGATATTTAAATAACTACATTCAGTATGTGTAAATTAGGTTTTGTAATGATTTAAAATTTCTTTAAGTTTATCACTTTGAATGTGATAGTAGGATTTATTGATGAATTTGGGACCAGCGTAATGAGAATATTTGTCTCTATATTTTCTTTAATTGTTTAAAATATTTTTTTCCTTTAAAAGTGAAAAGATAAGATGTAAAGAAAGTTTAAATGTAGGTTGATGGATACTATCTTGTTTGGATTACTAAAAATAGATTTAGTTTTGTGATATATATATATATATAATTTCTTAAATTGTATTAAATAATTTTATAATAATATTAAATATATTGTAAATGGATTGAATGGTAAATGTGTTCCTTAATTATTTTACCTAATTTCATAATGAGCTTAAAAAATAAATATAAACTGATTATGTTTTGTAGATTGTTTAATTTAAATATATATATATACACGAGGATAATTATAGAAAAAGAGTATTTCAATAAATGTAAAACCCATAGAGTATTTTAAGGAAGATTTATTGGACTTAATGTGTGGAGGATAAATTCTATTATTGACATTATTTTTGCAAGCATATGAGTAGTTTAAAATAAATGGATCTCTCTCTTTTATTATAATCTTAAATATTTAATTAACCACTCCTATAGAGAGTTAGTGAACTAGGTGTACAAATAAGTTAAGACTAAAGTAAAATATTAACTATGATAACTATATTTAATATTTATATACATGTTTGTGTGTATCAATTTATCTTGGTAAATGTATTATGCATTTAGAAGAGTGTGTTTATCCATGAGGAAATTAAATGATGTAACTAAGATTATCTCTTCCGATGTGGTTGATCAAGTAGGTAAGTGACTTACATTTGTAGATAATTAATGAGATTTGATTAAATATATGGTCTAGTTTGTCTTAGTGGTGAATAAAGTAGAAAGTAGAAGTGATGTTTATGTATGAAGTTGACTCATGATTATTGGTCTATTGAGAGTTGGTTTTAAATAGTGTATGTCATGATTGCAATAATGTTTGTTTCTTTGTGAGGAATGATGTGTGTGATCTTGGTACGCAAGTTGATTTAGTTCAGTATGGTTGGTGTTGTATTGGTTGATTTTGGGAAATTGTCCCTATTTTTAGAATGTATGTCGTTTGGGTTATGGTTGTAATTGGGAGGCCATTTGTACATAATGGGAATTGAGAGGATTTGATCTTGAGTTTGGTTTTTTATTGAGGGGATTATGTCAGTTTTGTTGAGTTTGAAGGTCTTGCTATGATGTTAACCCTCATTCTTCTAAACTATTGATTTGTAAATTGTGGATTGTATTTTAGTCTTTTGAGATCATGGGATTGTAGCCAATTTGATGGGAAACAATTGTGTTAGCAATTTGAGTCTTCCAGAGGTTTGAGGGGAATATGGTTTTGAATTGCAAAAGTTGGTATGGGGGTCAGGTATTCGGTGAGGCTACTTAGGTAACCTGGGATGGGGGCCGACAACTTAGGAGGATCCACATTGGGTAACCCATATCAAGCCTTGAGTATTTTCATGAGTTTTATTTTGCTTCACCTGAAAGTGGTGGTTACATGACTTTGTCATTTTCATCTTTATGCTTGGATTGTGTTTTTGTGGGTTCATCCTTGCACACGGAAGTCGTTTACTTTGAAGTACTAGCATGAGATGGTACATACCTCTCTTGGTGTATTTAATGATTTGGATTTGATTATTTGTCCAAGTGGGCTTACCCAGTCTGTGAATTTGAGGTTTGTTGTCAGTAGGGGGAGTGGCTATCAATGGGGGTCGGCGCACAAAGTGGTGTATGAGTAACTCATTGAGATTTTCTTTAATCAGTGATAACCTAATAATTAATTAGGGGTTTTGGGTAGTTTCTCACATTAATTCAGATAATGTAGCCTCACTCATGGCCTAAGTGCTCATTTAGCCTTGGGATGAGTGGGAAGGCCTGGAATGACAAAGATCAACTGCCTTGTCCTCTTGAAAGGTATGTTGATCCCACATGAGTGAGAATGGGGGTCGGGGATCGGTTGAGGTTTCTAGGGTTTAACCATGTAGGGGGTCAGTAACCTACGAAGATCCACATCGGGTAACCCATGTCGAGCTTATGTGAGGACACTCCACCCTCTAGCAACCTTGTGTGTTTGTTGTTTCCCCTTGTTGTTCTTGTACCTCTGGAAGTGGTTGTACCTTATGTATATTGAGGTGATTGTTTCTTTATGTTTATTATTGAAGCCTCCTTTTAGTTATTTGATGTTGCATATATGACTCATGGCAACCTTATTGATGCTAATGAAAGGTTCCCATTGATATTTATTGTTGGATGATATCGTGATCTCATTTGAGGTCTTTTGGGTCTTATAGTTGTTGGCAACTCCTTGGTTATTTAGTGTTGATCTATGAAATTGGGAATTGGTTCTTGTTGGTTTTCCATTATTTTGTTGTAGTTATGTGTTGATGATGTGAGATGTTTTTTTTGTCTATTGTTGCTTTGCTTGTGGAGTCTTGTTAAACCTTGTACACCTAATTGTTTTGGTTGAGGATCTTTCTTGTCATCTCCTAGCATAGGGGGTGGACCTTTGGTTCCACGTGGTCGGGTGGAACGTGTTATGTACCCCATTGGTTTCACAGGTTGTGTTCGTGATGCGAAAGTGGACACAAAGTTTCTTGAGCTTCACTTGGTTGAAGACTGTTCCACGCTTTGCACATTATACTTCCTTGGTGTTCTATTCTTGTACTTGATGTACTCTTCGCATTGATTTAAGAGAAGCATTATGTAATGTACTATTGTATCCATGATGTGTTGTATCTGTGGAAATATGCCCCATAATTTTGCTATATTGAACTATGAATTGAAATGTATTAAATGATGTTTATGTTTCATCTCTTTTGATCATGGATGGTTATATGTTATTTTCTTGTAATCTTGGATTTCATTCGCTATCATTTTGGTAAGAGTCTAGGTCTCATAATGTCATCCCGTGTACCCCAGAGGACGTAGATGATTTTGTAAATGCATAATTGTTTTTCATGTAATTTATGTACATACTTATCTTATGCAATGTTTCACTTTCAAAAAAAAATTGTGCGGTAATTTGTTAGTTGTCATTTTCCTTTGGGGTTCGCATGACAGGGCATTACATCATTGGTATCAGAGCCTAGGTTCATACACTGGGCACTATGAGCCCATTACATTGACCTAGTTTCTCAAACTCTCGAGGGTACGTCTTTCTTTTTTGTCAACCTCACTTAGCAATCTGAGTTTGTTTCGTAGGTGGTGTCGGTTCAATGGTGCAGAAAACTAGTGGAAAGGATAGGACCCTCAGTGTAGTGTGCAATGCACTGATATTCTTCCTATCGGGGATGCATTATGGACCCACGTATTTTCTTGTAGTGTGTTTCCTAGTGATGTGAATTTGTGTTTGAATGTGTTGAGTGGGTGTTAAACTTGGTATTTTTTGCTTGGGGAGTGATACATTGTGTTTTCTTGATTATGAAAAGGTGTAAAATATTGGTCTTTGTTGAATAAGTTGTGAGATTTGTGTGTTGAATAATGAATAAAGTGGAATTATTTTTGTTTAAATGATGATATTAACAAAGATGTGTGCTCTGTGTGTGTGAGTATGTTGTGTTCTTATGGAAGTGTAGCATTTCAAGATAATGAATCAACTTGAATGATTGATACTAATGTATTATGTTTCTACCCTAGTTTGTGATTTCCAAGGATTCAGCTTTGAAAATGCGGTGATGAAGGTAAAGTAACTGGGATATTTAGAGGTAGATACTTATAATGCTAAGCAATGATACATTTTGACAAAGTACATGATATAGATTCATGGTTATGATCATTATGTGATTATTATTTTGACTATTAAGTAGCAAATTGTTTACAAGTTGAATGAATAATTAGGGTTGTTCAAGTTGATGTGGCTACTATTCATGATCTGGGTGAGAAGATGGTATAGCATCGCTCATTTGTGAGTGCCCTTCTATGTTGTAACTTCCTCTCACGGTGTGTAATGCCCCATCGTGCAAACCCCAAAGGAACAAGTAAAAACACAACAATTTTTAAAAAAAATATATAAGAAATGTACTTAAGTATTCCAACATAACAATGTTCCAAGTTGCACAACTAAATCCCTTGGGGTACACGAGGTGACATTACCAAATAAACCCATAACAAAGATAATAGATTAAACAATAAGTTACCAGTTACGTAAACCATTCATTTACACATCACCATTTAAAAACATTCATTAATGATAACCAAATGATAAGAATGATCCATATAAAACCATACATGTAGATACAATAAATTAATCATGAAGATATTAAGTATATATATTTCCACATATACAACATAACATTAACAGTATTTACAAATGGTAGTTCACAAATGATTACATGGTATGATAATCCATTATATCAATTTGATGATACAACTCAATAATCACATATACAAAATTACATCAAGGTCTTCCCAACACACGTGGGAGTGATACATCCATAAATGAAATACATCTGTAATAAAAATATACATCTTTTAACATATGAATCCTGGATCAACAACATCTGCAAAACCCTACACTGAATGGTACAACTGCATCCAAAGGGGACCCAATGGGGTGCATAGCACATTCCATCCAACCACCCTCATGCTAGGAATAAACAAGGAAGGATCCCCGACCAAGCACATCCAAATAGTAACACAAGACTAACTCTAGAAAAGATAACATAATATCAAAAGACCACTCAAAAAACTAAACAACGATAAATCACCAAAACATAACAATAGACCACTTCTAGAGGATTTCAATAAAACAACTCAAAAGGAATGCTAGAGGAAAGTGTCATCGCATGGCTTCACATGGTTTATCCAAACAACCTATCACAAGGTTTCGCCTCCATCTATGGTTCTCCTGATAGCCTATCTCAAGGTGCTACTCCATAGGGTTACTCATGCAGAATCGTTAACCTCTCGTGAGGACGAGGCAACGATCATGCTAACCACGGCCTTCTCGGCCCACCTTTAGTCTATGAAAACACTAATAGGCAGACGAGGCATCCATAATTATCTTGATTAATATTTAACTACCCGCCCCCTAATTAATTACTTAGGTTATCACTGATTACTCTAACTCTACATGGGTTACCCTGACAACCCCTTTGTGCATCGGCCCCCACTTAGAGCCACTCTCCCTAAACACCCAAAACATAAAATCTAACACCAAGGGATTGTACCAACAAGAATACTGAACCAACAAATGGAACATCCACGAGGCATAACCATCTCGCCAAAATCATATGAAACACATCCATAAAACGATACAATCCATGTGTAAACTCAAATCACGACCATAGTCAAAACATAGGTCAAATGTCAAATTACAAGATCAAATATAAATATCAGTATCCCCACCTATGGAAGTCCCTAATCAACGACTTAAGATCCTATAGAAGGATAAACTAACTCAAGGGTTTTCCCACATGACACAAAAACCAATAAAGAGAAAACCATAATAGATTCAATGAATAATCTCAAGAGTAAACAATTACATTTAAACAACGCCATATAACACATTTCCAATACACAATAATTTCATCAAATAAATAAATCAATAACTCAAGAATATTCGATTTAAATAAAAATATAGTTTATTTCTAATTTTCTCGATTAAACTATAACATTGCAACTTGTAAAAATTATTTCCTTAATACAAAATCATAGCCTATAAAATTCCTTTATATATATATATATATATATATATATATATATATATATATATATATATATATATATATATATACATGTATACACTTTTTATGCATATATACATATATATATATATATATAATAAGATATATATTAAGATTTATGCATTTAACCCATCTTATAAAAATTGACAAAATAATTCACTGTGTATACCGCAGCATATAAATACACATATATTTATATATACACACACACATATATATATACATACATATTAATATATATATATATCACGAATTAAAATCAAATGAAATTAAATTTAATAAGCTAAAGTTTCAATAAAAAATGAAATTGCTATAAACCTTCCGCAGCCCATATGGTATTGTGGTCCCCACTATGGGGAGGCCGCAACCCCCATGGGGCTGCGTATAATAGCCATCAACTGTTGTGCGCAGCCTATGGTGGATGCGTACAGCTGCCACAAGGGTCGAGGGTGGTACGGCTTTAGCCGACCACTCCAATATAATTTTTTTTATAAATTTCGTTTCCAAAAAAAAAAGAAATTCAAAAAAAAAAATTATAAATATATTTTATTCATCTCACGTAAAACTAAAACAAACCTTAACACACCATTTTATTTTTTAAAAATAAAAAACAGAGTATCATATATATATATATATATATATATATATATATATATATATATATATATATATATATATATATATATATATATATATGTATTGATCAAGAGATTCAAACAAGTAATATAAATAAATTGGTTTTTATCAGACCCAATATAAATTTGGGCATGTAAATTCAACTCATAATAAAAATGATTTTCTTATCAAAACAATAATTTCACAACTAAATTTAATTGAAAAAATTTCAGAAGGTTTCACTATATTTTCCTACAAAAGATTCAAGGGTTTATTACAAATAATTTTCAATCACAGAACCCTCTTTCAAAAATAGAGAAATTGATTTTCAAATTTGACAGACAAGATTTTGTTTACAGAATAATAAATCAAAAGAAATAATAATTTAAAAGAACTTGGAGTTCTTTGTTTGAAGACGAATCCAACACAATAGCCTTCTTCCTTTTTCGAAAGTAGAATCTCCTCTGCAACTTCTTCTCAATTTCCTTCCTTCAACTAACTTCTGAATCAATCCTTTTTTCTTTTCTTACAGAACAATTTTCACAAAGAAGCACAAAAATCTATCTTTTTTCTTTTTTAGACAAAAACCAAAAACCATTGTGTGTGTAAAACTTCCTCACAATAAAATAAATAAAAATAAATAAAGCTCTTCTTTTTTCCTCAAAATATCCAAAACATTCATTAGTTCTTTTTTGCTTTTAAAATCTCACACTTATCTCACATATTTTATTTAAAAATTCATTATTTTCACATGATATTATCCTCACAAGATATTCTCTTCTGATTTTTTTTTTAATTTTAATATCTTGAAAAAAAGATAATATATAATTATCACCATCATTATATATTTAAATTAATTACTTACACCTTTTAATTAATTAAATAAATTTTAAATTACAATATTTAAATTCCAAATTACAATTACTCAAAATTAATCATATCCACAAAATATCATTACTTTATCCCATGTAAAATAAAGATAAATTAAATGACAACTAACTATAATAAAATAAATAAACAACCACAATATTGAGACAAGGGCGAAGCAAAATCCATGACACAACAAGACTCACAACGAGATGACGGACTTGGGATGGTGACACTTCCTTATCAACTCCCTTTTTCAACATCGTACCCGTTGGGTTAATTTAATGCTCACCCTGTCCTGTCGAAGCAGGTGGAATCGAGACTTATTCCTGCAATTCCTACATACAAAAAAATATCAAGTAACATGTAAATCTCCATTGCAGACATACCATGAAAGGAAATCATGGGGTAGCAGGGCACTTGCAAGTGAGTGATGCTACTCTATCCTTTCACCAAGACTCACTAACCACACATTAGAAAACATAGCAACATAGTATCACAACATCGACACATATAATATTAAAGAAAACTATAGCATAACCAAATAATCTAACCACCACATAATGTATCATAAATCATCATAATAATGTCAAGTGTAGCAACCAACCAAACTATGAATCCACACACAACCAAGTCAGTGAACTAATCACCATCACAAACCAAGTATCAAACCAACACATAATAGTATTAAAGAGTATCAAAGAGTAATAACAACATGAGCAGTATTACACAGTCTGTTTGTTTTTGGATATATATGTTGGTTGGCATTTGGTTGATGCAGGATGTAGGTACTGGGTATCAACTCCACTTGCACTATTAGGTTGGAGCATGCCCTATACGCCCAATGGGTATGATGTGGAAACTGGAGTTGACAAGAAAGTTTCCCTGTCCTAGTCCATCACCCCATCCTTATGTCTAACGATGTCATTTTTTTGCGACCCTGTTTATGTTTTGGTAACTTTTTTTTAGTCAGTTAATCTTACTTGTTTAATTGATGTTGTTTTAATTATTTGGTTTAGTTGTTAGTTTGTTGTGTTTTTGTGCATATGATTGTGTGTGTTTATTTCATTGTGCGACTTCCAGGAGTAAATTGATGCTAAGGGGGGAGGATGTAGCACCCCTCTGAATCAATCTTTCTGGATTTTTGTGTAAGTGTTATTTGTGATTTCGTTGATAATTGTCCCATTGGATTATTTGGTAAACTTAACATTTTAAGTGGCCTTGTTCAATTAGCTAATTAAATTAAATTGCTATGGCAAGAGTAAATGTTTTATTATTAATATAGTTAGATTACTGAACGAATGTCATTAATTAAATTATTAAATTAATTTAAAGGTTTATACCATTATTTTAATTAAACAATGAATAATTAAATAAAATACAATAGAATAATATTTTAATCACAATATTGCTAAATTTAAAATTAGCAATTATATAATATTGCTTATTTAATTATGGATTTATTATATATATATATATATTTAAAAGACTTCTCATGACCAATTGATTAATTTTAAATAAAGTGACATTATTTTACCTAATAAAATATTTAAACATGGATGAAAGTTATTACGGAAATGGAAGAGTTATCAAAATTGAATCTAATGGAGTAGGTTTCTAAACTTTTTGAACGTAAAATAAATTACCCAACAAGTGGTTAAACGGGAGAGTGAGGAATTGACAGGTGGAAAATGAAATTTGGTGCATTGCCCATCTGTCCATTAGTTTCTTGAAAATCAATGGAGACTCTTCCTTGATTTATTTTGGGTGATTTGGGTAAAAGGAAGGATTGGGAGAAGAAGAACAAAGATTGGGAACTCAAATAAAAATTACACCCTAGTTAAAAATGAAAAGAAAATCACCATTGGAGAAAGTTTTGAACGGTTCTCGCCAATTTTGTGACCAAACAAAGATATTCAAGTTGGTGGTTTTCATCTTAAATTCACATTAATCATTGAATGGTTTAAAATATATAGCAAAGACAGCCTAGGTTATATGCATTTGATGGTTTAATTATATGAATTTGTCATGTCATCGATGGAACTTGTTTTCTTTTAAGCATTTGAAGCATGCTTTATTTTTTTATTATTTGCTGCCTAATCGACATCTTTCCAACTCAGTCAAGGGTTTTATTTTCACTCCCTTTTTGGGGTTGCTATGCAGGCAACCAAGGCTGTCTTACGTAGCCTCCTCTCTTCATTTGTGCCCCAACCTATATTCATATATGACCCATAGGCACCACAAGTTTAGCTGGCATCTTAGTAATAAGTTTTGGGTGTCTCCAAGACAACCATTATGGGCATGAGGGTTAACCATGCACTCCTAATGATCAACTATGTATGTAATCTAATAAGGGTTGATGTCGTGTGAAGTATGTGTCATCCTCATCCATTATACCTGCTTGTTCGTGTGCACCTAGAACGCAAGCAAAGCTTCCAATGCTAGGATGTGTTTAGAGTGCTTCACTAATCCTGAGATTTTGAGGGCTTCCTTGCAAAATCCATTTTGAGCATATTCTGCAATCATTGCATTCCATGAAACTGCATTCTCCCCAGTTCCTTTTGGCGCAGACAGAGTGGACTGGAAAGGTTATTAAATCTGGTTTACATTTGGTAATTGCATTTTCTTAAAAGTTTCTAAGTCTTATTTAGGGTGTTGTATACCATGGGTTGTATTTTGGAGTTTATACTTTGTCTTGTGGATGCTTTCAAATTTATTTTAGCTACCTTTTGTATTGAGAAGATTGATTCTTTGGAAGGATTGGAGTTTTATCTACTGTATCTAATTTTAGCCATGTGTTTCATTTGTTTGTGGGCAGTTGTGCTAAAGTGCATAGGACAAACCATAGGATAACTTTTCCATGTTTTTGTTTGTGAATCATTCATGTATGTGCCCAGTCGCTTGCTAGGGGCCTTGATTTGTAGTTTTATTTAGTTTTTTTTTCAAGGCTATGCACACAAACACACACACACATATGTGAGCTTGTATATGTGTAGGTTGTAATTCTAATTTTGATTATGATATGCTCACTGTGGTATAACAGTAGAATAAATTAAATTAAAAATATAGATATAGATTACGTTGCTTGAAAATGGGTAGTTATTTGCAATAAATACATAAATAGGGTAAATGGAAAACATTCTTGAAAAGAATAAAATTATTGTTTATGGTAATATGGGAAATATGTGAAAATAATGTTGTAATAAAAGAGTATTTTCCCTTATGGTTAATATGCTTAAATAACTCCTTTTATTTTCTAAACGATTTTAAGTATATGAGCATAGGGTGATATTAGTAAAATATGTTTACATGGTTTTGTTAAATAAAATTTGATAAAATTATTACTTTGATTGCCTCTAAGTTAACTTTACAGTTCTTAGATATTTAAATAACTACATTCGATATGTGTAAATTAGGTTTTGTAATGATTTAAAAGTTCTTTAAGTTTATCACTTGGAATGTGATAGTAGGATTTATTGATTAATTAGGGACCAACATAGCGAAAATATTTGTCTCTCTATTTTCTTTAATTGTTTAAAATATTTTTTTCCTTAAGTGAAAAGTTAAGATGTAAAGAAAGTTTAAATGTAGGTTGATGGATACTATCTTGTTTGGATTACTAAAAATAGATTTAATTTTGTGATATATATATATATATAATTTCTTAAATCCTATTAAATAATTTTATAATAATATTAAATATATTGTAAATGGATTGAATGGTAAATGTGTTCCTTAATTATTTTACCTAATTTCATAATGAGCATAAAAAATAAATATAAACTGATTATGTTTTGTAGATCTCGTTTAATTTAAATTTATATATATATATATATACATGAGGATAATTATAGCAAAAGAGTATTTCAATAAATGTAAAACCCATTGAGTATTTTAAGGAAGATTTATTGAGGGACTTAATGTGTGAAGGATAAATTCTATTATTGACATTATTTTTGCAAGCATATGAGTAGTTTAAAATAAATGGATCTCTCTCTTTTATTATAATCTTAAATATTTAATTAACCACTCATATAGAGAGTTAGTGAACTAGGTGTACAAATAAATTAAGACTAAAGTAAAATATTAACTATGATAACTATATTTAAGATTTATATATATGTCTATGTGTATCGATTTATCTTGGTAAATGTATTATGCAGATGGAAGAGTGTGTTTATCCATAAGGAAATTAAATGATGTAACTAAGATTATCTCTTCCTATGTGGTTGATCAAGTAGGTAAGTGACTTACATCTGTAGATAATTAATGAGATTTGATTAAATATTTGGTCTAGTTTGTCTTAGTGGTGAATAAAGTAGAAAGTAGAAGTGATGTTTATGTATGAAGTTGACTCATGATTACTGGTCTATTGAGAGTTGGTTTTAAATAGTGTATGTCATGATTGCAATAATGTTTGTTTCTTTGTGAGGAACGATGTGTGCGATCTTGGTACACAAGTTGATTTTGTTCAGTATGGTTGGTGTTGTATTGGGTGATTTTGGGAAATTGTCCCTATTTTTAGAATGTATGTCGTTTGGGTTATGGTTGTAATTGGGAGCCCATTTGCACCTAATGGGAATTGAGAGGATTTGATCTTGAGTTTGGTTTTGTATTGAGGGGATTATGTCAGTTTTGTTGAGTTTGAAGGTCTTGCTATGATGTTAACCCTCGTTCTTCTAAACTGTTGATTTGTAAATTATGGATTGTATTTTAGTCTTTTGAGATCATGGGATTGTAGCCAATTTGATGGTAAACCATTGTGTTAGGAATTTGAGAGTCTTCCAGAGGTTTGAGGGGAGTATGATTTTGACTTGCAAAAGTTGGTATGGGGGTCGGGTATCCGGTGAGGCTACTTGGGTAACTCGGGATGGGGGCCAACAACCTAGGAGGATCCACATTGGGTAACCCATATCAAGCCTTGAGTATTTTCATGAGTTTTATTTTGCTTCACCTGAAAGTGGTGGTTACATGACTTTGTCGTTTTCATCTTTATGCTTGGATTGTGTTTTTGTGGGTTCAATCTTGCAATGGGAAGTCATTTACTTTGAAGTACTAGTGTGAGACGGTGCATGCCTCTCTTGGTGTATTTACTAATTTGGCTTTGATTATTTGTGTAAGTGGGCTTACCCTGTCTGTTAATTTGAGATTTTTTGTTAGTAGGGGGAGTGGCTATCAATGGGGGCTGGTGCAGAAAGTGGCGTACGAGTAACTCATTAAGAGTTTCTTTAATCAATGATAACCTAATAATTAATTAGGGGTTTTGGGTAGTTTCTCACATTAATTCAAATAATGTAGCCTCACTCATGGCCCAAGTGCTCATTTAGGCTTGGGATGAGTGGGAAGGCTTGGAATGGCAAAGATCAACTTCCTTTTCCTCTTGAAAGGTATGTTGATCCCGCATGAGTGAGAATGGGGGTCAAGGATCAGTTAAGGTTGACAGGGTTTAACCAGGTAGGGGGTCGGTAACCTATGAAGATCCACATTGGATAACCCATGTCGAGCTAATGTGATGACACTCCACCCTCTAGCAACCTTTTGTTTTTGTTGTTTCCCCTTGCTATTCTTGTACCTCTAGAAACAGTTGTACCTTATGTATATTGAGGCAGTTGTTTCTTTATGTTTATTGTTGAAGCCTCCTTTCAGTTATTTGATGTTGAATATATGCCTCATGGCAACCTTATTGATGCTAATGAAAGGTTCCCATTGATATTTATTGTTGGATGATATTGTGATCTCATGTGAGGGCTTTCAGGTCTTATAGTTGTTGGAACCTCCTTGGTTATTTAGTGCTGATCTATGAAATTAGGAATTGGTTCTTGTTGGTTTTCCATTATTTTGTTGTAGTTATGTGTTGATGATGTGAGATGTTTCTTGTGTCTATTATTGCTTTGCTTGTGGAGTCTTTTTAAACTTTGTACACTTGCCTGTTTTGGTTGAGGGTCTTTCTTGTCATCTCGTAGCATGTGGGGTGGACCTTCAGGTCCACACGGTCGGGTGGAATGCGCTATGCACCCCATTGGGTTCCCAGGTTGTGTTTGTGATGCAGAAGCGGATGCAGAGTTTCTAGAGCTTCACTTGGTTGAAGATGGTTCCATGCTTTGCACATTATACTTCCTTGATGTTTTATTCTTGTACTTGATGTACTCTTCTCGTTGATTTAAGGGAAGCATTATGTAATGTACTATTGTATCCATGATGTCTTGTATCTGTGGAAATATGCCCCACAATTTGTAGTATTGAACTATGAATTGAAATGTGTTGTATTAAATGGTTTTTATCTTTCATCTCTTTTGATCATGGATGGTTGTATGTTATTTTCTTGTAATCTTGGATTTCATTCACTATCAATTTGGTAAGAGTCTAGGTCTTGTAATTTCATCCTGTGTACCCAAGAGGACATCTAGATGATTTTTTAAATGCATAATTGATTTTCATGTAATGTATGTACATACTTATCTTATGCAATGTTTCACTTTCAAAAAAAAATTGTGTTGTAATTTGCTAGTTGTCATTGTCCTTTGGGGTTCACGCGACAAGGCGTTACATTGTTTTTTTTTGGCTTTAGCTATATTGTTTCCTTTATGGTCTCCATATAGTGGCGATGGTTGTGTTAGTACTCAAAAATGTTGGTTTGAAACCACAAGAGGTTGCCAAGCTCTTGATACTTTTCTGGCTAATGTACAAGGCCAAATGGTATATTTGAACCTTCTTCTCTTTAGGCTTTTCCAAAGCTAGGCAGGTGCACCTATGCAAATGAGGCAAATTTAAACTATATGTTTCATACTTGGGAAATCCATCCATAATGGTAATTAGGAATGGGATAGATGAAAGCTTAATAACTACTCCTACTGAAATTTGAGATGTGAATGTTCGAATAAGATTTTATAATATTCTAAAATGGAATTGGTATGACTAGTGCCTACTTTTGTTGGGCTAGTGGAGTCAAGAGGTAAAATATATGTGATGGTTGTATGTTATTTTCTTGTAATCTTGGATTTCATTCGCTATCAATTTGGTAAGATTCTAGGTCTCGTAATGTCGTCCTGTGTACCCCAGAGGACATAGATGATTTTTTAAATGCATAATTGCTTTTAATGTATTGTATGTACATACTTATCTTATGCAATGTTTCACTTTCAAAAAAAAAAATTGTGCTGTAATTTGCTAGTTGTCGTTGTCCTTTGGGGTTCACACGACAGGGCATTACATTGTTATTTTTTGGCTTTAGCTATATTGTTTCATTTATGGTCTCCATATAGTGGCGATGGTTGTGTTAGTACTCAAAAATGTTGGTTTGAAACCACAAGAGGTTGCCAAGCTCTTGATACTTTTTTGGCTAACGTACAAGGCCAAATGGTATATTTGAACCTTCTTCTCTTTAGGCTTTGCCAAACCTAGGTGGGTGCACCTATGCAAATGAGGTAGATTTAAACTATATGTTTCGTACTTGGGAAATCTATCCATAATGGTAATTAGGAATGGGATAGATGAAAGCTTAATAACTACTCCTACTGAAATTTGAGATGTGAATGTTCGAATAAGATTGTATAATGTTCTAAAATGGAATTGGTATGACTAGTGCCTACTTTTGTTGGGCTAGTGGAGTCAAGAGGTAAAAGATATGTGTATCCTATTTCTGGATAAAATTTGAATTGTTTGGCACTTTTATGATTTTATGCCTAGCATAAACATACAAGGATGCAATTATCAAGTTCTTCTTATTGATCCAAATGTCCTTTTCTAGATTACTGTGATTTATTAAAAGAGTTTAATCCTTCCTTGAAGGAGCCAGTTAATTGAATCACACAAGAGAAACAAATGTGTTGTGATAAATTGAAAATGCCCTTGATACATCAATTTAAATAATAAGGAAATGACAACCTTGGAGACAACCGGATAATTTTTTTAATAAATTCAACAAACAACTAGTTCACCATAATTGGATCACCACATTTATGCATTCTTCTCCATTATATAATTTGAAATGATTTTACAATATACAACATGATGTTCTATTTTGGCAACAGTTCACCCTATCCAACTACCTAACTACTACTTCTAAATCTTTTGATTTTATTTCATCTTACATATATACATTTTTTTTCTAGGGTATGACCCTTCACAACATCCATCTGGAGTAACTTTTCTTTTCGGTGCAACTCTTCATTTTCGGTAAAATAAAATATTTAATTAGTTGCCTTTGGAAAATTAAATATTTTAACTTTAATCTCCATTTTGCATCTTCGCGAAAAATTAATTTTTGTAACTTCCCTTTGCTGACAATCTTCACTTTTTATTAATAAATCCTTTAAGTGAAAATAATTACCCATTTTGCTCATTTGATCACTTTCGGTGAAATTGTGTTATTTCCCGATGAAACATTTTATAATAATATTTGGCCCTTGTTGTGGTTATTTCTCTAAATTTCCTCCTTTTATATGTCACACTCATATGCATTTCCACTTGAAAATGAAATGTCCCTTTTACATATGAAAATAATCTTTTGGGTAAAAATAATCACCCACTTCTGCAGATAAAAGTATCTAATCTCTCATTAAAGATACCTTTTTCTGTATTTCACATCCTTGGTAAAAATATATTTCCCTCAAAATAGCTTTTATGCTTTTGCAATGATTTATATTTTTACTAGAGAAACTCCTCTTTGAAAAATTTACAATTTATATTTTACCAAATAATTATTCAAACTTGGTCTCCTTCCTAAAAGTGTTTTATTTTTTGTATATTCACATCAATATCTCAACGATTTTTTATTAATCCCATTTTTCCTTTTCATTCATTTAGCTCTATCGGTGGAAATGATCATCCATAAATCTCTTAGCAATGTATTTCTCCAATCCTTCAAGATTTTGAATAATAGTTTGCTCCTGTAGATATTCATCTCTCTGTTTAATAATATATTTATGTCCCTTAGATGAAAAGTCACTTTATAACCCATCTGTGAGAATGAAAAATTTATATTTCCTCAGACTGATTTTATTTATCGATGTAATCACACCCTTAGTAATATTAATTTATGCTTTTTGCTAGGGAAGTGCATCTCCCTGTGGGGAGATTGTATCAGGAAGACTTTCCCCAAAATGTTCATCGATGAGACCTTCATAATCAGAAAGACATGAGAAACTCATTCCAATCCTTCATGTCACCTCGATGGATTATTATGTGCATATTGTTGTAACAGGAGGACTCAAAATTAACTCCCGCCAATATTTAATCTCCTGCCGATAAGGTTTCACTTTGCATTGTTGATTTTAGGGTTTCCATTTTTTACTGAGATTCATGGTGATATTCACAATTTGTTGTCTGGTTCCACCGCCTCAATCAGGTCCATCTGGTTCATTATCTCCAAACATATACTGCCATACCCTCTATTCGATATGTTACCATTAAAAATATTCTCATGATATTTCCAAATGGTGAACATATTCCTCTCTCTTGTGTTCACTTGCTACAACATTTTAGGGTTTCCTGCAAAATACTTATTCTCACAACAATGCCTTTGAATGAAGAACTTTTAACTTCCAATACCAAATGAGAATTTGGAGAAATTTTTGGTTCCATCCATCGTCCATCGTATATTGTTCTCAAAATGTTTCATCTGGTATTGACATTTATGAAACACCTTGCACAGCTGATAGTTGGCTACAAAACTCCATCGAATTTCATATTTCTTCACCTGTTTACTTGCTATTCCTTCTCCACTACATCCAAAATTAAAGTCTTAAACTTCAGCTCTACCAGATCGGTATTCCACTTTGTTGATTTGATGTTTAATGGCAACCACTTTGATATACCTCGTTATTGAAGTGCCTATGCCCTTCAACATCTTCATCTTCAATTGTTGCACAAACTGATCCTGAGCTTGTTTGCATTGATTCTCCTTCTCTTCCTTGAAGCCTTACTTGCCACTGATTTTAAAAGAGTCCATCCATTTGATGTAGTTCTAGACCTCCTGGTATTCTCTTGGGTGACAATATTAGAAGAGATTAACAAAATTCTTATTACTCATTCTAGAGTAATCAATGTAGGACTCCCGTGATCATTTATCAAGTATCTTTCCAAACTTAGAAGCTTTGACACACCCCTCTTCTGTTCTTCTAGAAGTTCTCAGGGTTCTATCCTCTACTGTCAGGAAACAACAGTGATAATATCCCTCACAAAAGAGGAAAGAATTTCTCAACCTTTACTTTTCCAACGATTCTCTCATTAATAGCTCCATGATATTCTCAAAGCTCTTCACCTCCTTACTTCTATTTTCATATGACGCTGAGATCTTGAGGGTTTTCCTTCATCTGAGAGAGATCAGAGTCATCTAGTAAGTGTTCCTTTCCAAAGATCTTAATCAACTTCTTATCTCCATAGAACCCAACAGTTGGTAAGCATAACCCATTTAATGCTTTGAAGTCGATACGATTTTGAGTTGGGTTTTCCAGGAAACTCGAAGCAGAAGTAGGAACAAGCTTGTTAAAGAGACTTAAAATTCTATCTTCAATGAGTTGCACCTTTTCCATAAAACTAAAGTCTTTTTTGTCTAGAACAATACACATCACCCTAAACAAATTGACATCGAGAGCGAACTGATCACCAGATTTAGGGACTCCTAGTGCAACTTGATTTGCATTTACATTTTGACCCAACATGGATGGAAACAAAGACATGTTATCCTCCTTAATGGCATTGGTAGTTGTTGTATTCATATTGGAACTAAAAAAAAATGGTAGATGAACAAGATTGCAAAGTGATTTTGCATGGAACTGTACAGATACAAAGTTATGACTTTGTAAAATGTGCTCCTTAGGCTGCCTTTTCAACTGAGTTTTCTAAGTGTCATATTAAAAATTTTGACATGGCACCTTCAATTTTTTCCAAAATTTGAAGGTTCCAACAAGTTGCAAGGTGATTAAATAGTTTATGTTGTTTTCGATAAGGCATTGTTGGGAATGGTTGCGTGAAATTCTTAGAACGATTGGATGTATATTAACTATAATATGAAACATTGATCTAACCATTGAACACAGTGGTGGATAATGTATTTTCTTGCTTGGGGGTTTGGTGAGAGGCTCAGACAAATAACATCTATCCTTCCAAAAGAATAAGCATAGGAAGGAATTAATACCCACGCATTGTTGATTATTGTTCAATAGCTTCAAAAATATTATTTCATTTATGATTTCCATGTAGTGGTGATGGTTGCAAAGCAATAAAACATTCTACATATATGCTTACAAAGAAAAATCTATACAGATATATATGCTTCTAAAGTTATATGTAAACACACATATATATATCCATAAGTGGACTTGTTAATATAGAAATCACCATGAAAGTAGAGGAAATAAACATCACTTGGCATAGCCTACCACAACAACATTGTTTCATGTATGGTTTCCATATAGCGCCAACAATCACAACAATATTTAGCATTCTAAACTTACCAAAGCAATTGAACAGTTTATGTTATTTTCAATAAGGCATTGTTGACTGTTAATTTGTAGTTTGAGTTGCTATCAACACTGTGAGCCACCACTATGACAAGGGTTTCTGCAAAAAACATACATAAATATCCACACCTAAACTTGTCAATACATGTGAGAAATATATAGATAAGCTTAAATGTAGATATATATGTATGTTGCCTGAGCACAGGAAATAAACATCACTTGGCACAACTTGACACAACAACATTATTTCATGTATGGGTTCCATATACTAGTGATGGTTGCAATAGTATCTAGCATAAATAAAACTTACCAAGGAAATTGAACATTTAATGTTATTTTCAATAAGAAATTCTTCAATATTAGTCTATAGCTTCATTTGCACAACATACATAGATATCCACACCTATACCTATCAATACATGTGAGAACATAAATATGTAAGTCAAAATGTAGTTACATGCATCAACAAGTATAAATGTAGATATCCACACCTATACCTGTCAATACATGTGAGAACATAAATATGTAAGTCAAAATGTAGTTACATGCATCAACAAGTATAAATGTAGATATATATGTATGCTATGGCATCAGAGTTTAGATACATATATATGTGCAACATTTTTTTTGTTGTATGTGTATATTGATGCAATAGACCATTTCCTCCTTTGTCAAGCGTTTGTTTTATTGCTCTTAGCAACATCAATTTTACTAAGCAAGTTCAACTCTGGGTATTTGATATTGTAACCATTTTCACTATTTTCATAGTTTTGATAATTCCCATGGAATGACAATATTATTACATGTATGGTTTTCATGTAGTGGTGATGGTTGCAATAACACTTACCATCTAAAACTTAGCAAAGCAATAAAACAGTTTATGTTATTTTCAATTAGGCATTGTTGACTATTGTTATGTAGCATCAACTGCTATCAAGACTATGAGCAACCACTGTGGCAAGGATTTTTGCACATAACACACATAAATATCTACACCCAAACTTGTCAATACATGTAAGCACATACATACAAACATATATATATATATATATATAAGTGTAAATGTAGATATATATCTATGATGGGTGCATCTAATTTCATATACACACATATGTGTAGACACTTTTTTTGTTTGTATATATATATATGCAAGCAAGAGATATATAAGGATGCATGGAAAGCATGGAGTGCATATATTGACAATTACTAAACAAAATCTCGATAGATATATATGCATATGAAGTTAGATGCAAAGAACATACATATTTACTCATATGTAAACTTGGTAATACATGCTAGTACATATATATACTTGCATGTATTTATAAATATAGCAACATAGAGAAATAGATACATATTTGCATACAAGCACACATACATCAAAAGGTCTGAAACAAACATATAACTATTTCTATGTGATTATATATATAGGAACAATTTTAAATGTAGACATATATGTATGTTGTGTGCAACTTAATTTAAATATAATTATATATTTGCAAAAAAAAAAATTGTATGTGTATATCCAAGCAATAGATATCTAGATATGTGCAATAGAGCAAAAATAATTTTATAACCAAACAACATAAAACAAAATGA
Source organism: Sequoia sempervirens (assembly GCA_007258455.2). NCBI lineage: Eukaryota > Viridiplantae > Streptophyta > Pinopsida > Cupressales > Cupressaceae > Sequoia > Sequoia sempervirens. Next base: position 286,994,080 of record VDFB02075321.1, read on the forward strand.
GGAGCATACACTAAAAGGGGAACAAAACTATAAGTGACATAAACGATACAAAAAAAAAGAAGTGTAAATATTTTGGTTAAAAAATATAAATTATAGTGCATTGTCTCAATTAATAACCAGTTCTACAAGAAAAAAATCAACAGGAACAGAAAGCGAAGGTGTTATGATGTGATGGGATGCCAAAAAAGGGAAAAGAACAAAATGTCCAACCAACCCAAGCTACAAAAATTTTAGCTATTGATTATCTCTGCAGAGACCTACTCGGAAGAGGATATTGCAGACAAATCTGAGAGCAACAACTTGCACTTAGCTTCAAAGTTAATTCTTGCAACTTTGACTATTGTTGTTTTAAGCTTTGTTTCTGAATTATAGGTTTGTGTTTTAATAAGAACAATGAAAACAAAAGAACTGTAGATGACACTATTGATGACAAAGAGGATCCATAGACCCATACTACAACATATATAGATATTTTGTTGACATCTGCAATAAGCTTGTTGGAGCCTCATCAAAAGAAGCAACCCAAATCTCACCTATGTGGTCTTCCATCTTTAGCTACAACAAATATTAGAAGTCACAATCAGGCATGGTTGTCTAGCATTTAGGGAAACACCATATATTATTGACAGAATCTTCACTTTTTCTTGCATTGTCTTCCATTGACCTACAAGGGTCATGCAGCGTAACAAAATGGATCAATTTTAATATATTTCACTATTTTCTTGACAATATCCTACAAAGTTTCTAGCAAGGAAAAACAATGGTCCAAGATATATCTAATAGTGACTCTGCCATTGGCCAAAGCAACCTTTCGCTCGGCACTGGCTATGAGGGTTCAATGGGAGGGGGCTCAACATGTCCTCATTGCATCAATGCTTGTGCTTCTAAGATGTCAAGATTTATATATAGAGTAGTTCATGCAGATGTATTTACAACAAATCCATTGAAATATCCAACACGGCCATTTCTAACATCAAGTATGACAATAGAACTAGGAGTGAACAACCTTTCCAACTCGTCACCTTTTTCTTCCCAATTTGGACCCCATAAATTAACGTCAATGTAAGAGGATGACAAATCATTAAGTTTCATAGTTCTTTGAATCGTTTTAGTTTGATCTTTTCTTTGAACAATTGATACCTTTCCTATGCACTACAACCCCAATAATATCAATCAAAGTGTTATTGCTACAGTTTGCAATTCATTTATTGGGCTAAATTAAAATGCTTTGTCTAGCACAAAGGTCTCATCATCACAATACTTCAATATTGGATTTTGATCTAAAATAATTTTCATGTGACTGTTCCACTTATTAAATTTCTTATCTACCTATTTGACTAAGCCTTTTGACACACAATAAGTGTGTCCCACCCAAACCCTATCATAATGCAATTATGTTGTGTTATTAAAGCAAGTGATTCATATTTTTGTTCCCTCACTGTCAATAATGTCAAAGCTAAATACTTGGCCCTCATGTCCTTGTTTATTGTAATGGTACATATCCCTTTTAGTTGTCACCTAACCTTTTATTGTCCATATGGTTTGGTAAATATTTAATCCTTTAACAAGACTGGTATTTGTAGGAGCACTATGTTCTATTGGGGATGTATGAATCCCAAATTTTGAGGCTTGTTTGGATGGTGAAGGTGACACTAATGACATAATTTATTCTTCCTAATCTTTAAATAGATATCTAGGTTTTCCAATTAACTAATAATATGACATTTTGACATCCAAGGATAGTATAAAAATCACCCTATAACCAGACCAAGGTCAAATATTAAAAAAGGTGGGACCCACAAACAGGAAAGCATACAACAACAAGTCCAAGCAGTGCAAAACAATATCCAACCTTGATTCTCGTAGGTTCCTACACACATATTTTGTCAAGCACAAGATGGAACCTATTTTCAACATCCCTACAAAAAAAAGATCATTGTATCTTGTGGGAAGAGTGCCTATCTGCATGTGGGTTTCATCAAAGAGAACAACTTTGTAATGATTGACCAGGCTTTGATCATCACCTATTTTCTGAAAAGACATTAGCTAAAGAACCAGGGATGGAATGACATCTCCAACATTAATAAATTAGATTGCATGCCCTAACAAGGCTAGAGGCACATTTGAATCCTACAAGGTAGTTTTTCTCAGCTAAACCAAAGCAATGAGATGTTCAAGGCCGTGACAACACTCTAGAAGCAAAAGGGGGGGAAAGAGGCAACACAAAATGAATTAATTATTGGGATTCGACATGCAAATATATAGATAATTATATATGGTTACAAGATCACAATAATTTCAAAATTGCATATAATAGATGAATATGAAAGGAGGGAAAGGTCGAGTAAGAAGCAAACAAATATATATTTTTTGCTTAATACAAATAAGGAAGAACATAGAAATGTTGACACATCTCAAAATTGCAACCCTTTTTTTTTCTAACACATAGGCCACTCCCAAATGGACAACAAAGTAAAGGGAAAAGGAAAAATATAGAGGTCAAATATAAATTGGTTAAACCATATATTACAATGATTGTTAATTCAAATGAAGCATATTCACAATTCACTGGATGCACATGGAAAAGATCCATTACGATTTTCAACAACAAAAAGGAAACAAGAAATAGACTTATGGGGCTGGTGTTCAAGGGTTGGTCAGCAGGCTAGGGAGAACCAAAGTCCACTGACATTGTTGGGGCTACTTTTGTTAAAGCCAAGTGTTGCAATGTTAGTGGCTAAATGCAAGCTCTATGCCACAACACCATGAGGACCCAATGTTTAATTAAATCCATGAAGGCTAAAAAAGGAATCAATGTTTCATATAACACTTTATATATAGCTTATTATTTCAAGAATGCCCTATTGAGGCTCAAACAAATTACAACTATTTTCCCAAAAGAATAAACGTAGGAAGGAGTATGTATGTCATGTTGTTTGCATCTAATATGACATACATACATATCTAGACATAGGGAAAATAAAATGAAACAAAAAAAACAAGGCATGCTATCCACCCAACCATATTGGGCCATGGAGTCTCATAGGCTCTCACCAAACCATGGCAAGATCAAGAGGACACCCTCTTTTGTTGTCTTTCTTTTTATTTTCCCTACGTGTAGATATCTATGTATGTACGACAAAACAAAAGAATTCACAGGAACAAATCCATGCAAAAAAAAAAACAAAATGTGTTGCATGTTGGAAATGAATATTGTCTGTCAGAGAGGGGGAAAACCAAAAAACAAAAGAATTCACAGTAACAAATACATGCAAAAAAAATGGGTTGCATGATGGATATAAATATTGTTTGTATATATGAATGTTTTCTACATCTAATTTCACATACATAGATATATGTTGTCTTTCATTTTATTCTCCCTCAGTGTAGATATTTATGTATGTACCACAAAACAGAAGAATTCATAGTAGCAAACCCATGCAAAAAAAAAAAACAAAATGTGTTGCATGCTAGATATGAATATTGTCAAGAATTCACAGTAGCAAATGCATGCAAAAAGAACGAAATGGATTACATGTTGGATATAAATATTGTCTATATATATGAATGTTTTTTGCATCTAATTTCACACACAGATATTTGCACACACAAAAAATAAAATGAAAGAAAAAAAAGAGGACTTTCTCTTGACCCTGCATGGGAACACTTTGGCCATGGATTTCGTCAGCCTTCCCAGTTTTTAAAATTTATGGTGTGCGGTTTTTGGTCTATCAGAAAAAAGGTGGCGAGTTTAATTGAAATAAATGAAATTAAATGAAAAAAACTACATTTGGCACATTGATAGAGAAGGCCGGTGAAATTGAACACCAGTTGGCAAGGCTTGGAACTTCAACATTAATTAATGTATGGTTTTCCGTATAGTGGTGATGGTTGTAATAACACCTAACATTTAAAACTTGAGAAAACATAGCAAAGCAATAAAATAGTTTGCAAATTTTTTGGTAAGGCATTGTTGGGTGTCTTTATGTGGCTTTACATGCTATGAGAGTTGGGAGCCACCACTCTGACCAAGTTTTTTTTGGCAAGCCCCTACGAAGGTGCAAGTTCAATGAGCAATGGAGGTTTTGTGAAGGTGCGAGGTTATTTTGTTTTTTTTGCATGGGTTTGTTACTGTGAATTCTTCTATTTTGTGGTTTTTTCATCTCTAATAGTTTTATTTTCTCTTTGTTGTGGTTTGAGAAAGGAGGAAGCTAAAAGAAAGCAAGCGAGAAGAGGACTAACAGTAGCTGATACTATAGAACAACAGTCAATTTGCTAAGTTTTAAATGGTAGGTGTTATTGCAACCATTGCCACTACATGGAAAGAATAATATCAATATAATTATCTTCAAAAGTACCATTGATCATTTAAGCGATCTATGGCATGAAAATACATCTATACAAAAAATATGTGCACATATCTAGATATCTATTGGTTGGAAATATAATTATATCTAAAGTAAACCACACACAACATACATATATGTCTACATGTAAACTTTTTCGTACATGCATTTGGAAAACCCCTTTAAAGCAAGAAAAAAGAGGTGTGTTTGGAAAAAACCCTTTACATAGAGGATTTCAAAAATAGTTGGTTTTTTTCCTATCTGGCATTTTTTCCTGCACTAGAAAAAGAAGGTGGTTGAAAGAAAGCAAGCAGGAAGAGGCACATTTGGAACACCCAAGTTATAGAGGATTTCGATGGATAGAAACTTCTTTTGTTGTCTTTCATTTTATTTTCCCTACGTGTAGATATCTATGTATGTGAAATTAGATTCATACAACATCCATATATACACACAATATTCATATCCAGCATGCAACTCCCATTCGGTAAAGTTAATATGGTTAGGTGGAGAGAAATCCTTGTTTTATCATCTTTCAGTTTATTTTCCCTATGTGTAGATATGTATGTATGTGAAATTAGATGCAAACAACATTCACATGAAGCTCCCAGTCAAAAAAGTTGTTATTCAATACATGGAAAGGTGACAAGACAAAAAAAAGAGGTGACAAAACCAAAAAATTTAAAGCATTTGGCACGACAATAGAGAAAGCCTAGGATATTAAACATCAGTTGGTAGGGCATGAAAATATTATTCCATGCATGGTTTCTGTGTAGTGATGGGGGTATTTTTTGAGCCTCAAAAAGGAATTCTTAGAATGATAGACTGTATATTAAGTGCAATACAAAACATCAATTTCACCATAAGTAGGCAGAACATGGAAGATGGAGAACATGAAAGACTGTAGTAGTTGAAGGTAGACAACAACATCCAACTATACCTCACCGAAAACAACATAAACTATTTTATTGGGTCACAACCACTACCAGTACATGAAAACCATAAATGGAGTAACATTACTGAAGCTACAAAACAACATTCGACAATGGCTTATGGAAGATAACATAAATTGTAATTGTTTTATTGCTTTGCAACCATCGCCATCACATGGAAACTATAAATGAACTATAGGGAAACCATACATGGAATAATATTGACATGTCATAGGAATTCTCAAAACAACAAGTAAAGCTAAACAAGGGAACCCTAGTCACAGGGGTGGCTCACAGTGTTGATAGCAGCCAAAGTTACACAATAATAGTGAACAATGCCTTATTAGAAATAACATAAATTGTTTAATTCCTTTACAACCATTGCCACTATATGGAAACCAAAAATTAAATAGTGTTGCTAAATCCAAAGAACAATGCAATCAACAATGGCTTATGGAAAATAGCACAAACTGTTTCCGCAAGCCACACAAAAACTGTCAACAATGCCTTATTGAGAATAACATAAACTATTTTATTGTTTTACAATCATTTCCACTATATAGAAACCATAAATAAAATGCTTTATTCGAGACCACAAAACAACAATCAACAATGCCTCATGGAAAATGGCATAAACTACTTTATTTCCTTGCAACCATCGCCACCAGAAGTAAGCTGCACACAACATACATATATCTCTACATCTAAACTTTTTCCTACATACAAGTATGTATGTATATATATATATGTATATATATATATATATATGTATATATATATATGTATATATATATATATATATATATATATATATATATATATATATATATATATATATATATATATATCTATATACCTTGGAATTTCTACTGCTCTAAATGTGCAAAACAACTAAGAAATATGAATAACAAAATACCAAGGACACCTCAAGATTAGCCAAAAGAGTGGTTCAACGAAAAGGAATGCAAATAAGATAAACACAAACACTTTTACCTCCCTTGTTGTTGATACCTCTTTGATTGGCCCTTGCTTGGATTGGTTGTGTGCTCCTTAGATGATGGATTGAGTGACTATATGCAAGATTCAATATGCAAGATGATGAACAAAGATGGCTAAATGATTGAAAAGGCTTGAGGATTCAAATGGACAGCATGTAGTTATCAAAATGCAAAGTGTTGGAAATGCCCTTGAGAAGGGGGTATTTATAGGAGATTTTGAATTCTCTAGAGAATTCAAGGGTCAAGATTGATCCAACAAGGTCAAGATGAAGGGCTATGGTGGGTTGAGAACCCACAAGCCCTCACATCTTGACATGTGGAGGGTGAAGTGGACAAGAGGATATGAGGTGGAGATGAGTTGTCAAAAGGTACATGAGGTGGAAAAGGACATGCACCTTGGGGGATGAGAGGATTTCCACAAAAAGGGATTTCTTGTCCCCAAGTGGGAGTGAAAGGGACATTTGAGGAATTTTAGAATTCCTCAAAAATCTACATGGGAAAAGGAAAGGTGGTTGGGGGATAAATGTGAATTAAAAATTCACATTCCTAGGATGATCTAGAGGGTAAAAGGTGGGCTCCAAAAAGGTGGGACTTGGTCACATATGGAGATTGTGACAAGTCCAAGGTTCTAGAAGCCTTGGGAGAATGGAATGTGAATTAAAAATTCACATTTAAAGGAGAGGAATCTAGAGCAAATAAATGTGAATTAAAAATTCACATAGGAAAGGGGGTCAATATCAAAAAGGAAAAATGGAAGAATTGACCAAAAAGTGGTGCTAAATTTAGCTAATGATTTTGGTTAAGGTTGTGCAAATATTGGATTAGGCTAATTAACGAAGATTAGAGGCAAGTGGCAAATGTAGGAGGATGTGACAAGGAGAGAGAAGTGAGGAATTTAAAATTGATTTTTAATCAAAAGAGGAAGAATGACTAAATTAAATAAATTAGTGTATTTATTTAATTTAGAGAGGAATAAGGTGAAAGATAAAACATTTAATTTTTAAATTAAATACTTTACCAATGTGAGGCGAAAAGTGTAATATTAATTTAATAAATTAATATTAATATGATAGACGGAAAGACAACAAATTTAATCATATGGAAGTGATTAAATTTAGATGTCTAATATCTAACATAGATCAAAACAAGAATAACAACAACAAACACAACCTTTATTGTGTGGGGGATCTAGAAAAGTCTCTAAGTCAATAAGTAGAATTTATTTATTTCAAAATCCTATGAAGCACAAATTTAAGAGATGTCAAACTTCCCCCATTGTCCTTGATATCTTTCCCTTTTTTAATTTTTCTCCTATTCCTTTATATATTTCCCATTGTATCAATTTATATGTGCTACAATATTTATAAATACATGCAAGTATATATATGTACTTGCATGTATTAACAAGTTTACATATGGATAAATATGTATGAAACAATATTGGTTTTATATGGTTTATATTTTTGAGAGGTAAGTGAATTGAAAAGGTTTCATAATTTTCAAATTAATTATATATATGGTAATTTATCGACATTTTTCATAATGCATGAAATTATGATATTGTCACTGAGATTCAATTGTGTAGTGTATATATATAAGCTCTAACTCCATATTTAATTAAAAAAACAATAATAAATCTTTGTTGTACATTGTAGTGGTCTCCATCCATTATGTAAATCCAAAAAAAGTAAATCACTATAAAATTAGGGGTAGTGGCTCCAACAACTTGCAATTCAGGGTTTCTATATATACACTTCTAAGCATTTTGTATAGATCAAAAAATATGCAAAACACAGAAGTTCTACAGAGAATTCTTGTTTTAAAAAAAGGTAACAAAATGTGAATAATAATGGTATACATATTTACTCTTTGTAAATATGATAAAAAGATAATAGATAATAGCATGGCTATGCATTATCTCTTTGTGTTGGATGTTCTTCCATTTCAACCCTACAAAGCTACAATTATATCTAGTCAAGAAAATTATAGTCAAGTGATTTCAAACATGAAGATAAATATATATAGAACAAGTTGCAGAGGAATCTAACAATAAATATAAATTTACAAAAATTATGGTAGTAATTTAGTACTAAGGTAATTTTGGGATAGATAAGACAGTGGCATTGGTAATTGAGAACTATTTTGGCCACAAATATACAAGTACATAAGGATATTTATTTAGAGTTATAGTGTGTTAAAAAGTGTGAGTAAAAATATTAGGTTATCTCAATCATTAGCTATTTATGGGAAACCTTAAGAGGATATAAGTATGGATATGGTATTGGGTTTGTTTATAATATAGGGAACATAATTTTATATTGATGGTAAGGATAAATTTTCAAAGATGGAATATTTCATTATATGTAAAAGGAATAATGATGATATATATATATATATATATATATATATATATATATATATATATATATATATATATATATATATATATATATATATATATATATATATATATATATTTTAGAGAAGCTTTAAGATCAAATGGTTTGCAAGTATTATAATTTTAGATATGGATACCAGAATTTTTTGATAATATAAAAGGGTTTAAATACATTCCCCTACCCATACAAGTTGCAACAATGAGAGTTCAAAGGAAAACAAAAAAAACAAAAACAAAATCAAAATCAAAATCTCTAATAGCTCAAAACAAGAATAACAACAAACACAACCTTTATTGAGTGGGGGATCTAGAAAAATCTCTAAGTCCATAAGTAGAATTTATTTCTTTCAAAATCATATGAAGCTCAAATTTAAGAGATGTCAAACCTTCCTAATTGTCCTCCTTAATACCTTTCCCTTTTTTAATTTTTCTCCCATTGCTTTTGAAGGATTTTAAAGCTACTTCTTGTGAAATTAAGGATTTGCTTATTGAGATTAATGATCTTATTCATAGACATTTTTAGTTCCTAAAATTTCTTTTTTATTCCCATCTATAGTAGATCCATTTTGATCCTATTTATATGGCATATGGAACAAGGAGACCCAAAGTTGTTATTTATGACCATGGTATCCTTATCCCCATTGGTTTTTTCATATTCTTCAATTTTCTATTGTTCCTTAGTTATTTCCTCTTGGGATTCTTTTCCATTATTCTTACTTTAAAGGTTTTTAGTATCATTTCCTCCCTCCAGATATAAATTGGTATTTGTATTAGTTGATCTACCTTCTTTCTTGAACCACAACAAATAGAAAAGAAAACTATTAGAGACAAAAAAACCACAAAACAAAAGAATGGTGGTTCATAGTATTGATAGCAGTTAGACTTACACAACAACAATCAACAATGCCTTATTAGAAATAACATAAACTATTTAATTCCTTTGCAACCATTCCCAACAATGGCTTATCAAAAACAACATAAATTGTTGTTAAATGATAAATGATTGTTATCCTTCAATAGACATAAGGTAGGTGCTTATTATATAGGTCATGGTGTATATCATTTTATGATTATTTTATCATTTTCAAGGGAACATTTAAATTGATTATTCTTACAAGTCAAAGTGCATAGACTTTTGAACATTCTAAAGAATAAGGTAAAAAATCATGGAGACCGACAAAGGTGTAAGTGTTTGATTAGCACATGTGATTGACACACATTATAAAGTGTTACACATGTATTATGATGGTTATGTGCAACTGTCAACATAATGAAGTGTTTTATTTGTAACACTGACACAATAATCATGAGCTAAAATAATCACCATCGCTGCTACACAAAAACCATAAATGAAACAATATTGGTAAACCTATAGAGCAACAATCAAAAATGTCGTATGGAAAATAACATAAACTATTTTGAAATCCTCTACAAAGGGTTTTTTCTAAATGTACATCTTCTTGCTTGCTTTAAAGGGGTTTTCCAAATGTACCTCTTCTCGCTTGCTTTCTTTCAGCTTCCTTCTTTCTCAAACCATTGCAAAAAGAAAAGAAAACTATTAGAGAAAAAACCACAAAACAAAAGAATCGCAAATCACAGTGTTGATAGCAGTTGGACTTACTATTTTTGAAATCCTCTACAAAGGGTTTTTTCCAAATGTACCTCTTCCCACTTGCTTTAAAGGTTTTTTCCAAATGCACCTCTTCCCGCTTGATTTTTTTAGGTTCCTCCTTTCTCGAACAACTCAAAAAGCAAATAAAACTCTTAGAGAAAAAAAAAACCACAAAGCAAATAGCATGTGGACTTACTATTTTTGAAATCCTCTACAAAGGGTTTTTTCCAAATGTACCTCTTCCTGCTTGCTTTAAAGGGGTTTTCCAAATGCACCTCTTCTTGCTTGCTTTCTTTCAGCTTCCTTCTAGTTTTCTCAAAACCCTCAACTTTTTCTTAAACAAGGCGATGCCCCAACAATCAAAAAAATGAAAAACAACCTGTAAAAAAATGCTTATAGGAAACCAAAACAAAATGTAAAACAAAGTGCAGATAAAAATAATTAGAGTTATCCCTTTTGCATCAATATAATCGGCCTGCAAAGCAACCCATATTTTCCAAAAGTGTTATAGGAAAAACATAGAGAATCCTTCATTTGAAGGATTTGAAATATGCAAGTTTTCACCATGAAAGTCCTCCATAGAACTCCCATCTTTGCTCAAAGCTCTCATAGTAGGTAAACCCAGAGAACAACATTGAACAATGACTTATCAAAATTGTTTCTCAAGTTTTAAATGGAAAGTGTTATTACAACCATCACCAAACCATCGCCACTTTATGGAAAGCATACATCAATTAATGTTGAAGTGCCAAGCCCTGCCAACTGGCATTCAATTTCACTGGCATTCTCTATCGACATGCCAAACACATTTATTTTTTCATTTAATTTCATTTAAACTCACCACATTTTTTCCAACCGACTAGGAGCCCCACGCTAGAAGTTTTAAAAATTGGGAAGGATGATGAAATTCACAGCCAAAGTGTTCCCACAATAAGCCTATCAGCTTAATGAAGTCATCGTTTCCTTTTAGGATTTTAAAAGAATGAGAGTATGTTATGCTTATGTAAACTTGTAGTGTGTATCCACTCCCCTTGGGCTTCATGCAATCTTGGATGAAGAGAAACACTCCAAGTTTACAAACTTTTTCGGTCACCCCAAGAACTTACTACGTATCCACTCCCCTTGCGCTTCGTGTGATCTTGGGTGAAGAGAAATAGAATTTTCTTGTCTTTTTAGAGAGGGCAAGTACCATGTGATACATTCTACAATGGAGAACGCATGGTGACATTCAAACCCATTTATCAATGGGTTATATAAATATTGTGAACGCAAAAGCTAGTAACTTGTATTCATGAATGGCTACTTATCATGCCAACTCATGCGAATGAATCAGTCACTTAGGGGAAGCTAGATACTTAAGTGTCTCATGGGTTTTGCACACCTCATGATGTTCATGATGTCATTAAACACCTTTTCTTAGCAACCTATCCTTGTTTTTTGAAACGTACTATGAAGTAGTGCATGGGAGGCACACCACTCCCAAAATTTACTTACGTGCGTCTGGTTTTTGGTTGAGGCAATAAAGAAAATATGGAAGGGACTCTTTTTCTTGGTGTATCAATACAATACATTTTCTTGATATAGCCTATTTGTCCACTCCATCTTCATGGATTGCATCATTCCTTCGGGGATGAGGTAAGCCTACTAAAAAGTATGTACCTACTCTCTAGGGTTGTTATTGCTTGTTCTTGCTAAGTCAGTTTGACACTTTACTTGGTTTCAAAATAATTCAAATAAACATCAACATGTTCTTCAAATTTCAAACCTTTGGACTTAGTGTGGACACTAGCATGGCACATGGACATTCACATAGCATGCTAGTGTCCAAACAAATCACGCTACAAAACGACAAGAACGAGAAAGGTACAAGGTTTAACACAAAGCTGACGCACAAGGGTAGCTACTTAAAAGGGGTCTTCACCATCCTGAGAGGGAAAAATGGCTAATGCAAGGGCTAAAATGAGCCTGTAACATAAATGCTAAGGGAGTGGACACTAAAGTGGATACAAGAATGTATGTGAAATTTCAAGGGGTGCAATTTTACGAAATTACAATTTGTTAATACATTAAAATAACTATAAGAAAAATTTACATAAAATAAGACTCAAAATGAGTATTAAATGGAATACCCATATAAATTTTAAAAAGATAAAATTCAAATCACTTCACAATTCAATGAAAACCAACATATTAATATTATTAAGAACCACATTGATTATATATAGTAAAATACAAAAACTAAAATATCTATTATATAGTCAAAATACATTTCAATATGTTGGTTAACATGTCAACATTTCATTCTTTTTAGCACAAGTAAAATCCTTACATTGAAGTGTATCTTACAAACTATAACAAGATAAAATATGTTGATTGATTGTTCCACCTTGAAAACTAGCTTTCCTATGGATGTAGGGTAAAAAATAACTTAAAATATAGAAACGTGTTTTTCAATCAAATACTAGTTAAAACTCTTTAAATAAATGTACACATTGCTTTAATAAGAAATTGAATAGTGCTTTTGATAAGGTTTTGGATCAAATGCTAGATATTATTTGATTTGATATTTTGATTAATGATGTGATTTTAACACCACATCTATGAATTATATCTTAAAACTTCTTTACAAAATTCTTAGTATTTTTTCTTCATCCTTTGTAGTTTGACAAGTGATATGAAATAAATGAACCTTTTATTCACTTGGGTTTGTAGAATGAATATTTTTTTAGCCATTATTAACGTAATATGGCTCATCTTACGTATTTGGTTTCTAGTCTATCAAGAGCTTTTGCTTCTTGAAAAAAATATAGACATTGGTTTTGGGTCATCATAATTACCTAGCTTTCCAAATATTGGAGTCATTCAAACACCTCCTTTAGATCAACTTTTAAGAAACCAAATAAGATTGTCTACAAGGCATTGTACATTGTCCACCATTGAAAGACGGTGATGCAGATCGTCTGCAGCTGAAGAGTGTAGATGAAGGGCATTTAACATAAATTAATAATTTATTAAATATCAAATAGAGGTTGTTTCGACATGTTCATCCGATTCCACATTCATTGACCAACAAGCGTGCTTAAAAAATTAGAGAAAATTCAATTGAATGGATAGGGAGAAAATGACTTATTCAAATATCCAGCTTGGAGACAGAAAATACGAACTGATCAGTTCTAGAAATTCTTTTGGAGCACCTATGAGGGTTTTGATTCATAGGTGGTCCCATGGTACGGGCTCTTCTTTCACAAATTCTTTTTTTTTTATTTAGTAAAGTTTTTGAACGAAAAAAGTTTTTGGAGCTTTTATGAGGGTTTAGATTCATGTTGGGGTGGTCTCATGGAGTTCTTATGAGGGTTTGGATTCATGTGCAGGTGCTCCCATGGTACGCGCTCCTCTTTTCCTCACAAATTCCCATTTTCTTATTTAGTAAAGTTCTATCAGCCTCTATTGTCACCTTTCACAATTTTGATATATTTACTCAACAAAATAATTATATAAATCTTTGATATATGTATTTTCTTCAAGATATCATATTTGATAGTTGTTTCACATTTATTAGAAATTTGCAAACAACATTCATTTGTGTCTCTTTATATATTTTACAATGTTGTTTATTAAAGAGGTGACAATTACAACACACAACAATTTTTTGCTATCTTTTATGATTGAATGGATATACATAGGTTGTTCTAAAGCTCCATCCTAGCATAAGTTGGTAGCATTCCACCAAGTGTGAATTAGATAGGTAACATAAAAGGTAGGTGAACACTTCGACAAATAAATAAAACTAACAAAGGGTTTGATGTTAACTAAATTGTTTATGATATATGATCCTTAAGATATTCTATAACACATTTTAACTTTTTCCAAAATTCTATATATGTCGTAAATAACATTCAAATTAGTGATAAATGTATTCATCATTACAAACCTATTTTTTAAAAGTAGAATATTTTTTCTTAATACATCCTCTAGCTCTCCAAAAGAAAAATTCCACATGACAATGGTGAGAAAACTATACATAAACTAGAGAAAACTCTATCTAGCATCTAAAATGCCCACACATTTCTCAATAGACATGAGTTTTTAACTATTGTATTATATATTATATGGTAAATAGCTTAAACTTCAAGCTAAGATAATATCTTCCATTCATGAATTTCTTATGTTAAATAATTTGAAAATCTCGTTGTTGTATCAATTGGATCATATTGAAGTCCAACTTTGCTAATTCTAATTGTTTTGAGTTGAAAATACTACAACAATTATAACTTTACAATGTTACATTTTTGTAGAGATCTTCAAACAGATTTAAAACATTCAAATTTATGCTCTATTGAAAATTTGAAATCTTTAATGTTAATTTTTAAAAGTTTTACAATATGAATCAAGATCAAATGAGTATGTTTTTTTTTTTTTTAAATAAAAGTGGTAAGCCATTGAAATATTTCATTAATATTAAAAGATTAAATATCCAAAATTACTACAGACGCAGTATCAACTCCTTAAGAGTGAATATACAACCATTTTTACAATAGAAGATGATCACCACAGAATCCCCAAAGGCTTAAATTAGCCGATAACAAAGAGAGGTGGTGGGCATTTGAAACCCTAACCACACTCAGATTTTTCATATCCCACATTTAGAAAAGAAGCCATAACAGTAAGAGTGAAGAAGAATGAGGCACCACCAGAGTATACAAAATTACTGCAGACACAATATGAGCTCCAAAAGAGTGAAGACAAAGCTAATCTTACATTAGAATATTTTCACCAAAAAACCTTGAAAGGCCTAATTTAGTTGATACACAGAGATCTAGAAAGAAGAGATTTACAAATTATCCAAGTTGTAGAACAAAGAAACAACATTGCAAAAAGATGGTGGGCATTTGAAAACCCTAGCCACATACACATTTTTTATACTCTACTTTGAGAAGAGGTGATGCAGGAGCATCCAGTGGTGTAAGGGCAATCTTGCATCACCCAAAAATAGTTAAATTTCAAGTTTATCATTTTTTAGATGTTTTTATATTTTTGGATACCCTTTTCGTCATAATGAAATTCCCAATTTACGGTTTTTCATTCCGGTTCCTGGGTTGAAAGATATTGCAGTTTTAGTTTCCCATATTTGCACCTGAAAATCTTTCGAGTGGGATTTGAGGCACTTAGAGCTTTCGGAATGGCCCCGAAACTTGCCGAAATCGGTGTGGCTAATATTGAGCGCGTTCTTGACTTCGAGACCTTTCCAACTGTTCGAACGGTTCATGAATCGGAGTCCTGGATCAAAAGTTATGACCCCGCGAAGTTGGTGCACTTTCTAGAAGATACCATTGCAAATGCTCTTTTGAAATTTGAACTTCATGTTGTAAATTTTCAGCCAAACCACCTAAACTCAAATTGAATGTTGTTTTGGCTCCAAACAAATGAGGAGCTCTATTTATGGGCGGGTTTTCTAAATTTTGGGTAACTTTTTGGGGACAAGCTCGCATATTGTGAAAGGGTTATTTTGTAGCTTTCTGTAGCTTGCATGTGTTGTAGAACTTGGGGATTTGAGATCCTCTGCATGTAAGAAGTTCCATTTTTTGAATAATAAAATTATTCTCTAGTTTGTGGTTTATTTTCTATGTCTCGGGTTTGCGCCCTCATCAAGAGGAAGCCACATCATCAGGAGGGGGAAAGTATGGAGAAGAATGTGGCTCCACTAGTGCATTCCTGATTAAGAATTGGATAGTGTCATACAAATTTTTAATTGAATCAAAAATTGAGTTACCCAAGCGAGAGAGAAGTCTATGCAAATGACAAGAAAAATTATAGGATCAATCATCTAACAAACCATGTGCCATCGAGCTAAGAAGGGCAGTCAGAGAACGATTAGAAAACATTTTTTTGTAGTATAGGATATTGTTGCAAGTATGAAGGTGTTGTCATTGATTTCAACTAGTCAACTAGTTTTTGTTGCCATTGATGTCATGTATGTTGGTTATTGGTTGTATATTTGATGTCATGCATGTTGGTTATTGGTTGTATATGTCGAGGATATTTAGAAAATTGTAATAAAGAAAGTTTACAGGTATTTCATGTTTGTTCTGGGTTTTTCTCTAGAACGTGTTGCTATGCTAGTGAGGATCTGAGGTATTGTTCATGATTGTTGGAAGCTGTTATATCCAGATTTTGGGTTTCTAGATCCTTGTATAGTGCAAGTTATGTTCACCAGTTGTGAACCGTAATTTTTTATGTATCTCACTAAGGTCCGAGAGAAATGTAGTTGCTTCAAATTTCTTCATGTTTAAGTTTTATGACTTGTGGCTCTCAAGATAAGTTGATGAGGTCATGTTCAAGTGAAATTTATTGACCAAAAAGATTGGATTATGTTAAGGTTGAGTGTGCTTAATTGGATTATGTGTTTTACACTGGTATTGGTTGACCTTATGTTAAACACTACTTATGAATTTCATGGGAGTGTGTTGAGGTATGTTGGGACTTATTTAGGTCCTCATTTAATGTATGTTTGGGTTTCCCTTATTATAATTCCATCATAGAATGTTTTGGCGCTAACTTAATTTGAATTTGTAAATACAAATGGTGTATGCCAACTTTGGATGAGTTTCAAGGTTGAAGATCGTATAAATATGATTTCAGATGTTTGAGAATTTTGTGAATGAATCCAAGAGAAAAATAGATGTGAGATAGATGTGAGATAGATGAGAAATTGTGTGTGTGCGATGCGAGTTTGAGCAGATTAGTGCAAAATTCAAGTGGAAAGTTCCTGGATGTAGTGAGTTGAAGGTGTACTCTATCATTCAAGCATGCCTACAAGTGTGTGAGTGAATTGTGGTGTAAATCTTTGTTGCATTGAGATTTTTTTTCTCTTCATAACAAATCCCTTCTCTCTTCTTTTGTAATTATGTGGCAGTGAGCCTTTGTATTCGGTTTTGATATTCTCTATATTGTGAGCTAATCCTTACCATGGTTTTTCCCTTATTGGGTTTTCCACATAAATCTGGTGTTATTGTGTGTATGATTTTACTTCTTTTAGTTTCTACTTTTGCACTTAATGATTAATCACATAAGCAGAGCAAAGGATTTGTGAATGATAATTGATCTAATTTGCGGTGGAAGTGTTAATTGCTATAACTGATTCACCCCCCTCTCAGTTGTCTTGCTCAATAGATACCACCCACCATATTGATGCCATGAATAATACCATATCTATCAAGTGTTGGTTGAAGATCCGAAAGCGGAAAAACATGTGGGAGGAGATAATTCCCAGCTAGAAATTTTACCATCTCTATACACCAAAGCACATCCATTAAGTTAGATAAAAAAAAGATTCACAATTTCATTTGGTAGTGCCCTAGTGTGGAAATCCAACTAGTCTCAACCTAGCACCATGGAGATGGCCTCTGCCACTTGTCTGCATTTGATTATGCATGAACTCCTCAATTTCTCAATTGAAAAAGGTACGGTGTCATGGACTTCATAGTATCTTGCAAGTATATAAACTTTGAAAGACACCTCCATTGAGCTCAACAGAAGTAGAAAATGTATACATTGTTAAAAATTCCACTAGAAGATATATTAATAGAACCAAAAAATTTCCCACAAAATGAGCAGAAAACAATTGCATGAGTTTAATAAATAAACTTGTAATTTTATTGTACCATTGAGAGGTGTGAATGTAGTGAGCCAGAGAAAGGAGCACCTAGATACAAACCAATTCCTAGGAAAAAAAATAGCTATTGCAAATGGAGAGTGTCAACCAAAACATATTTAAACTAAAGTCTTTTCAAATGTGTTTAAAAATAAATGCCCCCAACAAGGAGAGTCGTCAAAATATATTCTTGCCAACAACCAACAAATAAGGCATGTTTCTTATAGGCTAAAAAAAGTGGAGAGATATACCCACAACCAATGACAAGTATATCCTAGATTTAGCCATGCCAAAACATTTTAGCTACCCCAAAATAGCCACACCGTGCGCTAGGTATTGCAGACGGGGTATGTTATCAACTATTGAAATTACTTACTGGTGATCTTGGAATATCTATTTATGTTAGTATAAGCCCTTAATTCCAACCTAGACACATTGGTGTGCCAAACATGCTATAGATTTAATTCTATCTATTACATCATATTAATTAGAAACCTAATTGATAAATAGATTCATATTTTTAATATGAAAAATATCAATAGCTATGGATACCTCTTTAGAAAGATTGGTATTGTTAATATTTTTTTAGAGTTTGTTTAAAATATGTAGTAGAAAATTCTTTGGCATCTTTCATAGCTTTCTTTGCCAAGAAATATAATGAATAAGCTTACAATAAATTTAGAACATTTCTTATCTCCTCATTTGATTGACTCTTTAAATAAAATAATTGTCCATCTTTACTTTGAACTATTTCAACATATCTACACTAATATTAAGTTAGAAGCAATTTCATGATTTTTAATAAACTTAAAGTAAATATAATATTAAGGTTTAGTACTTTCATGGGAAAGAAATTTTTTATTAATGAATTCAATAAATAAGACTAGAAGGGTTATTATGTTGAAAAAATAAATACAATGATATTCAAGTTTGTAACTACAATAAAAATAAAACTCTAATTTATAATCTAAAATTTAATTACAATAATAAGATTCTAGACATTTTAACAAAATATATATTAAAATAAAATATAAAAAATAATTATTAATAAATAAAAATATATGTTTTGATTAAAAAAGTAGGGTAAGGCCCCTAATCCCGAACAAAACATAAACAAAGAGACAAGGACACCAAGCCCACCAGTTCAAATAGAGACAAAGGCATATAGGCCTACCAAAAACTAGTACAAAGCAAAGGAGAAATAGTCATTGAGAGATATAACCAAAATGACACACAAGCCTTGAAAAGATAGGCACATAGGCCCCAAAAAACCAAAAAATAGTAAAAGAAACCTACTAACAAGAAACTACTCCTTATGACTATTAATTAGGTTTCATTATTGCTTGAGAAGTTCCAAGTCATTCTTCCAGGTGTCCTTAGCTTCACCAAAAAAATCCTCCTTTGGGGCTTCAACATCCCATTTATCCTCCTTTTGTTTCATTTTTCTTACAAGAAACTAATCCTTATGACTATTAATTAGGTTTCATTATTGCTTGAGAAGTTCCAAGTCGTTCTTCCAGGTTTCCTTAGCTTCACCAGTAATATCCTCCCTTGGGGCTTCAACATCCCATTTATCCTCCTTTTGTTTCATTTTTCTTACTTTAGATTGCCCAGAAACCATTCCAAATATGACCCTATTCATGATCCCATAAGTGATAGATATCATGTAGCTCAATGCACTATCAAGTCAGCAAACCCTCTCCTATAGGTTTTCAATACAATTCTTATAATACTAGAGAGTACCACTTCACAAATCCTCCTCCTCCTCCAAGATCACCAAAGCCTTAACATTATCTTCCTCCTATTACAGGTCTATACCTTCCTCTTCTTCCTCCGTGGAAATATTAATTTCATTCTTGTCATTATCCTTTTCCTCTTCTTGCTCACTTTTATTTTCATCATAAAATTCATTCCCAATCACCACTTCTAGTTCTTTTTTTCTAGTATCAAGGTCCTCCTCAAGCACATGGAAATACTCTTCATCTAAAGAACCATCCTCCTCTTCACAATCCACTTCTTCCCCTTAATGTTCTTGTTTTGGTTTTGCTTCACCACATTGGCCAACATGGCCAATCTTCTCTCACCTTTACCACTACTCGAATCATCCAATTGGCCCTCCTCACCCTCATCTAGTATTTCAATCATGACCTTTTTAGCCATCATCTTTTCATCAATGTTTGAATATTTTTGTTTTGAGCAAGTGGGGTTTGTCGAGAATTTCCTTTTTAGAGAGGGAGGGGTAGATTTTTTTTCCTTTGTGATAGGTTGTTTAGAAACAACACTATGTTGGGTAGTGGATTTTGGCTTCTTGCCAAGGTTGGGGTTAAGTTTAAAAAATGGGGATTTTCCTTAAAAGGCTTAATTTGTAGAGGCTTAACATTGTTTACCGAACATGATAGAGGGGTTAGGGAAAGAATAATTAGTCTTTGAATTAGGCCTTGATGCAGTAGAGGGGGGCATCCTTTGGCCCTACATCGATGTAGAGAGGAAAGCAAAAAGAATGGGATAATGATTTTTTCATTTCACCTAGTATGATTAAGGAAAGGAAAGTGATAGCCGTGAACAATAGTATATCTACCTTCGAGAGTGAATTATATCAATATATACACTCACTAGACCATAGGGAGTTGACAATTTCTCTATGTCATAACCATTTTAGAATTGCTTCAGCTTCTCATCCTTGTTGAGGAAACTATCAATGAAATGTTGCTAGTTATCGCTGCTCACCTTCGCAACTTTTATGTCCTTGCAATCCAAACCTATTACCTTAGCAATAAGTTTTGGGTTACCTTGAAGTTAACACTAATAATCAACACCTTACCCTCCCTCCATGAGTTAAAAAAAATTATGTAAGTGTGTCATTGAATCCCTTCATGTCTTGAAAGAAGGGCATCATTCTAGAGCTTCCTTGAATAACTTCTAGATTTCAACCTTTTGTTTTAGGGGCACACAAGATAATGGTTCTGAACACTTCCTTGGTACACCCATATTAATTCCACAACCCTTCCATCTCCTTCATAGGGATTTTTGAAACACAACAACCACACCATAGCAATAGATATCTTGTGGAAAACAAATGTAACTAGAGCTAAATTTGGAAATTTTGTAAAAGTGATGAGATAAATTGTATGTCGAGGAATGATCCAAACCATTAAAATCAGATATTTGGAAGTCTCTCCACTTGTCTTTATGATAAAGCCCTCAGTAATCCAAATGATTTGAATCTTATGCAAGATCAATATAATCTATGGATTAGACTCGAGGCTCATGTGAGCCTAAAGCTCACCATGCAAAATCATAAAATCTTTTTTATTAAAAATGTCATTGAGGCAAGGAGTGATAAGGTGATAGTCTAATAAGATTATTTTAATCATTAGGTGGGACTCCCATTTAATAATCCATAAAGCTTTGAATACGTAAGCTTTATTGTGCTCATCAATTAAAATGATGATATTCCTTTTATCCTTCATCACACTAAAACAACCCCCTCCAACTCTAGATTTTTTTTGTAGGCAACAACTTATAATAATATAAAATAGGTGTTTTGAAATTTCCCATTAATTAGCTAGGAGGAATCTGACTGTTTGGGTGTAATACTTTATCCCTTTCCTTTGCATCATTTTCTTAGCATTTAAGTTCATATTTCTTGATAGAGAATGAATAACTAGAGCCAATGCTCATTTGTCAACATTAGTAACCATAACTATTACGTCCATATTGAGCATTATTCTGATTAATCCTTGATTTATCTATTATGAGGCATTCTTTAGAGACAATTTCTTTAATTCTTTAAGGGGTATCCTCATAGTTTCAACTCTACCACTGTAAATAGGAAAGCCCCACATTGGAAGAAACATATGCTACTTTGTTCTCTGAACCCTATATATGTACAATAATTTATATTGATTAAGGCTTTCAAACATCCTTTTGCGTCATCCAAAAAAAATTGATCCTCCAACGGAGCTTCAGCAGCACCCTTAAGAATATCAATAATAAATTTAGAGTCATCTTCTATATAGCTACTTTGTTAAATCCTCTTTCTTTAACCCTCTTCAAACCCCACCATACAATAGTTTTGATGCAGGAGCATCTAGTGGTGTGAGGGCAATCTTGCATCACCCAAAAAGATGATTTCCATTTTTGTTCCTGTTGTTTTCTTTTTGTAGATGTTTTTGTATTTTTGGATACCCTTTTCGTCGAATAAGAGTTTCCAACTTTCAACTACTTTTCGCTTTTTCTGCTCAACTGCTATTTTTAGCAGGTTTGCATTTGAAGTCGTGGGAAGACAGAAATTTATGGGAAGGTTCAGGATGGAAAAATACACAGTCTGGTGAAAGAATCAGGTCAAGATCATTCACGACTTGAAAGTTATTCAATTTTCAATTTCTGCTTTTTGCCCTGAAAAACCTTCCGAGCTTAGTTTGAGGCACCAAACGATCCCGGATGGGCCTGAAAATTTGTGAAAACACCAAAGTAGTCCGCCAAAGGCCTACTTTGCAGAAAATCGTCTTTTCGAGAGCTTTCCGAAAAGGTATTATCATTGAAGATCCGACGGTCGGATTAAAAGTTATGGCTGCCGGAAGTTGGTGCATATTTTAGAAATGTGCTAATTTTCAACTGTGAATTTAACTTGAATTTCAAATTGTAATTTTGGCGCCAAACCGTCAAAAATCTTATCTCGAAGGTTGTTTTTGGTTCCAAACCGAAAATCTATTTAGGGGCTTGTTTCTGATTTTTGGGTAACTTTTTGGGAAAAGAAGTTCGCATGCTGTGAAAGGGGATCTGGGTAATTTTCTGTAAGTTTGTAATTTGCATGTATCACAGAGCTCGAGGATTTGTGATCCTCTGCATGTAAGATTTTTCATTATTGAATAATAAGAAAGTTTGCTAGTTGTGTGCATTATTTTTGTGTCTCGGGTTTGCTCCCTCGTCAGGGCACGTTGAAGGGGTCGAAAGGAAAGTTTTCCTGCTGCATTACCCTCTTCGTCGTTCGTCGTTGCCCTCAACGCAGCTCCAACGATAGGTGGAAACCTTTTTCCATGAGCATCTCCCCCATTCAACATCCAACCATCATTGCACACCCATTTTGGATGCCCTAGCCCCTGCTGGAGATGTTTTCCTTTTGCAGCCGCATGTTCGTGACCCCCCCATCACCATTTCTTTCCCCCATCGCCATGACACATAGGGAAGGTGATCAGGACAACAATCATCCAGTCGCCCACCATCAAACTGCACCAAACCATTAGTAGAAGCCCTACCTACCGAAGCAGTCATCATCGAAAAAACACAAAGCACCGAAGTCAATATGTGGTTACTCATGACGGCCTTTTTGTACCACCTATTGGTTCTATTTATTTGACGGTCCTGGTTGGACCTAAGTCTATTGATGTTCCATTTGTTGTGATTCCCAAATCTGACCTATTCAAAGTGAGACTAGGCATTCCATGGCTAGTTTCCATGAATATGATCGCATCGGTAGTCCACAAGTGTTTGAAGCTCCCTCACGATGGCACAATGCACACTATTCATGACATTGGGTACAAACCACTTGCTTTGCATGGGGGATTTTTGTTAGATCATTTTTGGCTTGCTTCGGTTGGACCTTTTCCACCTCATGGAGATTCAGTGTACATGACTTATTTTAAGTACAACACTGGAGTTCCGACCCCTAATGCTATCTTTCCTCCTTCATTTCATTCTATTTCTATGTAGGCATCTATGCATGCACATCAATGTGCTTTGTCTTCTGTGCCTTCCTCCTCGGGGGCTATAGACAAGCATGCTCCCTTAGGTAGACCTCCTTCTGTTGAGGTTTCACAACTTCCAGTGGTGTCCTCTATTCCTTCCATTGTGCCTAATATAGGAAAAAGAAAGACACCCATGTTGGTGAAATCTAAGCCTTGTGTTTTCCAACTCCTAGTTTTTCCTACGATCACTCACCCTAGCTTGGATGGTAAGGGGAATCATGAAACCAAAGTTATTTCTTCTCATGTTGCTCCTATGTCTTAGCTCTCGATGCCTTCTCTTGACCCTCCACCCGCTTCCAAAGAGGAGAAAGGAAAGGAGCTCGCGATCAAGACTCAAATCTCTATTTTTGTGGCACCTCTTGTTCCCCCTAAGGAGCATATTATTCCATCAGTAATGACTGTGAGGATTAATACTTTGATGGAGTAGGAGACCCAAATTCTTTTCAAGATTCTATTCCTGGTATTCATAACTGTTGGAACCAACTTGCGCACGAGCGTAACCATCACAAATGGGCATTAGCCCAGATGCGTGATACCTTGTAGAAGACCAAGGGTGAGCCTTCCTTCTCTGTTTTTTCTTTTGTCTTTGATTCTATTGGTTCTATTCTTGTTCCTGTTCCTGTTTCTATTGCTTTAATTTTTCTTCTAGATTCCTCGATGGATCCTGATCAACCTTACCCTAAGCGGGTGTAAGTGTTCATTGCTCCCTCTTCAAAGCCTCCTTTGATCACTTCTTTACCTGATCTTCCTCCTTTTTTTGAGCTCGTGGATATACTTCACATGAAGGTCATAGCTACTGTGTCTCCTTCTGCTTCTTTCCTTTCTTCCACTTTTGATGTGAGGGCTTCATATCCTCCTCTTAAGCATAAATTAGAGCACGAACTCGTTTCGAAGGATGGTCATAAAAAAGTCTTCTTTGTCTTCTCCACCTCATTCTAGTTTGGTTTATTCTGTTCTTATGGTGGAGTCTCCTTCTCCAAAGTTTATCACTATCCCTCTTCTGGAGGTCAAAAATGACTCCCTCATTTCTTGACCTCCTTTTGTTCAATCACTGCACTCTACTCCATAGAAGTGCATGTGGGACTCAAACGATATTCTGACTTTGTCATCCATATTTGTTAGATCGATGACATTAACCTCATAGGAGATCCTAGATAAGGACATTTAGGCAGCCTTATCCTTAGCTCTTGTTGCAGGTGAGTCGCTTGACACTGCTATCATTCTCCTCCCTCTATGAGCTTTTCCTCCCTCTACGAGATTGTCCTCCCTCTACGAGCTTGTCCTCCCTCCCCTTATGATGATCTATATTGGGAGCAGGATGAATCGTTAGAGGTGCTTGATTAGAGCAGTACTTATTCTTATTTGTAGATTAGATTTGTGTGTTTGTTTGTGTTCCCTTGTACTTGTTTGTTTATGTGTTTTCTCTCCCCTAGAGGACCCTTGATAACCTTGTAGGTACTTGGATACAAGATAGAAAATATGTCATAACTTCTATATGTTTCATCATTCTTCTATTTGTCATAAATTCATTTTCTTTTCACACTAGGGATGATGCAAAGTATTAGGGCATTTAGGCCTCTTCCATGTTGACCCAAGTTTTTATTTGTCTTCATGTGCTCTTCTTCTTGTTCCAATCTATTTGGGGGGTTGATGGAAGTTCATATAATTTATACTATATATACATTTATGATCAATTCTAACCCAATACTTGGATCCCCCTATGCTTTCAATCTCTTTAACTCTGCTTTTTCTTGATGTTGTGGATTCTGTGTTATCCCTCGCGTGATATCATTCCATGAATACATCTCGCTATGTATATCATGACATGTCTCTCTCTCTGTCTTTCTTCTCCTTCAAATAACTTGTGCTCCTCTGTGTAGCACATATCATTCTAAGGGGGAGCTACCATTTAGGCCATTCTTATTTTTATGAAATATTTCTTAATATGTCTTATAAACCTTGATGTCTTATGATCTTGTCATCTAGCTTGGGGGCAACCTAAATAGAATTATCTTTTTAGTGACCGTCTTGCAACATAGTTTGTAGCACTCAAAGGCCTATTAGCTTGCTGTATGGTCTCTAGCATAACATAGCTTGCTAGCCATACTTATCAACATCGTCTTTACATCTGATTAGATTTATCACGTCTATTTTTCTCTTTTTCACCTAACATGTTTGTTTGCAGCTAACATGTTTTTGGTGAATTTGTAGTTAGCTTTACAAGATAGAAAACCTATGTCCTCTTCATGTACTGGCTCATCTTTATAGTTGCATGTATAGGGTCAAAGACCTATTTCCTATTCATCCTGGGTGTATTCTCTTCAACTTCTTTCTCTCTCTGCTTTAGCTCACATATGCTAGAATGCATATGCTCATTAAAGTGGGGGAAAATGTAATAAATTGTATCCTATGCAATTTCACATCCCTCGAGCCTCCTCTTTAGATAAATTAAAGATAATAATATAATTTATATTTTTATCCAACTTTAATTTAATCCTTAATTTCTTAATCCGTTTGCTTCCTATCATTAAGGTGGATTTATGTCTCCGACGAACGCACACCACACAAACGTCTATGCATCGCATGAATGTCCCTAATAGATTCTTGAATGTAGTAGCCATTCAACGTTATGTTTCTTGCCTATCAGAAAATGTAAAACCTATTCTAGCTCGCATATGCGCTGGGACAACTCTTGCATGCATAAACCTCCTTAAAACACTTCATTTTACATCTCTCTTGAAACAACAAGAATTTTCATAATATTTTCATTCTCTCTTGCTATTTCTTCATCACAACAAATTTTTGCCTCCATTCCACCATCTCCATTGCATCTTCTTGCTTGCACAACCATACTACATTGAAGCTTTGGTATTATCAACATATCTATCTCAAGCTTGGAGGTTGTAGCCTATCCCTTTCGACATTCTCATCTTGCTAAACGAGGGTAACTGTGATTTCTTTATTGCAATGTCTTTTAATCTAGTTAGCATATTGTTCTAGCATATTTATTTCTTCTTCTATCATGTCTATTTTATTTCTCTCTATCCCATTTGGTTGTTCGTGGAGGTGGAAACATCAAAGCAGGGATTTGACTAAGGAAAATCCCTAAACAACCCCAACATTTTTCCTTGGTCTTATGTGCCCAGGTACTAAAGATATTATTTGTTGGAGGCTTCATCTCTTGGTTCTGTGTGAGAATTTTCTTCCTTTCCTCTCGCTTATCATCCATCTTTCGTGTAGTTTAAATTACTCTTTTTTTATTATCTGTCATTTTCTCGCATTTTAAAAGTTTTTAGTTATCAAAAATGTTAGTAGCCACTTTGCTATTTTCTGAGACATTCTTAGCTTTTGGTCTACAGGAGATGCCAACGCACAACAACGATGTCTATGTGCCATGTTGTCATCCTTGGACAAGAACTCATTAGTTTTCCCAGAAGACCTTTGTGACCTACTCTTTCAGTTTCTAGAACTCTCGCCTTTTAATTCTGTGTAAATCATAAACAAACACTCTTCATCATTTTATCTTGTTACCCGAGTTGGGTCTTTTGAGGTAGTTGAGGTCTATTTTCTCCTTGTGATCTCATCATCTCAAGAATTTTTTTTTGATTGAGGGATACTCTCCCTTCAAATCTGAAATCAAACACTTCAACAAGAACAAAAACTAATGTGCAAAAATCAACAACAAGATTATAGCTTTTATATTCAACTTCTCCAACATATTTTTTCCAAACTTTAGAAATGCATACAAAAAACCTTTGAAAACATGATTACAACAAATAAATCAGTCTCATGGATTGATGTAAAACAATATAAATGAGACTCAAACTGATCTATGATAGGAAATTAACAAACTACATCAAAAACAACTCTTTCCCTTCACATACAAACCCAACCCACAATCTGTAGTGGCAATCTTCAACTTGCAGTTGTTCCTGTCTTACACAATGATTTGAAAACCTCAAATTTCTGTCTTCAAACCCTCATACCTGCAAAAAAATGATTTCCAACAACCCTTGGAGAAAAATCTATTCCTTTCTCCTTCCACTCCCCCTTTTGGCCTGCAATAATGAATCCTTTTCTTCTTATTATGCCCTCCTTTTTGCCTTTTTCATCCAACATGTAACTCCCAAGAATTGAAACGCCTCCAACCTAGAAAAATATCTAAAATAAAGAAATAAAATATTAAATATGCATTTACAAGCTCCAAAATAATCCTAGGAAAGATTAGGCCAAGAATAGATGCATTATGGCTTTTCCAGTCCACTCGAATAGTGAATAGAATAGAAAAAGCTGAACCACTTGCTCTTGGGAACCCAAATTCTTCATGCAACAATTGAGGAACAATAAATGAGTTGTCATAACTTGTAACTCCCAAAATCCCACGTCCAAGAAGGCATATTTGAATATTTTTCTTTGAAAATGCCACAAAAATGAGTCCAAATCACCATAAATTTGCAACATACAACTTGGAAAAATATTTATCAAATATTTTACGCCTTATTACAAAAATTTATTCCCTACAATATTTAAAGACCAAACTAAAGCAAAAATTAAAAATAAATATTTTTTTGGTTGATGTAAGATTGCGAGTCAATCGTGGATGCTCCTACATCAGACACCCAAGGTAGACAAATTTTGTGAGCTTAGTCTCTTAAAATGGATTTTAATGGTAGGAACATCCTTTTAGGTTGTAAATAACCTTCAAAAAACTCCATTACTAAATTTGGTACTGCCCATGAGTTCTTTCTCCTCTTCTAGCACCTAGTCGGAACAAGCTTCCTTCTTTGAATTTGCTCTTCACTGAACCTCCTGAATGCAGAGTCAATTCCACCATAAACCAACCACCTCCCCCAAGTGTATATCACACTCCACTTTGATCTTGTGGGATTCAATCCACCATAGTCTGGCCACCACTAAAATTGCACTTGCGCTAAACTCTGCAATACCACACAAACCCTTTTTTGCATACCATACGCCACTAGCAAAATATTCCTGAACTAACCCATCCATAACTTCCAAATCATCATTATTCTCAAATTTAATAAAATATGATTTACTATTATCTTTTTCTGCAACCTCATCACACTCACATCCTTCTTTAGAATAATATTTAGAAAAATTGAAATTTACCTTGGTTCCATCCACTACTGCAACTTCAACCTTGTCTTCAACATGATGTCACTATTTTAATGCCTTTAGAAAGACATATTGATTTTGAAAATTGATCTTTCATATTCAAAACAACATTAGAACAATAATAATGAGATTCATCATATATATTCTCTAACAAATATCTATTCAAGTGGAAATAATTTTATGGAATACCCTCTTTAGGAGGTAGGAGAGTCTTATAGTTGACAATGGTATTATCGTGTTGAGTGGGGGACCAACCAAATTCATAAGGAAGGAGTGTCTAATGATGAAATATGGTGTTTGAGGTATTGGAGTTGGAGTGTTGGGGTGTCACTTGGTGAATCTTTGCAAGAGTGTGGTTGTAGTGATTCTAATTTGACTAGGTGGATCACTAGATAAAATTATAGTTAGCTTGTTCTAGGTGTTGAGTCTACATTATTCTAATTCAATCCAATCTCCTAAGAGGGCCAAGTCTCATGCACAAAATTATTCTCTTGCATGCCTTCTTTCATTTTCCTCTTGGATTTGTCTTAGGATAGTTGCTAGCTCTTGACCTTGCTCTTTGTTTGGTATCTCTTGTATTGGTTGAGTTGATCTTATCTCACTTAAAATCACCTCTATCCAATTTTCCCTAACTCAAGACAAATCTGAGATACATTGGGTATGAAAACCCAAGTGATATGGATGAGTGAAAATTTAGGAGATTAGATTTAATGAGTTTTCTTTGTTTCGAATGATGGTTGATGTTTTCTTTGAATGATTTTTTGATCTTGATTTAATTGTTGATAATTTGAGTGCTTAGTTGCTGTTGGTGGCCTTTGTTTTCTCACATGCTTTTGATTGATAATTTAATTAAATGATTAATATATATGCATGAAAAGAAATGATATTTTATCTTTTTTTTATATTTTTCCAAAATAAGGTGTTGTCCAACTAGCTACTTTGCAATTTTGAAGACATCTCGGTAAAAGCACAAAGCCTTGTCACACTTTATAAAGGAAACAACCAACACTAATCAAACTTTTAAACTTGAATCACTAAAAAGTGGCATATATGTTTTGAATTTTGAAATGATGTAAACTAGTAAATATGTATTTTTAGTATATTTTATGTTTATATTTTAAAAAAAAAATAAAAAATTATTTAAAACTA
Source organism: Sequoia sempervirens (assembly GCA_007258455.2). Lineage (NCBI taxonomy): Eukaryota > Viridiplantae > Streptophyta > Pinopsida > Cupressales > Cupressaceae > Sequoia > Sequoia sempervirens. The sequence goes on from VDFB02075321.1 coordinate 287,024,049, forward strand.
GTTTTTAATAAACTAACACTATAATTTAGTTGCTGATAAAATGCTGAAAATGAAGTTGCATGAGACGTCAAACTTTTTATAGTAAATTTTAATTTTTTCTTTCAAATTTTTTGTGTATTTATAACTTGAAACTTTAGTGCATGGATATATTTTTTTCTAATTTTGATAAATGTATATTTTTAAATTAATATTAAAATGTGCCTGAATCAAAAATAGTTGTTTCCATCGGACGCCAACTTTCATATTAAATATTTATGTAAAATAGAAAAAAAATTATACCATCTTGAAATACATTCTTTTATCTAGTGCATTATATATATTTTTATTTATTTTTAACAAGTTTTAGTATTTTTCCTTGGCATGGTAATCAATCTAATATTTTGTGCTGATAACCTACTTTTAGTAAAAATAAAATAAAATATAAATAGTAATTAAACTATTAAAATAAATATATTTTTGAAAACTACACTTATGGATCTACAAAAGGGTATTTTTTATATTTTTAAAAAAATATTATTTACATTAGTAGGAGTTATTGAAACTTCAAGTGTTTCAAATAATTTTAGTTTTTTGGTAAATTGAACTCAAAGTGGTGCTCCATATATTTTTAGCCAACAATTTTAGTTGAAAAAGTTGTGGAAGTGTCTAACTTAGCTAGAATGAATTTTATTAGATCATATGTTTGACCAAAATTGATTTTTAATTAGAAATACTTAAATTCAATTATGTTGATAAGTTTGTTGAAAGTGTGACACAACTTTGTACTTTTACCCATCTATATGATCTCAATGTAATTTAGAGTAATATTCTATAAGAATTCTAATTTTGGTTTGATTGGTGTTGAGATTGTTGCTTTTCCAAATTGATTGTTGAATAAAACTTCAAAGCTAAATTCAATATAATCTTATCATATAAAAAAGTTTAGTCTAGCAACTCTAATCCATACAATGACAAAGTGTCATCAATTTGGGAAAGATTTGAAGCTACTCTAAATTATAGTAAAAATTCCATTTTAAAATAAACTAAGTTATAAATAGAAAGAAATGAATAAGAGACACCTCACATCTATAAGTTACCAAATTCTTGGTGAAGTTTTAGTAGTCTTGAGGGGCTCAATTTTTTTTTCCTCTCTATCCTAGGTAATCCAAATGATGGAAGAAGGGATAGGGAATATAAAAACAAGCTTAGGAAATAATTGGAGGATTTCTATATCTAATTGTAATGGCATGAATTTGCACCCCTTGCAAATTCCCCATTTTCATACCCCTTACCTTAGAAATATGAAATTTTGATGATGCAAACCCGACATCTGCCACCTCTCCTTGTCCACTTGATAGCTTGTTTACGTTTCGGTTGAGGATTTTTTTCAGGGACGTGCACGCGCTGCGTGGACATTTGCCCGCCACATTGCCATCTTGACAAGATTCTTTCCTTTGGAATTTGTAGAGGCATTACGTTCCTCCATTGGACGCGAACTGTAACGCCTCCTACCCCATTGACCAACACAAAATGGATTTTTTGCCTCCATTTTTCCTTCAAATTGCTAAAACATTCATTCACTCTAGCTTCTGGGATCAATTCACTCTTAGCTTCAATCTAGACACTCACACACTTTCAAGCTTCACCACCTCCATTGTAGTTGCAAGCTACTACTTTCTTGGCTCCTCCTCTATATTGTTGCAACAAAATTGTTGGAGAACTTGCAAGCTCACGCCTTCCTCTACTTGCCTTGAGAGCACGTGGCTGCGAAGGTGATATCCACTATTGTCATTTACTTTTGCATCATCACTTATGTAGTAGCATATAATTGTGTTTTGTGTATTGTTTGGTGCTTCCATTTGCAATACACTTTCTTCATCATCTTCTACATCATTGCTATCTGGTTGTCCATGGAGGTAGAAACACCAAAGCGGGGTAATGACTGAGGTAGTCCTCTAAAAACAACGTCAACATTTTCCTTGGTCTTGTGTGTGTAGGTACCTTTCTATTGGAGCTATTCGAAGGATCGAGTTGCACGAAGTTTGGTATCGCTTTCTTATCCTTCTTTGTCAATTTGAAGATAAACTAGTTAAAGTATTCTTCTTGTTGTACTTCATTTCTATACTTTCTTTACATTCTGTTATAGCATAAAATCTATCAGTCAATTTGTTAGCTTGTTTCCTAGTGTTTTTAACTCTTCCTCACACTCTTTGTCTGTACAGACACCAATTTCCCACTGAGATGCCAGTGTGTCACGTTGGAGTTTGTGTCCTACACTGCCATCCTCAAGTAGTGACCTATTTGAGTCACAAATTGAAGTCTGGGAATCAGATCGTTTGACTCCTTGAAACATTTGGGTTAGTAGGACAGTAGCAACCAGATTGCTCTTCTTTTTTGACCTTAGCTGCTTAACCTTTCCAAATCATTTAGCAAGCTTGAGGTAGATCAGGGCAACATGTTGCTTAGGACCCTCCCATGACCTAGGATCTTAGAGTAGCCAGTCCCTTTCCTCTACATTTTGGTGAACTCAACGTGAACATTGTAGCGTCTTTTTCTTTGTGTCGAGATTCTTCCTCTCACGCCTTGTGTGGGTTGTAGACTTGTGCATTGTGAAGCTTTATGAGATTTACGACCCAATCTACAATCTCCGATTACGTTGTTAGAAGAAGCGTATGATACCTAGAGATGGATTTATCAAAGGTCACTAGTGGTCTCACTATTGGTCTCACTTCTTAGGAGATGGTTTCAAGTGCAGAGGAAAGTTTCTTTGGGGAGACCTCTCGTGTCCCTACTCCTATTTCTCCTATGGCCCCACCTCTGAATGAGGACGATGCTCTCTTTATTCCTGCAAAGCACCTCCTTGCTTTAGATAGGAGGCGATTGGATTTTGCAAATCATTTGGGAAAATAACGAAACATGGCTAGGGCTGCTAGGCTTGTCAATGAAATGAGATATATGCTAGACAAAGATTAGATTGGCTTGGAACTTCTTCAAGGCCTCATTGACATAGTGGAATTATATGTCCCTTCATACAACTTTAGATCGGGTGTTACTGAGGTTTTGGGCTTGAGACCTTTGAAAGGAAGATAGGTGTCTCGATGCCCATCACGTTGGTATGCATGGTTGAATCAGGCCCTTCCATTAATACCACCCCCGTGCTTGAGGCACCATCAATTGTCAAAGTAAAAAAAATTCCCCGGGGTTTTAGTGCTATTCCTCCTAATTCTGGAAGTGGTGATTCTGTGGGAAATGCTAGTCCTGGTGGTGGGAGCCTTGGTAGAATGGGGAGTGGTGGTTCTGGTGGCTCTAGTAGTGGTTTTGGTGGCGGTTCCACTGGTCCTGTTTCATCATTTGATCCTGTTTTGAATGCTTTGCTATAGAACATGGGTCAGGTGCAGAATCATCTGACAAACCTATCTTAGGTCACCTCCCAGTCAATTTTTCAACCTTTCTTTCATCATAGTCCTTTATCAATAGCAATTATAAACACTCCTATCCTCCAAGGGATGGAGATTATGAAGTTTGAGAAGTATGGTGGTAAGGGAGATCCATAAACACATGTATCAACATTCAATGCCATGTGTACAAATTTCTTCCACCATGATGCCTTAATGGATAAATTGTTCCCAAGATAACTTAAGGACACAACCCTCGAATGGTACTCTTCCTTGCTTGATAACTACATATTTTCGTTCGATCAACTTGTGAATCAGTTTATCTAGCGATTCCAACCAAACATTGGACTGAAGATGGCCTTTTCAGACCTTGTTTGATGTAAGCAGGGAGAGCATGAGAAGATAACTGATTTCATTGATTGGTATCAAGTTCTATTCTCACATATATCTTACCCTTTTCCCGACTTAGATGTGTAGAAGGTTTTCATCGACAACTTGCAGAGGTCCTGGCAAGAGAAGTTTGCTTTGATGAAATACACCTCTTTTGTACATCTTTGTGTTGCATTGCGGGAGTACCAACAAATGATTCCCTAGTTCGGGGGATTTTCCTCGTGTTCTCATTCTGAGGGTAGGCCTATTGTGTTGATCTCTGATAAAGGTAAATCTGTTGTGAATGTAGTGGTTGTGTCTAGCGACAAAGGCCTCAAACACAACAAACAATTCACAAAGTTATCAAAATCATACTCTTCTATTCTAAAGAAGTTATTGAAAGACAAAGTGATAACCTTGCCATATCCTCAACCCCTTACTGACCCTTACCCCGATTGGTATGAAGAGAACACATTCTTATAGTACCATCGAATCCTCAGACACGATACCAAAAGATGCATGTGCCTGTGTCATGAGATACAAGATCACATCATTGACAGTACTATCTTCCTCAATGGGAAGAAGCAAAATGCGAACAAGTCTATGGTGAAGGCTAATTGCGATTTGTAGATCTACATGGATCCCTTTTTGTTTCACTCTGTGAACTTAATTGTTGAACCTCCTGGTTCTACTTCCACTGAGTTCTCGAAGTAGGTAAACATTGTTTCATTTACACCTATTCCTCCTGCTCAGCCTACGAATGAATCACTAGCTATAACTTTCACATCACATGACCTACCTATGAACATGTACAAGCATCCTTCTCCTTTATACATTCCCATTCGCATCAACGGGAACATTGTGACTGGTATTCTAGTTGACCCCGTGAGTCGTGTGAACATGGTAACGAAGGAGACTCTTCTATTAAATTTTCTACATAGGGAGAAATATGAAAATTTGAAAACCATAATATGTATGCATGATGGACTCTCGGTCCCTCCAATTGGTTCCATCACCCTCTTAGTCTTGGTAGGAGCTAGGACTATAGATTCTCCTTTCAATATCATCTTGGAGTCAAACTTGTTCAGAGTGAAACTAGGCATCCCATGGCTAGTTTCCATGAACACAATCACTTCAGTAATCCATAAGTGTTTAAAATTTTCTTATGAGGGCTCTATGCACGTTGTGCATGACGTTGGATATAAACCTCTGGTGTCGCGTGGGGGCTACTTGTTAGATCACTTTTGGCCTGCCCCGGTCAGTTCACTTCCTCCAAGGATGAACTTGTTGTATCACACCTATGTCAAATACATGAATTGGGGCATAGCGTCGAAGGTGACCTTCCCAATCTCCCCTTACTCCATTTCAGTTAAAGGCTCTATGATTTTATAGTAGCATACCACCTCCTCCTCTCAAAAGGGGAAGGGGATGTCTGCTCGCACCTAGGATCCTTCCTCTTCTACTATCTCATCTGCTTCTTCCTCTCACCACGTTGTGGCACCTTTGGTATTTTCTCCCATGCCTCACATGGGGAGTCTGATGGCGCCCGCTTGGCGAAAGGCCAAGCGTCAAGTATTTGAACTTCCTATCTTACCCATGATGTCAATGCCCGTTGTCTATGGTAAGGGGAAGGGTCCTAATGGAGTTGTCCTTACATCTCAACCCCCATGACCTCCTATTGCTCTTGCCCCTCAGGCGGTTAATGGGAAGAGGCCCATTGCTAAGGCGCCTATGTCTGCTTCTCCACTTTCCGTCGTTTTCACTCTTGCACTACCTGCTCTTGCTCCTATCTAGGAGGCTGCTCTTCCACTGACAACGGTTGTGGAGGACACACCTATGGAAGAAAAAAAATCCTCTTGTTCCTTCTCAAGCAGTGATTTCTAGTTCTTAGAGCCGATGAATTTGGCTTGCGTGTGAACGTAAGCACCGGAGGAAGGCTATAGCTTTTGAGAAAGCCGCCTTATAGAAGGAAGAAGAGGAGCCATCGAATCCCTGTTTTGACATCTCTTGCAGTCTCTCTCTCTTTTTTTCCTTCCGCTTAGTTCCTGTCGCCTTGGTTTTGCTTTCGAATCCTCCTGTGAATGTCGGTGAGCCTCACCTCAAAAAGGTGCAGGTGTTCATCGTAGAGCCTCCTCTTCTAATGTCCCTTCCAAACATCCCTCCATTCTCGTGGCTTGTGGACATGCCAAACACCATGGTGGAGTTTGCTATGGCCTTGTCCTCTTCCTCCTCACCTTCTACTTCCTCTGTGGGGATTTCACATCCTCCAATTAAGTATAAGTTGGAGGATGACCTTGCTTCCAATGGAAGTTAGAAGAAGGGATCACCTTCTTCAGGAGAGGGTTCTAGTTTGTCTTGCGTCGTCTTGGTGAAGAAGGAAGCCCGGATGTCTCTTGAGTTTGTCATCGTGTCTTTTGACAAGATTAATGGTGGATCTTAGGTGCTTCCCCCATCTCCCATCCAATTAACACATGCCACTCTTATCATGTGCATGTTTAACTTAGTTGATGATGTCCTGGCTTTGTCAGTGATGTTTGTAAGATCGATGACTTTTACCTCACAGGAGTTGAGTGAAGAAGACCTTGAGGGGCCCTTTTCCTCAACTCTTGTCATAGGAGAGTTGGAGGGTGCTCCCCTTGCTATCCCGCCCTTGCAGGCTCATCTACCCTCCCCTTATGATGATCTAGATTGGGAGAACGATGACCTCCTGGTTGATGAGGACTAGGAGAGTGCCTCTTCTTTATTTGTAGAGTATATTTGTGTGTGTGTGTGTGTGTGTGTGTGTGTTGTGTTCCCCCGTGATTTTTTTTGTGTGTTCTTGGAGGACCCTTGTCGTCCTCGTAGGTGCTTGGATATAGGAGTGAAAATGTGTTGTAAGCTTCCTCTATATGTTGCATCATTCTTCTATATGTTGTTCCTTGATTTTTGACAATTGGGGACAATGCAAAGTGTTGGGGGTATTTAGGCCTCCCTTCCATGTTGACCCAATTTTTTATTTTTTTTGTTTTTATGTGCTCTTCTTTAGATCTGGAACTTCAGGGACTTATGATCTTTCATTCACATATATATCATGGGTTACCTATAAGAATTGATTTTACCCTGAACTCCTATATCCTTGTGTCTTGATTTCTTCATCTTTTCTTATTTTTCTTTATTAATATTTCTCTCTTCTTTGCTTGCTTCTTGATGTTGTGGTTCCTATGTGTTTTCCCTTACGTGTGCAACAATATTTTCACTTCTACATCTCATCATGCATCATGGGCCACAACATCTCTGCATTTTTTTCCCTTTCCTTAGGATGTTACGTGCTCCTTCAGTTCACACACACCATCCTAAGGTGGGGATCCTACCTCTCCAATTTTCAAAAAGGTGTATTTGGTGACCAATGAATCCCTTGCTGAAAATTTCTACATTTCTCAAAATCGCATCCTTTAATAAGGATCCCCTTAACAAGATTTTCTTTCAAAATTGAATTCATAGCAAAAAGAATTGAAAATTTTCCTTCGAGGAGGCCATTCTTTTTTTTTAGATTCCTTGATGAAATATAATCTTTCAAAAGGATTCCTTGATGACAGGATTGTTTGCGAAAATGTCATCGCTTTTCAAATAGTGTCCCTTTTCATGGGTGACTTGCAATCTTGAAGGGTTCTTGAGGGACCCCTTTGAAAGCTTCTCCTTCAATTGTTTGTTTTGAGATATGACTATCTGTGTACATGACTTTTTCTTGCCTAATATGTTTTTTTTGTGAATTAACATGTTGCTTTGCAAGACCGAGCACCTGTGAAGCTGCTTTTACAATCAAGCTTGGAGGATTGAGCACCTTGTCAAGCTTTCCTTGTAGGACCAAGCACTTGTAAGGGCCAATCAAACTTTGCAGAGCCTTTCATTTTTGACTCCCCAAGACCAAGCACCTGTGGTACCCCCTTTGTAGGATCAAGCACCTATGAAGCGCTTTCATTCTACAGGACTGAGCACTTGTAAAACCTTTGTTCACTCTTTACGAGATTGAGCACCTGTAGAAATTTTGTTCAAATTTCCATAGGATTGAGTACTTGTGGATCCATCTCTCCCGCACGTCCGAGCATGTCAGATTGCGGTATGCTTCCTTGATGGTTCAAGTATATGTTTTTTTATCTTTTTCTCTACTTTACCTTGCATTCATTGACGCATATAAAGTGGGGGAAAAATGTAATGACATGAATTTTCACCCCTTGAAAATTTCCTATTTTCATACCCCTTACCTTAGAAAAATGAAATTTCGATGATGCAAACCTGACATCTGCCACCTCTCCCCATCCACCCAATAGCCTATTTGCATGTCAGTGGAGGAATTCTGTTAGGGACACACACACATTGTGTGGATGTTCATGCACTGCGCTACCATCCTAACAAGATTCTTGCCTCTAGAATCTGCAGAGTCGTCATGTTCCTCCATTGGATGTAAACCTTAATGCCTCTTTCCCCCTTGACCGATGCAAAATGACTCCTTTGCCTCCATTTTTCCTTCAAATCGCTAAAACATTCATTCACTCTGGCTTCTGGGATCAATTCACTCTTGGCTTCAATCTAGACACTCACATTGTTTCAAGCTTCACCACCTCCATTGTAGCTACAAGATGTTGATTTCTTGGCTCCTCTTTGTTGTTGCAAAAATGTTGTTGGAGAACTTGCAAGCTTGTGCCTTCCTCTACTTTCCTTAAGAGCACGTGGCTATGAAGGTGATATCCACCATCGTCATTTACTTTTGCATCATTACATTTATGTAGTAGTATATTGTGTTTTTTGTATTGTTTGGTGCTTCCATTTCCAATACATTTTCTTTATCATCTTCTATATCATTTTTATCTAGCTCTCTGTGGAGGTGGAAACACCAAAGCGGGGGACCTATTGAGGTAGTCCTGTAAAAATAGCTCTAACATTTTCCTTGGTCTTGTGTGTGTAGGTTCCTTTTAGTTGGAGCTATTCAAAGGATCGAGTTGCATGAAGTTTGATATCACTTTCTTATCCTTCTTTGTCAATTCGAAGATAGACTAGTTAAAGTATTCTTTTTGTTGTACTTCATTTCTTTACTTTGATTACATTCTGTTATAGCATAAAATCTACCAATTAATCTATTAGCTTGTTTCCTAGTGTTTTTATTTTTTCCTCACACTCTCTATCTGTACGAATGTTAGCACCCCATTGTGACGCCAGTGCGTCGCATTGGAGTCTGTGTCTTGCACTGTTATCCTTAGGTAGTGAGTTGTTTGAGTCATATATTGAACTCTGGGAATCGGCTCGTTTGACCCCCTGAAACATTCAAGTTAGTAGAAGGATAGTAGCAATCAGATTGCTCTTCCTTTTCAACCTTAGCCACTTAACCTTTCCAAATCATTTAGCAAGCTTGAGGTAGATTAGGGAAGCTTGTTGCTTAGGACCCCTCTGTGCCTTGGGGTCTCAGAGTAGCCGACTCCCCTTCTCTACACTAACTACTACTAGACTGATTATCATGTATGCAGTTTGTCTTGTGGCTAGATTTCAAGATCCTAGAGAATCACATGTTTTAGCAGTGAAGAGGATATTTAGATACTTGAAGGGCACTCTAGAACATGGTTTTTGGTATCCAAAGGATACTTATTTCTCTCTGAGTGCTTACACAGATGCTAATTTGGCAGGTTGTGTGGATGACAAGAAAAGTACAAGTGGTGGTGCATTATTTCTTGGATGTAGGTTGGTGTATTATCTAAGCAAGAAGCAAGACTCGGTATCTTTATCCACTACAAAGGAAAAATAGATTGTAGCAACATATTCCTGCACACAGGTGTTGTGGATGAGGTAAACCTTGAAGGATATCAGGGTGGTATTGATGAACCAATTTCTATCTTCTATGACAATACAAGTCTTATTAACATTTCAAAGAATTTGGTGTTGTGTATTATCTAGCAAGAAGCAAGACTTGATATCTTTATCCACTACAAAGGAAAAATAGATTGTAGCAACATCTTCCTGCACATAGGTGTTGTGGATGAGGTAAACCTTGAAGGATATTAGGGTGGTATTGATGAACCAATTTCTATCTTCTGTGACGATACAAGTGTTATTAAAATTTCAAAGAATCTGGTGATGCCCTCAAGGACAAAACATATCTCAATCCAGTAACACTTTTTGAGAGAGAAGGTTGCAAAGAATGAAGTGAATTTTGAGTATGTTCCCACAAAGGATCAAGTTGCTGATATATTCACTAAGGATATTCCTAAGGGTACTTTTGAGTATCTTCGAGAGAAGTTAGGGGTTATTACCCCCCTCTTTGAACTAAATGCATAAGGATATGCATTAGTCTAGTGGATTTCAAGATTCACTCTTTGTTCTAGACTGATGTTGGTGGCTACCTCTCAGGGGTCTTGTAGGTAGTGGCTTTGTTGGTTGTTGTAGTCAGGGGGAGTAAGTATTGGTGCAGGTCAGTGTTTTCCTTTGTCAGATGCGTCAAAGGATATGAGCAGTGGTTGATACAATTTTTGTGTGCTCCTAAGAAGGAGTATGCAAAGTAGTAAAAAGGAAAAGATGTAGAACAGGTACAAGTATGACTGATGTCAAAGGGGAAAAGATGCAAATGTGTTGCCATTTTCCATTGATGTCAAAGGGGGAGATAAAATAATTTGAAAAAGAGTCAGTTGAGAAAAGGAGAGTAGTAAGCCGAGGGGGAGAGAAAGTAAAAAGAGAAAAGAATTGGTATGAAGCAGTGTGTTGGTGATCAGAGTTGTTGTGCTTGTTATTGATGGTTTTTCACATCATGTGTTGTCATCAATGAAAAAGGGGGAGATTTTTGCAAGCATATGTAGTTGGTGTTGTCATTGATGTCAACAAGCTTATGTGTTATCATTGATGTATATGAGAAGGGTGTTTGTGGTGATGCTTTGATTAGGTGCATTATGTTGTCATTAGTAAGTGTTATTGGTGTCAACCTCTAGTGTTGCTTTGATATGCTTCTACTTATGGATATATGGTTGATTTGCAGTGTTGCAGTTGGGTTAGTGATGATGAGGAAGTGTTGAATATGATGAGTATATGTCTCTGGTGCTTGGTTTCCAAGTTATTTTGAGAAAATTTGAATAAAAGGAGGAAATAGTGTGTTGTAGAGGTGTTTCAGTATACAAAGTGGTGTTTTGGTTTTGATCTGCATTCATTTTGTGTTGAAGATATACTTATGTGGTTTGGATATGTTGGTCATAAGTGTTCAAAGGTTCTATATCCAAAATTTCTTGGTTTGGATCATTGTGTAGAGTGAGTTCTGTTCACGAGTGTGTGAACTGCATATTGTAGTGGTGTCTAGGGGAAATGGTTTTGCTCTGCATTTCTCTGTAGTTTAGTTTTTAGTCTCGTGGTTTTGTAAGTGTGTTGATAGGGTCATATCTACCTTCAATCAAAGTTGTTCATGGTTTGGTGCTTCAAAAGTTAATTTCTTGAGTTACAGTGTGTGGAAGATTATCTAGGTGAACATGATGAGTTTGTCCTTTAGGTGAAAGTTGTTACGAAGGAATTTGTTGGATTTCAGGGTGTTTGTGGAATATTCTAGATTGTGTTAAAGTGATGTATGTTGTCCATGAGTCATCTTTGGATTTGAGGAAGCATGTACTTAAATATTAATGGTGTACATAGGTTCGACCAACCTTGGGTGTTTACACTAATTGTGGATTTGCTTAAGTGATTGTGAACATTTGGTGTGGCGTGTATAAGTGTATTTAGGTCCTAGTTAAGTTGTGATGTGGTCCGCCTTCATTCCTTTCCACCATGGAAATATTTTGGTGCTGACCTAATTTGAATTTGTATGGTTGAGGTGCATAGCCAACCTTGGAGAATGTTTTCAAGGTCGAAGAAGGTATACATAGGTGTTGTGTTGATGGAATATTTTTGTGTGAAGTGTGTGATATGAATTGTAAAAGTTTGAAGTGTAAGTTTGTGAAGTGCAGTGCAAACTTTAATGAGTTAGACTACTATAAGCAGTGAGCAGAAGGTGTCTACAATCTTCAAAAGGACTACGAATGTATTGGTGATGCTGTGGTGGAATTTTCTATTGCATTGAGATGGATTTCTCATTGCAACATCCTTCTTTCTTCTTTTCTATATTTTGGTAGTGAGCCATTGACAGTGATCCCTTCTTTCTTCTAGGCAGTGACCCCTCTGACAATAAGCCTATTATATTTGGTGTTGCAATTAATTTATATTGTGAGCTAATCCTCACCATGGTTTTTCCCTTCTTGGGTTTTCCATGTAAATCTGGTGTTTTGTTGTGCATGGTGTTGATGTATTTCAGTTTCTATTATTTTCTTTTATGCTTAATCAGTTTAACAAATTAAGGGTTAATTAAGTTGATGTGGATTTGAATGTTTATGAGGGTTTTAAATTTTAATGTAAACTGATCCACCCCGCTCTTAGTTGTCTTGTGCATTCAACATCATATTCCCTCAACGTATCCTCCAATGAACAATTTATTTCTACTCTTTCTAATTCTTCAACCACAACTACAACTTCATTCTTACTTGCAAATAAATCATAAAAATAATTATGAAAATCACATATCCCCAATGGTCCTTCTTGTGCTACCAATTGCTTCTTCTCCATTAAATTTTCAGCTTCACCATCCAAATAACTTTGGATTCTTCTCATCTCTTCTCTTAAAAACATTCCATCCTTGTTCTCCTCAACCTCATCATCAAACTTTAGACCATTCGTGTTCACTATTTCAGCTTGCAAACACCCTTCATCCACTTCACACAACTCACTCCACTCACATGCCATCGCTGCAACTTGTGACTTAGCATCTTCTCCACTTGTGTGGGTTGTCAGGCCATATTTTCTTCCTTACATTATTTTTCTTGAATTCTCTCTTCACTGTCATCTTTGAAGAGAACACTCTTCTTCTCAATTCTCTCCACCTCACTAGAGAGACTTACTTCATCACACTCACTCCAATCCTCATCTCCTTCCTCGAGATAGCATTCTATCCTCTCTTGGTGCCACTCATCTTCACACTTCTCATTTGTTGTCCAACCACCTACACATGGTTCCTTCACATACATCTTCTCTTCAATTTCACCTTCCTTTTTTTTCCCACCTTCAAGGGAATCCAACCTTTCTTGGAGTTTCAACAGGTCTTCATAAATAAAATCTGAAAACCCTCTTTCTCGTTGCTCCATAAGAAAAATTCTTACTGGTCTCTTCATGATCCATCTCATCCTCTTATTTAAAGACATCCTTTCACTCTCTCAATCTGCAACTTTTGCAAGCTACATACACACATAATTTATAGAGCCAATGCTCTCTAAAATTGTAGGTACTCTTGCAACAAAAAATCACACTTACTATCCTTTACCCAACCAAGAATCTGGAAGATGCTTCTTGAGCAAGACTTCCTCTACCCACTTTCCCTCAGTGGAGGAATTTTATGCACCTTCTACTTAGCTTTATCTCACTGGAGGAAAACCAACTATTTCACACAATATTCAAACCTACAATTGTAAAATCAAACATACACACATTCTATCCTCTTCAATTTCTTCGATTTTATAACTTTTCATAATGAGCTTCACCTTATTTTTATCTCCTCAACAAACCTTTTACCAAGCTTTGATACCACTTCATGCAATTCAATGATGGAGTACCTTGCCAAGTAGTCCACCCTTGTAGCCAAACTCTTCAAAATTCACACACATTCATTTGTTTTACCACAAAATTTAATTCTCACTCCAATTACCAATTCAATTGACACACTATAATATGGAGGAATTGCAACCTACATGTATGTATTCTTTCATCCTTCAAATTAATTAATTCACACATTCAATTCAACACAAATATGAACCAACTCACAATTATATTTTTCTTTGATTTGATTTTTTTTTTAAAGTTTATACACAATCATTTCCAATAACATAGAGTTTGTGCCTACAAATTCTCTCTTCCAAATCCAACACCCCAATCCTGGCTTCACCTACAACTCACAAATTTGCAATTACAATTCTATTTTTTTTTCTAAATTCTCCTTCTTGGAGAACTCCCACGCCCCCTCTGGTAATCTAGACTTGTTTCTATGACTTCTAACCTTGCTGGGATAAATTTCACACCCCACTTCTTCCTCCTTTTTCTTGGGAAAAATATGCCAATTTCCTTGTTTTGATAACTCTATTAAAAAACTCTCCTTCTTCAACCCAGGTGTCCCACTTCCTTCTGTGCCTATTTTTCAAAAAAAATCTTTGATTTTTTCCCTTAATGTCTATGTCCTCCTCTTGGCAACACCCCTTGTCTCTCCAATTCCCAAGTAATAAAATTACATTTTGGAAGGAAATGTATTAAATTTACAAATTCTTGCCTGACAATTAAATTTACAAATGCAAATGCTGGGTGAGCGTAGGAATTAATTTAAATAATTAATTCAAATTGAGATCCATAATTCTCCATGTGGCAGGGAATATAGATGAAGTGAAATTAAATTGAAAGAGTATTAAAGCTCAAACTCTTCAATTGGCTGTAACACCAAAATAGATTTCACATTTTAACTAATGTTTTAGGTTTCAAATTTTTTTCTATCTTTGATTTGAAGATAATTATTTTTTATAGATAATGGGGTAGTAGAAATGGAAGGTCTATATGAGATATGGGCATTTACTGCTTAATTATTAAGAATTTATAGATAAATGCATATACATCAACAAAAAATATCTTAACCAAAAAGGACTATTAGACCTTGTTATTCCTAGAAAGAATGTCAAAAATATAATAGGTTATAATGTAGAAGAAATTTTATTTCTTGTTACATTCAAATCTAGAACTACAAATGCAAATTTTAATGCAACTTTGACCTTATATTTTATGGGATGAGGAATTTTATAGAGTTGAAAGTGCTTTTGGAAAGAATGATACCTCCTCTTCTAGGAGTTGAGATATAATTTGTATAATGCTCCATCTTAGGTATGATTTCATAATCTCTACATGGATGCAAAATTATCCCAACCTTTAAAACAAGAAAGTTTTGTTGCAAGATGGTGTGTCCCTTGGTCTTCCTTGTCCAACATGGCACTTGGGTTTGTGACATGGCTTAACCGCCTCCTGTGGATCTTACATAAAGTATTGAGCATTGGCAGGTCGATCTTTTGGTGCAACGACAACCACCAATGTAACAATTGGTATAAGAGCTGAGGTCATAGGTTCAAACCATTCGCTTGCACTGGGGGGGATTGTTGCAAGATGGTGTGTCCCTTGGTCTTCCTTGTCTAGCATGGTGCTTGGGTTTGTGACATGGCTTAACCGCCTCCTGTGGATCTTACATAAATTTAGCGGTTGTATCGAGCATTGATAGGCCGATCTTTTGATGCAACGACAACCACCAATGTAACAAGCTTGTGTAGCTATATGTAGAAATAATGATAATGAATGTGATATGGTAAGATTTCATGTATACCATTATTATTTAATTATTTAATGTAGTATTCTCATATCCATGTAGTTCAAATCCTATAATAAGTACAGTTTAAAATCCTAAACATAAAGCTATATCCCTTTCACCCATATTGTGAAAGATATAATGGTTAGAGTTTATTTTCCTAAAAATGGTATACATGTCTATGAGAGAATGTTCAATGGATACATAAACCTTAAGTTCATTTCTAAATGGTATAGTCATCTATATCCATGCATTTTTGTACAATTTCAAAATGATTACACATTTAAAGAATTAGGAACTTCATAATGTTATTCAACTAAGTTTTCTACTTGATTTTTGAATCTAATAATATATTTTTAACACCTAATTATTACCATTGTTATAACATAATGACATCATAGGGTTCCATAAACCCACATATCTAGAGTACAATTAATAAAAACACGTTGGGAAATACTCATAACCACACCTAGAATGAATATATATTATAGAACATCAATCTTAACTTTATTTCTAATCAACCTTTTAGTATGTAGGAATGGGTCTCTTGATTGGAGAAAAGTTTAAATAGCATAGCCAAAATTTTAAATGTAGAAGTCCAAAATTCTAAATATGAAGTATAAAAATTAGAACCAGAATTTAACAATGATAATTGACTCATCTCCAAAGAAACAAATGTATTGTGATCACAATTCTAGAAAAAATGAAACTAAGTGATTGTGTGACCATGAGAGGAAGAGAGGAAAATGGTAGCATTTCATATTCTTACATACACATTTTTTAGTCCTTAATGTGACGAGTTGCATAAAAGTATATTATGATAATAAGAAAATAGTAAGCATTCAAATACATTTAACAAGTGATGGTGTTAAATTACCAATGTGAATAACACAAAAAATGACAAATCTATGCTCCTTTTTTAGCATATAATGCATTTTTTTATGTCTTACTGCAAAACATATGATGAAAAAATTATGTTATTATTGAAAAGATACAATTATAATTATAAATCATCAATTTTAGTAAAAATAAAATACCCTCTAAGTAATCATCTTGACACTTATTGTGACACTCTTGAGTATCTTTGGATATAATCATCAATTCTAGTAAATTAAAATACCTGAACTAAGTCTCTTCTTTATTTTAAATTGGTTGATACACACAAATGTAACTTAAGAGGGGTGCAGCTTCGGGTGTTGGCCAGATCATGCGAAAAAGATGTTGACATCCTCTTCAGAAGATAAATAGGGAGGGGCATTGGTGTCCTCCTCCTCAGGGTGTGTTGAAAATCAACACAGATGGTTCTTCTCGAGGAAATCCTGGTCATGCTGGTATTGGGGGTGTTGGGCAGAATAGTTCTGGGATTGTTGATTTTATCTTTTCTATTTATAAGGGTTGGTATAGTGATCCCACAATATTGGTTTACAATTTTTGGCCAAACTGGACACTAAACTGATTTTTTCTAATTAAATCTCCACTTTCAGGCACCTATAGAGGCTAAACCGTGAGGAATTTGAAGATGATGCAAACTAGTGATTTGTGACATTTTGTCTGTAGATTCTAAATATATTTTTTTCAAAATTTTTGGAATCAAATTGCACTTCTTTTTCCATCTCCTTCGAAAACTAGTTTTTTTAGTAAACACCATTTTTAATGAGTGATGCTCACCATATACAATATAATTTTTTTTCCACGAAGGATAAAATTCTAATTTTTCCAAATTTAGATTTGTAACTACAATATCTAGCACTTTCATTTGGTTTCATAGTGTTTTATTGGATATTTTTTCCTTAATCAAGTTTCAAAGTCAAACCAATTACAATTTAGACATAGGCAAACCATATACAACATAACATTTTTTTGTATGTATCGAGATTCAATTTTTTTTTTGTTCGATCAAGGACTTCAATATCTAGTGCACTGATATTTTTCAATTTTTTTTTTGATAATCTGCTATTTTCCTACATGTGCAGAACAAAGAGCTTGATTATCAGTGAAAAACCTACATTCACAAGAAATAAAAAATAAATATAATAATAAAATTAAATTTATTTAAAACTATAATTTTTTGGGAAGCTTATAATAAGGACTATATACTCACAATTTTTTTTTTTTAAAATGAATTCATTTGATCCCCCAAAAGATAAATAAAAAGTGGTTTTTTATCAACATTTTGATGGGTGTAAAGGAGACTCCGTTATAGGTATGGTTTAAAACTAGCAGGGTTCTATCCAAGAGGGTTTGATCTAAGGTGGTTTGATCAAACCCTCTTTAATTGGAATCCTTTAAATGGAACTTTTCAAGGCTTAAATAATTATATTTTCTAAAAATATGTGATTTCAGCAAAAATCAGGATCTCTGAGAAAGTGTAAACCAATATTGTGGGTGTTGGGCGGAATAGTTCTAGGATTGTTGAGTTTATCTTTTCTGTTTATAAGGGTTGGTATACTAACAATGTGATGAAGGCTCTTTCCATTTTATATGCTATGGAGCGCAGTTGCGCTCTTGGGTGGAGACAAATCATTTGTGAATCTGATTCTCAGGTGGTGGTGAATTTGCTGAAGAGGCATCAGTTAGAGGATGTTAGTTGGCATTTGATTGTAATTATAAAATAGATTCTTAATCTATGTGCTTCGTTGGAATCTGTTACTTTCTATCACATTCATAGAGAATGGAATGGGGTTGCAGATTGTTTGGCTCAATGGGCTTTTGATCATTTGCAAAATTGGAATATTGT
>VDFB02075321.1:287042044-287070279 GCA_007258455.2 Sequoia sempervirens
CCACGACTTCAATGCAAACCCGCTAAAATAGCGCTGGAGCGTAAGTAAAAAGTAAAAGTAGTTCCGGAAGTTGGAAACTCTTATTCGACGAAAAGGGTATCCAGAAATACAAAAACATCTACAAAAAGAAAACAACAGGAACAAAAATGGAAATCATCTTTTGGGTGATGCAAGATTGCCCTCACACCACTGGATGCTCCTGCATCATGCCCCCACATCCCCAACGATGGTATTGGATGATGAGACCTGCAAGGAGGTGACCGAAAATGAGGCTTATTTCATTGAGCTAGGCCTTGTTGAAAGATTCAAAGGGTTCTAGTCGAGCCTCACTAAACTGCATCAGTGGATTACTGAAACATGGCACCCCATTTTGGATAGTGATGTGGAGATCTATCCTTGTGCACATGGATTTTTTGTGGTCCTTTTTGACAATATTTAAGATAGGAATACAATAATGTGTGATTACCTATGGAGCTTGGATCAACATCTACTTATGTTGAAACCGTGGCACCCCTCTTTCAATCCTCTTACTGATTCTTTTGATGTTGCTCCAACCTAGGTAAGACTACCGAACCTCCCACTACAATTTTGGTTCTATTCGTGTTTTGAAGCCATTGGCAACACATTGGGGAGGTTCTTGGGGGTGGATGAAAACTCATCAAACTACATGCACACAACCTATGCTCGCATTTTGGTGGAGATGGATACAACTAAGGCACTATCAACTGAGTCATCTCTAAAAACTACAAATGGATGCTAGAAGCAGTTGATAGATTATGAGGGTTTTCCATTTTGTTGTCGCAGGTGCTTCAACATTAGACATATTGTTGCTCAATGTGCTAAGCGAAGATGTGACATCTAAACCACATGGTGGAAAGACATATCCCCTCGATATTACTTGGTAGAGCAAGAAGAGTCACATAGGGAAGCTAAAGTTTTTTATGACACCCCTACAAGAAGGGATGACACTCACATGGCATCACCAAATTTGGTGGGGAAGAAAGCTTCCCCTCCATCAGGGAGAAAGAAATATTTGGAAGCTAAGGAGCCAAAATCAAGTGTAGTGATGGTTAATCAAGCGGCAAGTGCAGCAACTTTGGGTTTTGTGGATGAGAAAAGTTCCCCTCAACGCTCGAGGATGGATGAGACTCTAAAGGAATTGGTTTCATCCTTTGTAGTGGTGAACAACACTATTGTAGGTGATGCTCCCTCAATTGGAAAACCCCCCACCGTTTCCCCAAAGAAAAGAAACTGAGCCCAAAAAGGAATGCTTGCAAATCCTGAGGCCTCAGTTGATTATTCTCATGTGGTTCATGGCAGTGTCAAGAATGTTAATTCAGAAATAATGTCCTCAGGGGGAGGTCAAACAAACAGAGAAGAAGAGGAAATGGGTGGTGGCATGGCAGAGGAAAACTAGACAAAGGTGTAGAGGAGAAGGAAGAAAAATGAGCTAAAATTTAACATGCACCTCCACTCCCATTCTAAATGTAGAGAAATGGTTTAAATATATGACTAGTGTTGGGTTGTGCACATTTGTTTTCTACTTGGAACATCAGTTATGTGGGCTCAACTTTGGTTTTGTTGGTGGCTTTTGGGGACTAGTATCTGGGAGATTGTGATGCAATGTAATATCTTCCAATGGAAATGGGGGTTGCGTGCAAGTCTGTAGTCAAGGGAAACTTGCATTTGGTTTGTGAGGGGAAACCTATATTTGTAATATTATTTTTAATGATTAATCAATGGGATGTTGCCCCTTAGCAGCTATTTAACTAGCAAAAAAAGGCCATCATGGGTACAAATCGTAACCTTCAATTCCTTATATTTCTCCTTATGCAAACCATTAATAAATATTTTCTCCTCCATGATAACATTGACCCTACTGGCAAGGTCAACCATAACATCAGTAATGATGTTACCATTGACCTGAGTGGGGATGTAAAGAGAAGAGTGCTCCCTATTAAGGGGCAATTCGTGTGGTGTGAAAGTTATGTTAGGAACCTTATCCATACGAATCATAGGAGGAATAGGAGTAAATGAAACCATGTTCACATACTTGCAATGACTAGATTCAGAAGATGTAGAAGCAACCGCAACTAAATTAGCAAAATGGGATGGAAATGGATCTATGTAAATTTATAGTTGGCTATTAGCCTTAGCCACATAATTGTTCAAGTTTTTCCTCCTATCATCAAGTCGGATGGCATTCTTATCTATGTGGTCTTGGATTACATGTCGGAGACACACACAACATTCAGTGTCATGAACTAGGACAAAGTGATACTGACAAAACTTTTGTGTCATACCAACTAGGGTATGGCTTATCATCAGGAAGCGGTTTGATTCTAAAAGAGTCATTAAACTCTTTTAACATTTTTTGAAGAATACTAGCATAAGATTCAAATAATTTTGTAAGAATTATATTATGTCCCACAGCATTCTTTTCAATAAGAATGGAGAAAACATTCACTACTGCTTTATTCCTTTTAGACTCTCTTGGAACAGATATAGTTGTCTAATTATTGAGATGGGAGGACAAGGAGGAACCCTCATACTACATCACCATATGTTGATAATCTCTAAGCGTAGTACACAAATGAGAAAAGGATGGATATTTCATTAGAAATTTTTCTCTTAATGTCAACTGTAGATTCCCCATGAATACACATTGAACATTATAATCGAGTAGAGCATAGGGGATCTGACGAAAAAAAGATTGATAACGAGCAATAAAATTAGTCACTTTCTCGTGACCTCCCTACTTACAGTAAAATAGGTCGATGAACGTGACCTTCAACCTAATATTAGCTTGGTACCGTTGCAAGAACTGGTTGATTAATTGCTCAAAAGTGAAAGTAGAGTTGTCAAAGAGAGAGAAAACCATTCCAACGCAATGTCCTTAAGGGACCACGGAAACATCTGTGCTAGAAACTCATCCTAATAAAGGAAATTCATGCACATAGCAGTGAATGACGAGATGTGATTCTACAAATCACCTCTACCATTATATTTATCAAATTTCAGAACCTCCAACCCTTGGGGGATAGGAACATTTAGAATGTTAA
The DNA here is from genome assembly GCA_007258455.2 of Sequoia sempervirens. NCBI lineage: Eukaryota > Viridiplantae > Streptophyta > Pinopsida > Cupressales > Cupressaceae > Sequoia > Sequoia sempervirens. The sequence continues at coordinate 287,045,107 of VDFB02075321.1, forward strand.
GGGCCAAACAACTGCGATGGTAATAAGGTTGCAAAGTAAAATGAGAGGCAGTGTTGGCTAAGCTAGCTAATTGCGATTGCATTTGACCCATATTTTACAATAGGGTATTTAAAACGGGATTAGATGGCGAGGAAGGTGAATTAGTCATTGCAGTAGAAGTATGAACTACAAAAACATGAACAATGGAAGTTTGGATAAGAGAGGACAGAATGGTATACCCCAAGGGCATATGAGAAACCAAAACACCAGGATGGTCAAGGGGCATAGACATAGTGCTAGTAGAAGCACTAGAAAAGAGCAGAGTAGATGTAGGAATAGTGTTGGCCATGTTTACTGATGCAACAGGTCAAGTTGAAGATGAATAGCTCTTACGAACATGGGCTTTTACTATAGCTCTCAAAGCACATAGAAGATCTACACCCTTATGGTCTGAGATAGCCATGTTTCTCAGACTGGTGATAACAGGGGTAGCTTGTACATACCGAGAGTCTTCATTAAGGAAGTCCATAAAATCCTTCAAATTTTCCTCTAGAGACTGGAGTCGCTCAAAAGGAATCTTTGGACCAACATTCTAGTCTACATGAGAAGGAGATATGAATGGAGTACTAGGCTAAGAACTTATTTGAACATTCATAGGTACATCAATAGAAATTAAATGAGATGTATAACTAGATGGTAAACCCATGGTGAATTGCTCAAAATCAGGAGCCTGACGATTTGGACTAAACTGGCATCTTGAACCCATGTTTGAATGTTGAATGCTTCTTCTTACTGTGTTTCTAGAAGTTGTGGACTAGGTCATGAAACTCATAAGAGTATCACAACACTCAGTCCAACAAGCCTCCAGACAAGAGAAAAAAAAATGACAAAGACTAGAGCAAAGATGCATTCACATCAAGTTCACCAAAATGTAGAGGAGGGAATTTGCTATTCTCAAGATGATGAGGTCACAAGGAGAAAATAGCCCTCAACTACCTCAAAAGACCCAACTCAAGTGACAAGATAAAATGATGAAGAGTGTTTATGTTTTACGTAAAATTAAAAGGTGAAAGTTTGAGAAACCGAAAGAGCAGGTCGCAAAGGTCTTCTAGGCAAAATGACGAGCTCTCAACCAAGGATGGCAATGTGATGTGTGGATGTCCCCACGACATGCTTGCATCTCATACAAACCAAAAACTGAGAATATCTTGGAAAATAGCAAAGTGGCTACTAACAATTTTGATAACTGTAAACTCTTAAAATGTGAGAAAATGACAAAGAATAATAGAAATTAGAAGTAATTTAAACTAAATGAAGATGGATGATAAGTGAGAGGGAAGGAAAAAATACTCACAAAGAACCAAGAGATGAAGCCTCTAGCAAAGAAATATCTTCAGTACCTGTGCACATAAGAGCAAGGAAAAATGTTGGGGTCATTTAGGGATTTTCCTTGGTCAAATCCCCACTTTGGTGTTTGCACCACAGATAGCTAGACAAGATAGAGAAAAATAAAATAGACGTGATAAAAGAAGAAATAAATATTCTACAACAATATGCTAAGTAGATAAAAAGAAAATGCAATGAAGAAATCATAGTTACCCTCCTTTAGCAAGATGAGAATGTTGAAAAGGAGAGACTGCAATCTCCAAGTTTGAGAGAGCTATGTTGATAATACCAAAGCTTCAATGTAGTATGGTTGTGAGAGCAAGAAGATGCAATGGAGATGGTAGAATGGAGGCAAAGAAGTTGTTGTGATGAAGAAAGAGCAAGAGAGAATGAAAATCTTGTGAAAATCCTTCTTGTTGTTTTGAGAGAGATGTAAGGAGGTTTATGCATGTAGGAATCATCCTAGCGCATTTGCGAGCTAGCTGAGGAATTACATTCGCTAATAGGCAGGAAACATAAAGTTCAACGGCTACTGCAATCGGGAATTTGTTTGGGATGTTCGTGTGACACGTAGACGCCTATGTGGTACACGTTTTTCTGAGACATAAATCCGTCTTAACAACAAAAAACGAATGAGTTAGCAATTAAGACTTAAATTAAAGTTGGATAAAAGGAACATTGTATTATTGTTTTTAATTTATCTAAAGGAGAGGCTCATGAGATGTGAAATTGCATAGGATACAATTTACGACATTACAATCAATACTTCCTTTTTCTTTGTACTTTATCTTGAACACTCATTTGCATCTAATTGATTTCCTTTGTAGTAGAAGATCAATAATTTCTTGTGTATTATTCTTCATGAATACTTGTTACTAAGCATCCATGGCATATTTTCATGACTTTGACTTGAGATTATTTCATTAATTTGGTTGAGTTCTAAAGCAATGTACATATTAGATCCCAATTGACTTCCCCATGTGTCTTACTTCGATTCCTTGGCCCTTAAGTAGACACGTATAAAACTATGTTGAGCATTGCATCCTTCAAGATGTTATACCACATAAGTAGCTTGTGCATAGGAAGAGAGGACAAGGGTGGAGGTTTTTCTATCCTAAATAAATTTTCACCATTTTTCCTTTTTCATGTTTAATGTCCTCTAATTCTTATTTTTCACCCGCAAATATTTTGACATTTGTTTTGGTGCACTAGATAGTGAGAAAATTGTGTTGCAACCACTCTCCTCATCAAAGACACCTGTGTTGAAGTGTATTTTCTTCATGTAGAATTTGTGAGCTAATATCCTTTCAACTACAAGTTATATCTAAGAAAGATACACTTCAAAGATGTCCCATCCAAGTTATTTATTTCCACTTTGAGGATGTGCATGAATTTTGTATACCCAAACACATTGAAATTTGAAATGGAGAGCTTGTTTCAAGTCCAAGCTTCTTGAGGAGTGATGATATGAAGTACCTTTGTGGGTGCTCTATTTAGAAAATATTATGTTGGTGAACAACTTCTTGCTAGAATGTATGAACCAAATTTGCATATTTTAGCATGCTATGTATAATTTCCATGATGGTACAATTACACCTCTTTGTGATAGTTTTTTTGTGCATATATGAAGTGGGAAAATGTCTTTAAATCACATTTTCCTTCAAATAATCTATACTCCAAAGGTGCAAGTAATTACTTGTATATTTTGAGACTTATTTTGAATGAGAAAGGATCTCACCATCTTGATGATCAAATTCAACTTTCAAGATGTGCTTAAATAAATTACTAAAAAAAATTCTTATTGAGCTCTAGAACAAACAAAACCTTCATAAGTCAAAATTTTTGGGTCTAGAGTAGTAGAGAAATATCACTAATGCACTTAATTTTATAAGTAGTATATCATCTCCCAATAAAACCTACACATATTAATTAAAAGTGGTCAAGTTGACAAACTATTGTTTCTCACCAATTATGTTTCTAGAGTTGCCAAAATCAACATACCACACCAATTGATCTAAAGAGGATGCATTTGTTTGTGTAGTATACAAATGGTCCTCTCTATCGTAGTCCTATATAGAAGCAACATTACATTGTTGCTTTTGAGATTTATTCTTCCATCAAGGATTCTTCTTGATGTCCACTTTTGAATTTTGTTGACACTTATTGCCTATATTCTCCTATGGCAAAGGATTTGTATCAACAAACTTGAAGTGCACTCCCCTTTTTTACACAAATGAAACACTTCAACTAAGATGCAAGTTTAGTTTCTTATTATTATTTGGGTGGACTACTTTGTAATATAGGTTTTTTTCCCCTTATTGTATTGTGAAGATCAAATTGTCTATGGTGTTAGTAGCCTCATCATGAATTGATTTTTCCTAGTGAGGCATATTCACCAATTTTTCAAACATAGAATTTTTACTAGCTACATTCAAACAAGGCACAAACACTTGAAAGGAAGGGGGTAGTGCCCTCAAGATAATTGGTACAAGAGAGTCATTTGAAATTGTTCCCTTTGATACATAGATTTTTTGAACTTTTTCGCTCTCTTCAAAAATCCCTCCAACTTCTCACCACTTCAGATTTATAAACCATGTAACTAACTTTGGAGGTGAAATTTTATATTTTAACACTTTGTTTCATACAATATTTTCAATCTATCTCACGCTTATTTTGTTATGTTGGTTGTTTTGTTATGAGGTTGCACCTCATCAATAACACCCAGCAAGATCATGAGTTTGGCCTTTTGATTAACCATATCAAAATGTTGCTACTCATTGACATATGTTGCATGCCTTGTGACAATACCTAAAACTATATTTCATAGGTCCACAAACTGAAATTGGGTCTCAACTATTGTTTTTTAAGTTGAACATTTATATTCTCTCAACACTTAAGAATCCAGTAGTATTATTTTGGGAGCATTTGAAGCTATTTTACAATATATGAGGATTCATCGTTTCTCCCTTTCAATATACTTGAATTGCGTATATATCAATTGTCTTGATATACCTGCTCTTTTGATACACCCATCAATACATGGAAAAATATAATCCTTTTTAAATATTTAACAGTGCATGAAAGAGATCTTAAGGCCCATGAAAGTAGAACGATACATGGTACTTCAATAATATATGAAAGGGATCTTTGTTGTAGATGTGAAATTTCAAACTTCTTATAGATTGTGTGATGGCCTGCTTTAAATTTTATAGCCAAATAATAGTTCACAAAAGAATAAAAAATAAAAAATACAATTATATTTTTTTCTTATTACTCTCTCAATACCCCACAAATATCATTATTACATTTATAATAAATGTCAGATTCAATAATTCAACATGACAATATTACCTATAAATATGAATCAACATCATTTATACGCAATATTGGTAATTACCCAATATAACATAAATCAATCCTTGCAGCAGATCTGGCAGATATGTTTAGTGTTCAATCCGCCCTTGATCCTTATTCACGTTCGCAGTCATTCAAAATGGTGAGATACTCTCCTCAAACAATCGACGGTTCTGTACTGATTGCTCATTGCCAGAAATCCCACACGATTATCTTGGCTTTGGTAGAGAACGTTGGCAGGGATGGCTTTGCTTTGATAGATGGCAGGTCCCCAATAGACTCGCCTACGCTTCAGTAAGAATCAATTATGACAAAAGAAAGGTCCCATCATCATGTATGATGGTTGGAAAAAAAATGAGAAACAAGATATTAAATGTTCTTGTTTCTTCTATAGGTGGTAATTTTTTCCACAAGGGATAGGCTAACGTTCTACAAATCATCTCATTGCAAGTAGAGTTCTTTTGGAGAAGCATCAATCATCCATATTTCACCCAAACTTTTTCAATCAAAGTCTGATGTGTACTATGGTAACCCCATGTACATGTAAAACCATGATTGAGTCCTTGAATTATACAAAAGAGCTGCTTCTCCTTGTGCAACCCAACTTACAACTAATTTTATTACATTGCAACATTTGTTTCAATTGAAAAGATGCTCTAAAATCTATGTTTGTGATGAATGATCTCATTCATAGTCGAGGACTATTGCTTAAGTTAATATTAACTCGGCTTTTGATTATGGGCACTTTTGGTTTCTTGAGAAGGAAATTGTGTGTATTTTTCATTTCATCACTCTTCTGGCTATATTATTTTTCTTTTGTTTTTAAATATTTATGTTCTATTCTTCAATTTAAATACTTATTTGTGTTATTCTTTTAACAAATCATGCAGTCTTTGCTTAACCTTCTTTATGTTGATGCGAAGAAGCCCACAATACATTATGTATAAAGGCATGGGCAAGGCCAAATAAGCTATTGGTGCCATTGATGGCAGATTTGATAACAATGACAATGGTACCATCAATTTAATAAGGCATTACATACATATCATGGTTACATTATAGTTCCACTCAAATTTCATGCCCAATGTGAAACTTTTGAATAGACTACACAATCATAAAATGGATGGAAGCAGATTCTTAAAGAGAAACAACAATTGTCTTCAAGAAAGAAATCTTTATACTTGTACAAGTAGACTTCTTTGTATAAAATATATGTAAGACAGCTCAAACAATATCATAGCTAGGTAAAAGATGCTTAAGGTTGTAGTTTACATTTCCTCTGTTAATATTATACATTGGGATTGAGTCAATACTTGATCCAACCATGTTGCACCTCAAAATACAAACACAATTGGAACATATTTGAACACATACATCCCAAGAAAAGTCTAATAGACTAATGGTGCAAAACCTCATCTAGGTTCATTAAAACTTTTATCCCAATCACAAACAAGTCTGAGCATGGGCTCAAACTTATCTCACATTGTATTGGACGAGGTTGTTCCACTATTAGATTAAATCACTAGAGTTGAAACCCATTTGTTTACTAATCATAACCACGTATGAGTTGATAGTATTGAGCTTAGAACAACGCCAATAGAAATGGTGAAAGAGCAAACACAAACAAGTTCCTTGAATGCTACTAACATGCATAGATACTATGATTGCAACAACATTGAGGTCCTACCAAAGATGCCCTACCAAAGATGTTGTGCAAGACCCATTGTAGAGCTAGTGATGTTAGGCCTTATGATGTCGAGTCACATGATGTTGGGCCTTAGACTGTCGAGTCACATGATGTTGGGCCTTGGGGTGTCAAGTCAAATGATGCAAATTCCTCTCCACAATTATATCATGCTGCCAAGGATGTTGCAATCCATGAGTTTTGTACACGAAAAATACTTACAAATATTTATATATGATGTTATTTCCTTTTATCTTTAATATGTTTTTGCACTCATTCATTTGATGTCTATTTATGTATGTGGTCAAAGTACCTTGTAATTGATTAGATTCTTAGAATTTTTTTAGTTGATTTAGAGTGTATACAAAGACAAGAAAAAAAAATATTAAACTTACGATGGCATATTATTTTCAAACTAATAGGTCTACCAAGTTTAAGTTTTGAGTCCAAAATCAACATGCAAATTTTGTGACAAATCAAATATTGATTAATATGTTATCATATAGACAACGGTTTTACTAGTATGGTTTCTCATTTAATCACTCCTATACCAATCTTCAAAAAGGTGGGGAATTCAATTTCAAATGAAAAAACTAGACAAAGCAAAGTTTGTTACTTCTCAATTTAAAGAACTAATAGCATGAAAATTCAATGATTAAGAAAAATTCATCAAATTTGTAATGCATGTACAAGTCACTAAACTAGGATCGCATACTTAAAAAATATAAGATATTACAAAACAAAATATAGCCAAGCATGCCTTCTTAAGACATGAAAAAAAATGCCATGTGAAATGAGAAAGGAAAGGTCCTTTTAAGGTATATGATGCTTGGCAAACTGCACACCTAGAGAGCATCCCATTTCCGATTCAGGTATTGAGGATTCAAAAGTAATCCATTCATCATCTGCATAACTGTGAAAGTTTGCAGCATATAAGGCTGGGAAGATCACATTAACTATTTGAAATAATACCTTGAACAAATGGGTTGCATGGAATATCACATTAACAGTATTTGCAACGACTGGGTTTGTTGAAAAGACTTCAGAAATTTTCTAAGTATCATAGCAATGCCATAAAAATCAAGTGCTAAAATACAAATAAATTAATAAATAAATAAATAGCAATGTTAATATTAAATCTAAAATAAATATGTAATATAAAAATATATAAATATGAGACAATTGTAATAATAATATATTGGCATATTATTGTTATTATATTCTAATATTAAATAACTTAATATCAAAAATAATAAAAATAAATATAATTAAAGACAATCTAAAATATCATTGTTATTATTATAATTGTTAAATATAATTATCAAGGACATTAAATAAAGATAAATATATTAAAATAAATATAAGTATAAATATTTAATATTGAATAACATATAAATATAAACATATTAAAATAAACATCAAAAAACAAATAAACAATAGTCACCTCCAAAGAGCATGACCTTCCTTAAAGAAGTGCATCTCTTTTCAAGGTGAGAAGGATATAAACAAGTGCCATGTAGTGGCGAGTACTTGCCTTTATAGTGTTTTAATTATAAGTTTATAGACTTTGTTTATAGTAATTTAATTTTGATTGCAGTACGAGTTTAGTAACAAGGAAACAAGAAATAAATAAGATAAGAGTAGTTGGAAGATAGGAGTAGTTGGAAGAAATAAATGTTAAGTACTATAATACTCTTATATCAATGTGTAGTCATTACATATAAGGATTATACACAATTTGAATTAGCTTATTGAATAACTGTGTAATTATTCTAAGCATTCAATTAACAAGGGAAAGCTATGTTTATTTTGTGGAACTAGAATGTTCATTGTTACAATATAACTTTGAATGTGTAAATATCAATTAATTTGTTAGATGATTGTTAATAAAGAAGAACATTTTAGTATTAAATGAGGAAAGTTTTCTTTAGATATTTTCTTGTTGGAGGTGAGAGTATCTTATCATGTTGGTAAACAGAGTGCTCAGATTCAAAATATATTTTGAAAAAGTGATATTGTCAAATAAATAAATAACACTAAATATAATAGTTGTGTATCTAAACATAGAACATAATGTTTCTAAAACTATCTTAAGAAAAAAGTTATAAAGTGAGTTTATCTTTTCACCCTCAATTTATGATATTCCTCTTCTCACACCTCTTCACAATAATTTATTTGGATAAATATCAAGAGTAAATTTAGGATAGAGTTCATTACATATTCCTTATATTAGAATTCCTAAAAAATAAGAAAAATATAACGTATAATAATAAAAAAGAACCGTCTCATGATCATTAAAAAAATTTAAAAATTTATTTTTAAATATAAAAAATATCAAAATTTTAAAATATATATTAATAACTACAAATAAAACTATTAATAACTATTATTGATTGCATTGACCTATAATCCCTATCTCTAATCCTCTAAACTAATACCAATTATTGGTTGTACAGGCATATAATATAAATTTAAAAAAGATTTTTTAAAATTATTTTATATTAAATAAAATATAAATAAAATGAAATGATTATATAGTATAAGTATGTGAAAGAATTAAATAACTATTATTTAAACATAAAATTTATATAATAGTTTTGTGAAATAATTATGAAAGTTATATAAACAATGGTTGAATGTAGCCAAAATAATAGTTCTTAGTTCTCAAAACTAGGCAAAATAATAGTTCATTTTCACTTTTCCTAAAAATCATCCAATAACACACAAAACTTCCTAGCCAATCATATTGATGAAAAATAATTTATATAATTTATATAATTAAATATTTTGTAAATTCACTTTACAAAATTGAATTTAATTTTTTTTAATTTTAAATTATTGTTTTTGATTGGTTGAAAGCTAACTTATTAATAACTAATTAACTAAGAATATATTTTGAAATCCGATCGAAAAAGGGGGAATAATATTAGGGACACACACTAGAATAAAAGAAAATTCGATCAGTGGTTAAGGAATTAGGAGGAGCTTCAGTAGATTGAATCCAAGTAAGGGTAAGTAGTGGGAGGTAAGTATTATCATATGTTGAATGAATGGTTGGTAATTAAATATATTATTAATTCAGATTTTAGTTGATATTTATAAATATATTTAAATATGTTATGATTTATGAATATATATAAGCATATTTTGATAAGTGATAAATATATATTTAGAATGGATTTTTTAGCATACTCACTTTCACTAATACCCAATTGAGGATAGGGAGTTTGTGGAAGGAGAGGCGGGGTAATTCGGTCACTTGATGGATGGGCACAAGATGGATAGAAAACCTTGAGGGAGTCCACTTGGAGATTGTTTCACGCACCCTTGGCACAGTAATTCTACCATCCTTCGTTGGGGTTAAGAAAGAGGGAAGGACAAAAATCTATTCAATACATAGTAATAGGTTATATAAGAATGTGATGTTTTCATTTAAATACACTAGGGTAGTAATACATCTGCCTTATTCTTAATATGTACAACTTGAATTATTTAATCTAACTATGATCAAGGATCTGTGTGGTATTTGTTTGTTATGCACGATATGTGCAAGTCCTAAAGGCAAGTTTCATTTACAAGTTAACTGATTGGTAAATACAAAATCCCTTACCCTAACTTGTGCATTTTATGTTTCTAGGTCAAGCTAGCCTAATTTTAATAAGGGGACATTACAAAGTGAATGCAACAAGCAGGTGGAGGATCAAAATCCACTACATTTGTCAGCATCCTTCTTGCCAGTGTGAAAATTTGGGACTTTTAGGATTTATAAATAAAGAAATAAAAATTTGTAGGAGTTATAAGGAATTTTTGTATTTGGTCACATTGTCAACAGATTCATTATCAATGGAAAACAAGACATTTTGTATTGAGGGGTTGCAAACCCTAACAGCAACTTAGAAGATAGAGGCCACGACCAACCAAGGCCTACTGTCAATGCAATTCCACCCATGTTTGCACTAGAGGGGGGAATGTTAGGAATTAGTGCATAACATTTGTGTGTGAGATAATAAATAATAAATTAACCTATTAGTTTTAATTTATTAAATAGGTATTAGTATTTATTATTAGTAATGTTAGTTTTGTGTTAATTGTCAGCGGTGTGTGTTGGTATGTGAAAGGCTTTATAAATCCATCTTGTATTGAATAAAATGTCAAAGATGATTGATTAATTAATTTGTTTGAGCTTTATACTTTCCATTTTCAAGAGTTTTTGCACTAATGAAAGTGAGTTTTTCACATTCCATGAGATAGAGTTAAAAGATTCTGGTAAAATCTCTCAGTGATCCACCATTAGGATAATGAGATTAAAAGAAAATTAGATGTTCAGTTTATTTTATTATTGGTAAATGCTTTTGACCAGAGCTATGAAAAGAAAAGAGGGATTTTGAAAGGGCCCCACCCTTTTACAAAGACTAGAAAAGAAAACCAAAGATGCCTATGCATCAACATGAAACAACAGCAAGGAACATTCAAGCATAAAATCAGCAACACAACAGCAAACCAGCAGCCAGGTTGCAAAACAAAATCAAACCTCACAAAACAACTAGCACCACAAAAACAGGCTGAACAGAACCAATTGCCAAGAAAGAAACCACTCAAGCGGCTTAAACCCATAGAATTCTAGAGAGCTCTAAATACTTGATACAATTCTACTCACTAAGTTACTGAAGCAGAGGTCCAAACTCCCTTCTTGACAGTCAAACCATGATCATTAAATTTCTCACTTCTCATGCCCAAGCAAATTGTACACTCCATTTTACTTTTATCTTTAGGCGGGATGCTGGAGGAAGGCAAAGCAAACCGCAAGGGGCTGGCAGTCAACCTACCACTGCTACACCCAACCCTCTCCCCTTCAACCACCTTCATAACCTTCTCTCCAAAAGGCTCGGAAAGAGGGGACTCTTTGATCAATTCTGAGAAAGGCAGCTCATCAATGCCCTGATGAGCGCTAAGCTCCTTTTCTTCTTTCCTCCAAATTCCCGAGCAAGCAGCAATCAGATGCTCATCCATAGGACACATGGCAAACATTTAAGGCTAACTCATACTCAATCCTTTGCTTCTGAACAGCATACTTAGAAGACAAGGCAATTGAAGACAGTAACTTCTTGTCAACATCAACACTCACACAGAATCTGGAAAACAACAAACGCTTCCTAGAACTAACCACAAGATCAATAGCAATGAGCTGTCCAAATAAATTATATTACAGTTTTTACCAGAAATGAAGACAAAAATTAAATTTCTAGTTTTTACTTTATTTTTGCATTGGTAACTACTGGTGTACTCCTGAGCTTTGATCATAACCACAAACAGAATTTTGAAATGCAACCCTTAGAAATCTCTTTGTGGATGGTGAAATTTTTGAATTATAACGAGTATTAAAAGTACAAATATGGGACTAGAAATCTCTTTGTGGATGGTGATGTGCAAATTATAACAAGTATTCAAAGTACAAATATAGGACTCTTGATAGGTATACTTCTGCACATATTGAAATATTAGTGGTGTGTGCTCTCTAACTTAAATATCAAAGATCAATAGATTTCAAGATTAGATCAAAAATATGAAAATAGTCATTAGCAAGATAAACACACATCCAACAAAATTGTACAGATGAAAGAAATAAATATTTGCACGCTTTAGGATTTCTGATTGAATCATAATCATATTTACTGGCCATATGGATTTCTTATCAAATAATAATTCCATTCAAAAGCCAATTGTTTACGATGTCACTTTTCTTGACATCTACAAACCCAAACCAATTTTATGAAATGTCTTTCTAAAAAAATTGGACTGACCAATCACAAACTTTGAAATCTTAATAGAGTAGATTTCAAGGCAACCTAGCCTAAAAAAAATATCAAAGCTCACCTTCTTTGTATAAACAAACTTGCAAATAAGAACATATGCAACGTGCATATGTAGGAGTTACTCATCACAGTATCTCCGACAAAAGTTACCAATCATAGGCTGCAAGGTATGCTACATTGAACATGAAAGTTATGTTGGACAATCAACCTTTTCTCATCATTTAGAACTTGAAGGGTAGTGCCATAGAATCTCCTGTCTTCTTAACTAGATCTAAATTTCAAAAAAACATTATAGCCAAGCCCATAGTAAAGCATCCTGCAGCCACCCAAGGGCTCAATCGCTCACCTGCTTATCAAGTAATAAATTAAAACAAATACATATACATACAGAATATGAATATAGAATAATTAATTCAAAGTTTACAGTCCTTCATGCTACATTGCCAAAAGGACTGGCTAAGAAAAATGCATTGAATTTCTAATCAGAATTAAGAGAGATAATGGATAGCAACATGTGCAGAAGTGACGATTTCAATATTCTAGGATGGGCATTTCATCAAAACAAGCAGTAGCAAAAATAGGCAAACAAATAACCTTTTAGAAGAGCAAACTTTCTAATATTGTCTTCTTTTTCTTTATTTGTTATTTCTGTCTCATAAAAAACATGTGTATCATGGTAGGGGAAAGGACCCTAAAGTTGAGCATGGATCAATAGTTGAGACAGGACATGTTGATTACTGGTTCCAATTTTTAAATAAAAAGTGACTAAGACCATACATTTAATACATATAACAAGAGCCAATCATAAGATGACACATAAGATGTATAACAAGTGGATCATGTTATTAACAAGTTTAGGAATACCTTAAGTTTTAGCACATTTCAAATATGCTAAAGAAAATTGCCTCAAAATGTATGTTTCCTTCCAATTGAGTACATCAAAAAAAATGATAGTTTAATCATAAAATAATCTTATTAGTTGTACTCGTACATTATTTGGTGGTCATAGTACTTATTCGACCCTAACCATATGGTGCTTAACTATGAGGTCCTCTCCTGTATGGCCCTGTGACATTAAATTGTTTGATTTTCCAATTGATCGTAGCTTAAGCTATCTGTTTGCCAATATAATTGCTTCTAGAGAAGCATGCAGCATTGGCTGTTTTGAGGTCTACACACAAAATGATGGATCAAGCATAGAAACAGCTACTATAAAATTGTTTAAAATTTTATTCCTTAAGAGCAATTACATGTGGAGGATTCATTACAAGTATGGTTTAGATGTCAACAAATAGAATCTAGATGCACTTGTTCTCGCTCTCACAAATCTGCTCCTGTCACCTGACCTCTTAGGATTGAACATATTGTGCATAATATCAACAGAAAACCTATGTATAAGGAAGATTATTTGAATTTCTAAGCTGTATTTACTACTGAGGGAGGTGAAGAAGATAACTCCTTTTAATTATCTGAGTTAGTATGGAAGGTTTTGTCAATTATAGATGGGTTCTTATGATGGGGTCTGGATCACCATCCTTGACCACAGATGTCTTTAGTGCATTGCTTGGAATATCAATGTTGGCTGACATCTCAAAAGGATTTATTTTCATTTGCATGAATGTTCTATTCACCATCTTCAGAAACCTTTCCCTTAATCTTAATCAGTATCCATGCCATGCCTTTGAATATATTAGCTCTTTGTTCTCCTTTGACAGTTCCATAAGTGAGTTTGGATGGAAACTGAAACGGTTATCAGTTCTACACTCAGATGCAACAGGCTATGCAATTGGAATCTAGAGCTGTGAAAATGGATGAGAACCATTGTCATCATCAAGAGCAATGGGAAGCACAATTGGTGGTGACAGCTTGAAAGACCAAGTGTAGGGTATTCTCATAAATGTCACTCTTGTCTATTTACTTCCTTTCTATGGCAAAAGTAGGGCAATGGATGATCAGAGTCATGACAAGCTTGACATCAAAAGGGTACAACTTCAGAGTCTGATGTTTATGATCATATCTCAAAGGTTTAGCCATATCTTGTCCAACACTCTTTATGAGCAAAGCAGATACAAATTCTACAATTGGAAGGTTTCAGTCTGGCATATGTAAAATATTCAGTGAGAAAATTTTCAATTGCAAGAGCATCACATTATTTTTTTGCTTACTAATTTTAGGTTTTTAAGTATGTACTAAAGTCTAAAACAATGGGACAACTCTCTGGTTTTGTAATGTCCCGTTTCAAAATAAGCCAATTTACATTTTGAGAAATTCGCTCAGCAACCCAAAACATGGCATGTTCAGATTTATAAGACATTCGGCCCAAGACAAGAAGGTAATTCGCCAATACATAAACTAGTTGCAAAGAAGGTAATTAAAGGAGATTAAAAATGGTGCCTAAACTAAGACATCTGTGATTGGATTTAAAGAATGATTAAATTAAAATTAAAATTATAGTTTATCAAAAGTCAAAGGGCGTATAAAGGGTTGTGTCTCATGAAGCAATAAGATATATAAGGGAGATCATTTAGTGAGAGGAGGGATCAATCAACTGGGAATAAATATCATGTGACTTTGCAAGTAAATATTATATTCAAAGAGGACGAAAACCCTCCAAGGAAAATTAAGAGATTTAAGGACAAAAATCCTTAATTTCTCCTATCAAGTTATTGGACGAAAACCCATAACTTGTCTAGATATCAAGGCCATACATTTAAGGAAAAATAGCTGTAAATTGGAAGAAGAAACATAGCAGAAAATCAAGATAAGATTATTTTCAAGATTATGTCAAAGTACAAAAACTCTGAATATTATAATAAAATTCATGATTTTGACTAAGCTATATTTATAAATATAAATGCAAATATCACTTTAGAATTAGAAATATTGTTTTAAAGGCAAAAAAAAAACAAAAATTCAAGAAAGGGACATCACAAATAGTATCAGAGCTTTGATCTTGGCAGCCTGTGAGGTAAAACTAAAATGTTGGATACATTCTGGTCAAAAAGACTTGAAGATCTACAAAAGGAAGAAAACATGGATCTTATGCAAGAATTATTGTACAAACTTGAGGCCCCTAAAATTATTAACCAATATCAAAGTTTGTCAAATCATGCAAAAGCTTGTGTTCCCTTTGATGAGTACTTGGAGACACTCAGATACCAATTTCCCAACAAAAGAGGTCTATATAAATACAGAAGAAAAATGGCTAAGGAGGAAATCAAGGAGCAAGATCCAAGAGAAACATTAATTACAGCAGAAGAGAAGTTAGAATCAAAGTCACAAGAAGTTGCTAAAACCAAAAAAGAAGAAAAGCCAATATTGTGTGTTGAAGAAATGTCAATAATTGCAAATGATGTCCAAGAAACATCCACCTAATTTTCAGGTATGGAAGTAATTGATCCATGTAAAAATGATTTGCAAGGTATGGAAACAATTGGACCATGTGATGTTGATGGGTTAGTTTGTAGTCATGAGAATGAGACTTTTGGTTTACCTCTTGTAAAGACCAACATAGACAACGAAGAACAATGGATGCATTCACCACGTTGTCATTCCACAACACTTGAAGTGAAAATAGCATAGTTTCGGGGACAGGGACGGGGGGACGGGTTTTGGCGGCGCGGGGGCGGGGGGCCTAAGTTTGGGGGCGGTGAGGGGACGGCGGGGGGACGGCGGCGGGGGGGGCGACGGGGGAGCGATGCGCTGAAATACATATAGTACTTGAAAAATTAGTTATAAAAAGATGTATAACTGTAAAAGCGGAATAAGTAAATTTTAGAGTTTAAACACATTGTAATGATTTCATTGAACTAGTGAACATTGAAACAATGAAAATCAAAAAGAAAATATACTTGTAACTTAATAGACATTGTGATTGGAACGAGAACTAGCTGTTTCATAATTTGAATTTCAGAATTTCATAGTCATGATTCATAATTACAATCAAGTATCAAGTTATCAACATAACAGTGTTCAAACTTCAAACTTCAAAAACAAAATACTAAATAGCTAATGGCATGATGCCTCTAATGATCTAATCATCTCCAACTCCAAGCTCCATGCCAATCTCCTCATCATTGGAACTGTCGGACGGGGACCCCAAATGCTCAAACTCATCTAAACTAAAGGAAGTCTTAAAAATTTAATAATATAATATATTATATTTATATTAAACTTTAAATTTAACTATGTAAATCTTTGTTTTTAATTTTTTTTTTAAAAATCATTATTTTAATAGGGGACGTGGGAAACTTGGAGTCTTGGAGATGCCCAGAAGACTCTGAGACGCGACGAAGTCTCCTTTTGACGGAAACGTCCAGGAGACGGCGGAGGGATGAGGAGACGGCGGGGGGACGTTTCCTTGACGTCCCCGCGTCTCGGAAACGTCCCCGTCTTCAAGACAGCTCATTTTTTGGGGGGGACGCGTCCCGATGGAACTATGGAAAATAGATAAGTCACCCTAGGGAGCTTGATGCTAATTGAAGTAAAAGATATAACTTGTAGTGAAGGACACCAAAATCCCTTTACTCAAATAAAAAATTGACTTTGCACAAAGGAGTGGGATCCTAGTATTCACAACTCCTCCATAAGTCATCATGACTTATTACATCACAAGGAGGATCGATGCTTAGGAATTACAAATCTCCAAGGTTGATTTGGGATCCGAGTCTTGGCAAAATGATTCAATTCGAAAAACTAAGAGTTGAACCAACATTGCTTGAGGACAAGCAATCTTTGGGAAGGGCGGACTGTAATGTCCCATTTCAAAATAAGCAAATTTACATTTTGAGAAATTTGCTCAACAACCCGAAACATGGCATGTTCATATTATAAGACATTTGCACAAGACAAAAAGGTAATTCACTAATACTGAATACATAAACTAGTCGCAAGGAAGGAAATTAAAGGAAATTAGCAAATGGCACCTAAACTAAGACATTTGTGATTGGGTTTAAGAAATGATTAAATTGAAACTAGAATTATAGTTATCAAAAGTCAAAGGATGAATGAAGCGTTGTGTCTCATGAAGCAATAAGATATATAAGGGAGATCATTTCATAAGGAGGGAGCAACCAATTGGGAATAAACATTATGTGACTTTGCAAGTAAATATGACAACCAAAGAGGATGAAAACCCTCCAAGGAAAATCAAGAGATTTAAGGACAAAAACCCTTAATTTCTCCTATCAAGTTATTGGATGAAGACCCATAACTTGTCTAGATATCATGGACAAACATTTAAGGAAAAATAGCTACAAATTGGAAGAAGAAACATAGCAGAAAATCAAGGTAAGATTATTTTCAGAATTATGTCAAAGTGAAAAAATCTGAATATTATAATAAAATTCATGATTTTGACTAAGTTATATTATAAATATATATGCAATTATCATTTTAGAATTAGAAATATTATTTTAAGGGATAAATTAAGAAATATTCTAGAAAGGGTGTAATGTCCCTTACTGGGATATTCCTGGTTTTACACCTGCAAACAATATTAAGCACTAAAAACTGATATTAATAATATTAGGTAACAAGAAAGTATGATAATATTCAAATCCGTAAATGAAACATCATAATATTTAGATCAATAAATCATAGCATCATTAATATTTGAATCAACAAATCATAGCATATTCCTTATAGCAAATCACATTGTGAATTCATTGGAAATGCCTGCAAACAGCAATCTCAAGGTCGGCCGTCTTTGTATTGCGAAAGCATGGAAAGTGGGCCGCCCTTCCATCCCTCGGTCCACCTTGGAGGCTGGCCGTTCTCCTTGATCAAGCCCAAGAGCATGGAAGGTTGGTCGTCCATTCCACCTCCTGGCCCATGAGCATGGAAAGTTGGCCGTCCATTCCATCTCTAGGTGGCATACCTAATAAGAGCATGAAGGCTGGTCGTCCTTCCTATTTGCAAAACAGTTCCTCAATTCAAAATTGATTTCTCAAAAGATTTGCTAGATTATTTCTAAATAAATACCTCTTGATGAAATGATAAATGTATTCTTAAATGGCTGCCACCAATTATATTTCTGAATATTATTAATTGTTGTTCTCAATGTCTATTTCAAATTGATTCATTGATTCATTCCCAATTGATCCTTTCTCACATGGGAATTATCTCCCTTGTATATATTATTATTGAGGGAGTCACAACCTTTCATATTTGAAAGAGTTGCAACCTTTCATATTTGAAAGATTCACAACCTTTTGTTGATGATATATACAGCTTCTGTTGTTTCCTTCCAGCATATCAATTGTTCTTGGTTGATAAATTAAATGATAGCCAAGAGGCTATTTAATTTACATATGGCGCGAGTTTTGAAGAATCTTCATTTAATGAAGAATTGTATGAGGCCGACCTCATTCTACATTATCTAAGTTTTTCTCTTTTGGCGCGATCTCTTATATTGCTTATTAGTGGCCGACTTTCTTGAGGATGACTTTCCTCTTATTGGTTGCGTCTCTTTACATATTACATTCTCTTATATCTAGCCGACTTGCATTTAATAGGGTGGCGTCCCTTCATATTGTATTTATATGAGTTCACTCTCTCATTATCAACATCAAGCAAGTTCGATATTTATTCTCTCATCAAGAGTGCGAATTCCTTAAAAGAGCAGTTAGCGAATTCTTTCAAGTGCAGATTGTAATCTGTGTGATTGCATCTAGAGTTGTTGCTATTCTTGGTCATTGTATTTGGCCTCATTGTACAGGAGAGTGTTGTTCTTCAATAATATATAAGACAGATTTTGTTGCTGGGTTTTTCTCCCTCAAGAGGAGGGTTTTCCCAGGGTATCTGCTGTGTTATTGTGTCTGATTTGAATTAATTTTCTGTGCATACAATCTGATCATTAAAATTTACACCTTTCACATTGGGAGTCACAAAATTTTGTTCTTAATTGATTCATTGAATGGTGTTATGGATGTCCTCCTCAAATGAAATGCTCTCCCTCTTATATCATAAGTTTGAGGGAGTCACACCTCTTCACCTCTATTGCTTTTGCAATAGTTACAACTTTTCATTACTGCATTTGGAGAAAAATAATTTAAATAAGTTAATTTGCTAGTGCTGCTGTCTATTACTAGAGCCACTTTATTATTAGATTAATTACATAAGATGTGGGCTGTAACATTTACTTGTAATCAATCATAATAATTCTTCACAATTCCTTTCCTTCTAGATCTGCCTTCCTTATATACCTTATCTTGCTCAAGGGACACAAACCTTCATATGCCGGTTGACCATTCTTAACAACTTAGTCTTTATTTAATGCCGGTTTGGTGTAATATTAATTATCTTTATTGATTTCTTTTGAAACATAGGCTACAGACATTTAGGAATAAAACGGGACATTACAAAAGGGCATTACAGGTTTCATTTCAAAATGAGGACAATCCAAAGCTAGCTAGGAAATATCTGGCTGAGGCTCCTTCAGGTCAAGGTAAAAATTGATTCTAGCATTGAAAAGTTTTATTTTGGTTTATGTAAGAAATTCATCATGAATATTCTTCAATTGTATCTTCTTTTTCTTCTTAGTAAAACTCATTAAAAAATTATTAAAATAAGGATAAAAAAACTGGAAACTAATGGGAAAAATAGGATAAACCAATCCAGGGAAACCAAAAAATAGCAATGTTACTAATTGGACTCTGACTAACTCATCCATATATCTGATGGAATGCTGATGGCATTAATGGTGCTTTTAGAGGTGCTGGATTTGCCAATTTTGGCCCCAAAATTAATGCCTGAATAGTTGAGAGTTCAAAAAATTACTGATAGAACTCAGATGGAAATTCGAAAATGGATCAAGAAATTGCCCCAGCTGCCACAGAGAAGTTAAAATTTGTAACCTGTGATTAGCATCAAAAGCAAGTGTAGATGGCTTCTGGACTTTCGGTTATGGTGAAGAACAGTGAAGGTGCCAAGCAACACAGATGTTAAAATATAAAGGCCAAGAGCTAAAATTCTACTGCAAAATAATATAAACATATGAACTAGACATGATAGTTATGGGCTAGTTGGTAAATTATGAGTTGGTTGGTAGTTATGTATTGGTAGGTAGTTATGAATCAGTTGGTAGGTATAAGTTGGTTGACAGTTGAGAGGTATTTTGCAATTCAAAATCAGTTCATGAACACTTTAAATAAACATATAGCATGTTTGAACTTAATGCATGAAGCACGGACCCCTCTCCTTTATCTACAGTATTATATCTCATTGTTTTCTTAAGTCAAACCATCATATTTGGCATGATATGTGGAAAAGAGAGCCTTCGTAACAAGAGAAATATAGTTTTTTGGCATTCCAGGTCAGATGCCATGTGGGGAGGTATAGGAACTATCGAAGTTTTCTGCTTAGAGTATGTCCAGGAAGGAGGTGTGAACAGATATTAGCTATAGCTGATATACCAATCATCGGTATGGCAACAAGGATGAGTAAGCATGCAGCAATCCAAATGGTTTCTAAGATTACACACATCATGTATTAATTGACAATATCTCCCTTGTGGCTGGGGTGGCATATCATTTGACTGGAAATGGCTGAATGCCAATTGCAAAATTTTATCCATGTACTATTCCAAAATCACAACATTATCTATTGATGTTCTAAATTATTGCATTGGAACTCCCTTGATACTAAGAATGTCACCTGCACCTGCAATACTCAATTTAGACTTTGAAGCATCATCAATATTTGATTTACAGAAATGGTGAAACAATAGCTGCCAAGTTTGAGGTGCATAAAAGTTAATTGTCATAAGTTGACACCAATATCAAAACTCAAGCTGCCAAAAATGTAGGATTGAGATCTTGTATGCACTATGCATTAAATGGCATGTTCAGAACATTCAATTGCAATACAGTAGTTGTTTGGTGTGTATTGGAGCACATGATGCTAAAAAGAATTTCCATAGCTATTGTATCCAAGTAGAATGCTCTATAATTGTGTTTGAATAAATAAAAGGGTAGAATCCTTCCTCAAACTCTATTTAGCAACAAGGAACAAAAGGATGTATCAGCCAATGTAACAGCAACTTACATAGCATAGACACAATGGGTAGAGTTCCTGTCCACTAATTCTCATTTGTGGAGTTGAAATTGCAAACTTGCACTTTGATTTGTTTGTTTTTAGGTACAGTACCCTCCCGCAAATCAATATGACAGTGGATTGAGAAAAAATGGAATCATAGTGGGGGTCTGCATGTCTAATTCAGTATTTGAGGAATTTAGCATATTATTTTGATCATAAGCAGACAAGGCAAAATGTTTTTAAACAGCCTTTGCTTTTAATTGGTTGAGATTCTTGGTGCAGCCTTCGACACTCGGATTTAATTCTGTGGTGGAGTATCTTCGTAGGATGTTGATTTCAATTTTGGGTGTAACATTCACAGGGTATTGGTCTGAATTTTGTTTATTTGCTTTATCGTTGAAATTATAGTAAAAAGTTGTCACTTTTCTCATCTATTTTTATCTTCCTCAAGGTTGCCTCTTAAAGGACTTGCTCTAGTTTTCTAATGACATTGCTTCCACTGCTGGTCATTGGGTAAAGATGGTTTTGTAAATGTAAACACGGTTGCTGACCTGCAGATATGTGATTGACCAACTATTCAATTGTGGTGCTTGAGGTTTTCAATGTTTTATTGGTTTAGGGCAGAAGCTGAATCAGAAGAACATTCTCCACATTGGATTCACAAATTCCAGAGTTGATCCTCCTGTCTTGTTCTATTTAGAGTTCCTACACCACAGCAACTAAAATGGCCAATTCCCACATTTAGATCAGTATGATGGACTTGCACTGTGCAGTCTCTCAGCATTAATGTTTAGATTCATATTGTCTCAAGAGCAAGGCAATCAGTCAGGTATGAGGGAGATGCTGACAGAGACTTCTGATTTGATTAATGAATCTTGTATATACTTATGAGTCAATATTTGTAATTTTGTATATTTCATTTGATTCGGGGCTAGTCATATCTTACTATATGTACTTGTTGTCTAATGATAGTCAATGGATTATGCAATCAGCTTTGGAGGTTACATCCATGTTTGATGTAGGGAATTGATTATTCGAACCACCTTTTGGACAATACATATTGTTTTTATCAAGCAGTGTGAACATTAGCCACTTAAATGTCAGCCAGCTTCACCCATCCTAGGCAAGTACACCCATGTAGGATACACCTGTGTAACCAATTTCACCCAGTTGCGGGGACATACTTGTACCAAACAGATCCAGGTACAGGTTCCAGGCCAGGTCCCACCTAAGTACACGCTGGGATGAATACATAGTACCAGGGATGCACCTTGTGCATACCCAGGGGATCCCAGGCAAAAAAAATTAAATGCCTTTCTTTACAATGGAAAAAAAAAAGTCAAAAACTGAAAATAAACCTAACCCACCCTTGTAACCCTAAAAAGTGACTTTTATGTCACTAACAAAACACAACACTTATTCTTACATTTCATTCCAATGATCATTCTCTTCTCATTGCTCAAAGTTGTGCCTTTTTGTCAGTGTTCAAGCACTGTTTGAGATCAAAAAGCTTGTATCAAGAACTAGAAGATTCGTTATTCAAGTGAAGTTTTTTAAAGTAGTCTGTAAGTTATTTCTTATATTTATTTCTAAACTTCCTTTTTCTCTAAACATTTTATTGTAGTTTTTCAAATTGTTATTCATTTTTTAATGCAGCCTAGAATTATGTTTTTTTTTATGTTAACATAGAATAGAGTTGCAAGTATAGCCTGTAATCATTAATGATTGGTACTTCTAGTTCAGTAGAACAAGGGATGGATAGGAATGTCAAATACGACCAATTATTGCCTCTTTAGCAACATAACACAATGATTGAGCAGCTTAGTGGAGGCATGGATTATCTTTAGCATTGTAATGAATGTCAAAAGAAGTATAAGACCTTGTATAGACAAGTGAAAGCTCACTTGTGTGCAATTGATGGCCAAGGAATCAGAATTTGCGGTGGACTACAGAAACCCAGGTTGCCAAACAGGCAAATTCTTGCTTATATCAAAATGCAAGAAGCAGATAGTGCAAATGAGCGAGCAAGATCAAAATCCCATCCCTTGGCCAAGAATAGAACATGTAAGCCACCTACAGGGCCATCCACTACTTCTCCAATTGTGCTCATCACACATCCTTTTATTGTGACACAATATTCCCAAGAAGAAGATAGCCCCTCTTTCCCACAAAAGGACCAAGAAAGCAAGCCCATTAGAAAGGGTATTTCAGACTGAGGCAAGTGGCATTGGAAATGAACATATTGCACATTAAATTTACAGCAATGGAATTCCTTTCAACCTCATCAGATCGCTATATTGGCAGGAAATGGTAACAGGAACTAGTTAGACACCCACAGGTTACACAAATCCAAGCTATGAATAGATGAGCATGTCCAATTTGTGGCTGAAACGAGAGGACAACCCTGCACATTAGCTAGTAAAGCACAAGATTGGATGGTTGCACTAATGGAAAACAAGGTAACTCCAAGTGGTATATCCAAAATGCAACAAGCATCACAAAGACATGACAAAGAAGTGACAAAAATCAGGTTCTTCTATTCATAAATGGAATAGGTAACAAAGAATGACAGAGAATAGAACTGGGAATGCAAGTTCCTTCTTTGCATTTGACTGCCCCCTTACAAACCAAAGGTTGCTGATAACCAAGGTGCTAAATAACTTTCACACCTTCACAAGTCATCTCAATACAATTGTGTGTGAGGTAAATCATGGCTCTGAAACCTAATGGAGCATTCAAAAAAAAATACAAAGAACATAAATTTCAATTTTTAAATTCTCCCAAGTTAACACATCATCTACTTTGTTCTTTTTATCTTACAATTGAAAAAAAAACAGATATTCAAAGATTGTTTAAGTTACCTTCAACAGCTCCAATGTTGAAAAAGGCCTAATGATTTCTTGTTACAGATGATTAATCACAAACATCTATATCTCATTATCCCCTGTATAAACCTGTTTTATCAATTCGATCTATCTTCCCAAGTTGAGTGAGTGAATGAACACACATTGTCCAGAATATATGCTCATATCTTACCTCAAACAACAATCTTGTGGTTGTTTTTGTATTCTAAGTTATGACTTAGATAATTTTTTTAGGCCCTGCCAACTCCATGGGTTCTATGAGAATGATAGCTGTGAATTTTGCATCTTTCAACTGCTGCTCACAATCAACTGCCCTCAAAAGCATTGCCCTTCGGGCACACTACAATTGCATTTGATCTTGCACCTATTTTTACGATCTTTCCATCTGAAATGATGGTCACCACATTTTGGCCCAACAATCCCTAACAGTCTGGCAATGAAGTATCTACAAAAAAGTTTTCCTGAAGCAATAAGGTTGTGTGCATCTTTTCATACCCAAGACTTTCATACCCTTTTGAGCCCTCATTAATTTGCCTCGTGATTTCTTGAGGGTATGGCGAACTCACAAGGTTGAAACGAAGCCTTCAAAATAAATATACTGCCCACTGAGTTCATTGGCATAATCTCTCACCTCATTTTGAAATGCCATCTCTAATGTTCCCACCCCACATCTTTTGTTCTTTTACAGGTAAGATAAGTATCATCTTCTACAAATGGTGTCACTAAAAATGGATTTGTGGCAGCTATGATTGGAGTGGAGAACTGACCAACATGTAGCATGCTAGATCAATATCCTTTCTTGGATAAAGGATGAGACTTTGAAAAGGCTTTTTCAAACACTTTCTCTGCTTCCTCTTGTTCTTTCATAATATGCAAGATTTTGTATTGTTGGCAACCCATGTTTGGTTGGCACATTGCAAATCTTAAATAGCTTCATTTTACACAAATGGACTTTTGAACCCATCGCAGCACCAAACATAACCCCCTCCTGAAATCTGCTCTATAATTGTTACATGTCTCTAAAGCAACAAAATGGACCACTTTCCAAAGCCCATGT
>VDFB02075321.1:287070379-287099346 GCA_007258455.2 Sequoia sempervirens
GTGATGTTATTTTTATCATTAATAGATTGAGTACATTTGACATTACCCAAAAGATCATTCACATTTTAGTCACATAGGCATTTAGGACATCATTCATAGCATTATCATATCATTTTGTCATTCATCTAGTCATTACATCATATATTTGCATCATGAAAATACAAAAACAAATGCATTACCATGGCATTTTCTAAATCATTCATTTTCATTAGATCATATATTTGCATCATGAAAATCTAAAAATAAAGTATTGATCATATCATTTCCATCCATATACATTTAGTCATACATTTGCACCACAAAACACCAACATATATAAGTTTCCATTCATCCATTTCATACATGCATTCATATATTTGCATTGGAAAATACAAAAATAGAGAGTACCTTGCATATCATACATCCATAAAAATATGTAGAATTATCCATCATTAATAATATCATCCATCCATCCATTTCATATTTTGCATCACATATTTGCATCAAAAAGTACAAAAACATAGCATTTAGCACATTCCATTCACATAGTAAGATTCATCATATAGGGCATATAGACATCATTCATAAAAGCATCATAGGATCAAAACACATATTTCATCCATGACATATCATATCACCATCACATGAAACATCACATAGCATACATAATAGGAAATTAAATGCATCCATCATGATCAACACATAAGCACATAGGTCAATCATCATCATTGCTACATATATATCTCAAAATAATGTCAAGTGTACAAGGATATCATAATATGAAGAGATACATCATAAAAAATGGCAGTAACTCATCAAGTAGAAATGTATACATGTCCAAATCAGAATAAAACATCAAGTGTCTGAGCTATGTAGTGATCCCCCAAACAATGTTGGCATCCCTGAACCGATACCTCCCCTTGCACTTGACAAACCTGCACCTAGATCTCTTTGATCTCCAGAAAATGGTTGTGTGACACCCATACTCACTGTCCAAGATTGCAACTTGCTAGATTGAGAATGGGTAAAGCTCTCTCACCACTCAAGAGGGACCACCTCATGATATCGACCTCTGTAAAACTCAACCTCCTAAATAGTGCGATGAATCTCTTAGAAATAGTTTGATGACCCAGCAACTATTGCAACCTACTGCAATCTCTCAATAATGGCCTCTGCATGCTCTGCCCATCATCTCAATGCATCTCTCTTAGTAGTCAATGCAACAACCTGACCCTGCTCTTGTCCTTGACCCTGTACCTGTGCTAGTTGTTGTTTGGTAGCATCCCTCTCAGCCATTAGATTTTGTATCTTCCCTTGGGCTTGTAAAAGTTGTTCCTGAACCTATGACAACAACTATGTATGTGCCTGTAAATGCCCCTGCACCTATTTCAACTAGCCTTGAAAGGTCTAGACTTGGGCATGTAATGTTGTAATCTAGGACTATTGTTGCTAGGAAGGCAACTGTATCTATACGCTCTACTACATTGCTACCACTAAGGATTGCCTCCTGTGAGGCACTCTGACATCTAGCATTGGGTGAGCACCACCTCCTCCATCATCACCGCCATCATCCCCACCATCATCACCACCTCCTCCATCACCGTCCCCACCATCTCCCTCCTCATCTCCACCACCTCTACCCCTCCTCTGTCTGGGTGGTTTGTCCTCATCATCCTCTAATACTGGCATTGGCTCATCAGGCCTAGAGATCCTCAAAAATGGATGCCCACCAAAGTACTGTGAGTACTCCTCAGTCATGTATCCCTCAACGATCTCTGGATGGTAATCCCAAATCAACAGTTGTAGTCCATGATACTCATCACATGTAGCATTGTAAGATAAAGTGGACCCCCACTCATTTGCATCCTGCTATCTCTGCACATACATGGCCAATCCCTATGGTATCCCCTGTACTCGGTCATGTTGTCTAAGCACTCTCAACAATACAAATCTCTCAATAATGTAGCATTTATGTCTGATAAGATACTTGGCTATGATAAAATAAGGCATCTCCAAATGATCCTCGACCCACTACTCACAATCTACATATGGTAGCAATGAAACATAGTCCAGGTCATCCAATACCAGTCTCAAATACTCCAATTTTCCCAACTTATGTTGGACAACTGTGCTTGCATAACTATAGACATCGGGTCTCCCAAATGGCCAAAATCTATCTGTCTTTGGATGTGTCACCGCAATATGCTCCCAAGCCCATGTTTGTAATAGGGTCACACCTGTGGATAAACTAGCTCCTTTGAGGTAAACTACCTGATGAAAATCATGATATAACTGTGCGAGCATGCATGAACCCCAGGTGAAACAGGTCCCAAACTAAATCATCTGCTCCAGTGTCTGATTCCAACCGATAGACAATCCCTTTTCCCTCTTTTCAGGACATAAGAAGCCACTGAAAAATCCCACAAGCATGGAAGGAAAAGGGACATACCTCTCAAACATCTCTTGCCAAGGCATCTCATATCCGCTAATATGGTCATCATGGAATAGCTGGTGTAAGGCATATGTACCTCCCTACTTGGTGTGGTCATATGTCATGATATCACCCATCACAGGAATCCAAAAAATCCTGTGGACATCCTCTAGTGTCACATTTATCTCTCCAGTGGCCAGATGAAAAGTGTTGTGGTTGCTATGCCACCTCTCTGTTGACCCAGTCAACAATGCCCAATTAATTCTAATCCAGGGCATGTTAATTAGTGAAGATAATCTACATCACTCAATGATATCCCTATCATCCTGAGATAGATGTGGGATCAACCCCCAAGTTCGTGGGAATCACTCTCGAGATTGAAGATTATCTAAATATGTATCCTATCATTATAACATCACAATCAACACATCAATCAATCAATCAAATCAACAAAACAATCAAACATAGATCAATCATACTATCAGTTCTAGTGAGATTTTCATCAAATCTCACAAACATTTTTGATCCTCGCCTATCATGAGGTCAAAACAACATCATCACTATTGAATCTTGCCTATCATGAGATCAATAAATCATATAATCTTTCATTAACTACAAATCATTGGCTAATGTGAGTAAACATCATCAAATTTCAAGAGAAAAACTACAAAATCTTCAATTCTAACCTAGATACACCATAACAGTGCTCCATTGCACCAAAAGAGTAGATGCGCTACTAAAAGGGTTGAATGTGCTATTATAGTCTAACAATGCACCATTTCTCTCAATGCACTAGAGAATTCCTTAGATGCGCAAGGGAATCTCTCTAATGCGCCATTTCTAGTGGATGCACTGCCTAATAATCCTATGCACCATTATAAACTATCTATGCGCCAAAACGTGGATGCGCTATTACAGACCGTTTATGCACTGCTAAATCTAGCCTATGCATTGAAGCTCTAGGTGGATGCGCTCAAAAAATCTAACCTATGTGTCACAAAAAAATTCGTATGCATCGAAAGAATAAAAAATCAAAATTTGAAATTAAAAAATGCGGGAAACTTGATTCAAAATTCACAAGAAAAGTTTTCAAAATTTGTACCGGAGGTCCGTATCTCACTGGCCAGTTGTGTCATCGCACCCGCTCGAATCAATGAGTCTCGTAAGGGATCACCATCCTCACTCAAATGCTCAAAGTTGCTCTCACTCTACAATTTTCAAAATCACAAAATGCACAAATGAGTCCTTTTTCACTTTTTACCTCTTAATAAAGGGTAATTAAGGGTGTAATTTTCGTGGAATATATATATATTTTTTTAAAGGATCAATTAATCAAAGGGCAGCTCATTTCTTCCATATTAGGAGATAAATCACTAGAATATCATCAAATCAAAATTTCATCATCGACATCATCACAAATCATAAGAAATTTTCAAAAATCATCAAAAATATTTTATCATAAAAAATTCCTTGATTTATCTCTCAAGGGGGCATACATTCATTATCTTTTGAAAATCACCATCTGGGGCATCATCAAAATTTTAGCAACACTGGTAAATTTTTCTTTGAAGTAATGTGTAAACACATCACTTCAAAGAGGGGCAAAATGTATACATCCAATATTGGTCTGGAGAATATTAATTAAATATTGGTTATTTAATTAATAAAAATCTTTATTTCCTCTATTGTATAAATAAATTGCAAATTTTATTTATATAGTTCGTATTTCTTAATTCCTCTTATCTAAACCACTTTCTTCATGATTTAATTAAATAAACAAATTTAACTAATTTGTTTTATTTGATTAATTCCCTTTCATTAAATTTGAATTCTTAATTCAAAATTTGTCACATTTCTCCATATTCTTCTAACCTCCTTCCACATCATCTTCCATCTCACCATGTGTCACATGAAAATAATTATTCCTAATTTCTAAAATGGGTATTTACCCTCAACAATCTCAACAAATTCAAGGACACATGGCTTCTCCTTCCCATTTATTCTTTTCTACACTTGGCAAGATTGTTCTATTAAAGGGGACAACCTCCTTATTTCTCTCCAACCTCCTCATTTCTCACTGTTGATCTCTCCAAATTGAATCATAATCGTCCATTGTTTCCAACTCACCTGATGTGTTGGTGAAATCTATAAATAGAGGCTCATTTATAGCTATTGGATAAAAGAGCATTGCATACAATTACTCTACAGAAATCATCTTAGCATTTGAGAACTTAGTTTACATTTTGATTTAGCATTTAGAATAGTTTAGCAAGTAAATTAGAATCATGGCTACTTTCTTAGATGTGTCTTAGTTTATTTACAACATTTAGAATCATTTTCATAACATCTCCATTAGTTTAATTCAACATTGCATCATCTTCATTAGCATTTTGTATACAACAATTTACCATTTAGCATGTCATTTAGTCCATCATCCAACAAAATCATAAAGGAAGATGAAATTCCTTTAAGGAATCATTTTATCAAATAGTGTTGTTAATTTAGATTTCCTTAATGTAATACATTGCATTTGTTGTGTGTTATTGATTATTATAATTCACATATTTTCTTACACATAGAACTCATTATCTATGACTACATCTCTTGCTAGATGTTCCTGCATCAGATTCACTAGGTAAAAATAAATGTTATATAAGTTTAAGACTTTGAACATTTAGAGAATCTTGGGATTGATATCCCATGTTTACTTTTGATCCAAAGAATCTCTTCATCCTTCTCATTCTTCTTCACTACTCCACATCCCTTATCTACTTTCATTTTTGCCTTCTTCATTTTCTTATACATTTATACATTTGAACACCCATTTATTTCTACACTTGTTTGTCTTTCATAATAAGGGTACAAATCCTTCGCTTTTAAAAATTGGTGAAATATTTACTCCTCCTAGAAGCTCTTTTTAATAAAAACCTACTGCAAATTCCTTCAAGACCTAACATGGTTTTAGTCCTTTCCATTTTAACTCATCATGAATCCCCTTCATAAATATTTCGTTTTGTACATGAGTGAATACCAAATCTCCAAATTGAAATTTATGAATCTTATTCTTAAAATCAACATATTTAGTGTCCTCTCTTGAGCATTACTTTACCTCTGTGAAATATTTATTCTTACCTTCAATACCACTTCTCTCCCTACCACTACTTATTTCATATGGATTACACCCAACTTCTTTGTTTCCTTCAAAAAATGTTTCTCTGTGCTCAAACATACAATAGGACTACTATCTATTTCAATATTTTCCTTCAATGAGCTTAAAGAAGATGCATTTTTGTCCTTCATAATAGTCTACACATTTTTTCTTTCATTATACATAGCATCTCTATCAAATTTTCAGGGTCTACCCAAAAAATGTGACAAGCATCCACAGGCATTACATCACACATTATTTTTTAATCTTTGTAGTTATCAATTTGAAAATGAACTAAGCATTGCTCACTTACCACTAATTGATGTCCTTTCTGCAACCATGAGACCTTGTATGAGTTTGGGTTTTTAGGCTTCTTCAATTTGAGTTTCTCTACCATTTCTTGAGAGACTAGATTATTTGTACTTCCACAATGGACAATCACCTTGCAACACTTTCTACCTTCTTGTTCTAGTTCTTTTGTATTTTGAGGTGATACAACACTTTATGCATCTTCTTGTGCAACATGATTTCTAGCCATACTTTTTTTACTACTGCCTTGTTGTATTTGGGGACATTCAAATGTCATGTTCCCAACTTCTCCACATTGGTAGCATGAGCTTGTAAAGCCTCTTCCATAATAACCTCTTCCTCTTGTACCTTGATTGAAATTATTATTTTATGAAGTACCATTTGTTCTTCACACGCTTGTTGTTCCTTGCTACTATTTGTTTGTTCTTTTCCAATAGTGGACCTTTGTCTTCCTATTTAATTATTATTTTTCCTTTAAATCAATTTGATAGGCTTCCTCTATGCTTATAAATTTTAACAAATTAATTTCATCTTGGATTATTTAAACATGGTACATTCACATACCTTGTTATATTTTATGGGTCATATTCTACATTTCTATCCTTTATAGTAAGTTTGTAGAACTCCTTAGTATATCCATTTATGTATTTTCTTCTCTTTGTCTCAATTTCTATAACCTTTTGAATAAACTCAAGTAATAATTTGAAGGTAAGAATTTGGTCTTCATTTTTATAACCATTTAATCCCAATTTTTATTGTTCTCTTTCCTTTTCTTTTTCTTTCAATTGTACATAGTCCCACCACAAATATGCATGGCCTTTTAATATTGTGAAAGAAAAAAATTACCTTCTTGAGCTCTTCCATAGATTCATAGTCAAAGTATATTTCCATCTCTATAATCCATTCTATGAGTTCTTCACCACTCATGCTTCAATCATAATAAGGTGTACCCAATTTGGGTATACCTCCAATCTTTGCCATGACTCTAAGAATTTTGGTCTCTATAACATCTACCACTTCTTCTTCACTCACATATTCAAGGTGAAATCCCATTCTTTGAGTTGTCTCCATTGTAGCCAATCTCACTAGGATCTCAATCATTCCTTGAGCTAAATTTGTAATTCTATATGATTTAGCTCTCCCACATCATCTACCAACACCCCACTAGAAATTCATTTGTATCAAATGTCTTTCTCAACACTTGTAGATCTCTTCTCATACACTCAACCCAAAGATGGGCCTTGCTCTAATACCAATTGACGTGGTTCAAGTACTAAGAACCAAATTGAAATAAAGAAAAAGTATAGGTGGGTTACCAAAATGGGATTGATGAACCACTTAGGGATCTATTTCTCCTTCTATTTCATTAGGAAATGAGATCCCCACCCCAAATTTATTAACAACCCTTAGGTGAATCAAATTAAGGTGAGAATCTATAGATTTCCTTTTTGTGCAAGGGCAGGGGTCCTGATCAAACAACACTTTGAGGATAAAGATTAAAAATAGAAAATCAAACCCAAAATGCAATCTATAACTTGGAATAGCTAGATGAAACTCAAAATAAGCAGAATCAAACTTTAGATCACATATCAGAGAAGGGAATAATGATGTGTACTAGTCACCAAAAGTCAAATTTTGAAGTTGATTTGGGGCTCATTTGCCCAGGGCCGAATGGGTCTTGAGTTAGGGTTTGTCTACAACTTTCAGGAGCCTCTACTACAGATCTAAATCTTCTAATTTTCCTAGGTTTTAGGTTCAAAAAGCTAGAAATAAATTTCGTAGGTGAGTTTCTGTGAGATGAAAACTTTTGCAACTTTGTCAACTTCTTCAAGTTTTATCTTCAAGAGATCTTCAATATTTCTTCCACCTAAATTTGCAAGCACAAATCAGAGGGGAAAATGTTTTATTTTTGGTGAATAGGGGTTTTCCTTGGTCAAACTCCATTTTGGTAATCAAACCTTGAAATCAAATCAAATAGCATGAAAGGAATGATGAATTCACAACTCACCAAACCCTTTAATAAACCTTGGAACATAAATTTGCAATTTGCATGAAATGGCTTCAATGGATGTGGATCTTGAACCTTGAATATTGACTTAATATAATGCTTTGAATGCTTGAATGGATCATGAAACCTACATCATCATATTAGCTCCAATAACATGCATGATGCAAGAAGAATTTGATATGACAATTGGATCTTGATTGTTGTAATAAATATTCAATAAATCTAGCCTTGAATTCCTTGAATTTCTCTTGAAATACTATTGAAAGTGATCTTGAATTCTAACTTGATCTCATGAAAATATTCTAGGTGAAAAATAGTGAAATAACCTTATATTTATAGGTATGCATCCTTAATTTCTCGAAATTCAAATATCACAAGTCAACAATTGAATATAGATTTCAATATATTAAAATATCACCAAAACATACTTTAAAGTTAGGTCCTAGGTCTAAGGGAGGACCTATTTACCCATGGGTGAATGGGTCCTAGGTCCCTAACCCTAGGACACACATTGCTCAATGAGAAGTGTTATGTTATGACATTAATGAATGTCGGGTTTCCTCTTCAGAAAATGCAATTAAATAGGTTTGGATTTGAATTAAAGGGGCCAATTAAGGAAAATTAAGCTCAATTAATTAAATGATCCCTAAAAATATGCGAAACTGTAAAGGGGTACACTTTACAACACCAAAATTAAGGCACAATTAAGTCCAAATTAATATTAGTTCCAAATTAAGTTTGAAAATGTAAAGGAGATACATTTTTCTACACTACACCAATGAAGGGCTATTGATCCAAGTAGCTTACATGAACATAAAAGGAAATTTTTGAAAATAATCATTATTGAATAAAATGAATTATAACTGAAACAATGGAAATACTATTCTGCCTTTTTGGAGGTGGAACACAAACTAGGTGTTTAGAGACCTAGACCTATTTCCCTCAAGTTTCATTCAAGGAGGCCCTAGAGATCTCAATCCAATGAGGAACAAAGGAAGATATATGACAATAGAGTATCCTAGGGTATGATTAATGATTGAGGATGGGTTCACTACCAAGCTAGAGCTTGGAAAAGATAATGAAATGCAAGATCTAATGATTGAACTCAATGATGCATAAAACCTCACTAAATGAACTATAAATGCAAATAAATCATAACAACAAACTAGAAAAGTACAGAGGAGCACTTGGAAAATTGAGAGAGCTCGAATGGAGGCCTGAAATGTTGAATAACTTGAAATTTAGGCCTATTGAGACTCATTCACCAATCTAGGTGAATCAATCCCAGATCAGGGTTTATGCACAGGAACATGTTTCTGAAAAAAAAAAGGTATCCAAAACTACAAAAATCTCAAAATTGACCTAAAATAGGACTCATTCACCAATCTAGATGAATGAGTCCATTTAGGGTTTTTTGGAATTTCAAATTCTGAATCTAGTCTTCAATGTCTACTCTTTCTGTTCCACTTTGTTTCTAGATCTGAAACCCTAATTTTAGACATGTAGATGACCTTTTAGTGAAGAGTACAACCTTGCAAATGAGGAGACAATTCCAACAACTTTCTCCAAGATTGTAACCTAATCTTCGATGATCCTTCATGCTCCAAGACACCTAGATATGCAATCACACATGTAAAGAGGAGAAAAAATTGTTGATTGTTAGTAAACAGGGGCTTGCCTTGGTCAAACCCTATTTAGTTAATTAAACCAAATGATGAAATAATGAAACAAGGAGATGAATCATGAACAATGACACCTTGAATCATGCCTTGTAGGTGATGTCTTGTAAATCTGCAACTCAACATGAAATGGCCATGAAGTATGTAGATCTCGATCTTGACAATAGGTGTAGAACAATGCTTGATCTTGGATCTTCAATGCTACATCACAACACTAGCTCAATAACATGTTTGATGCTTAATAACCTTGACATGATGATGGATCTTGGATTGCTGCAATAATTGATGGAGAATTCTACCCTTGAATGCTTTAAAATTGGCTTTGAATGCTCTTATGAACTCAAAATTGCTATAAGGATGCTTATTCAACTAGCTAGGTCACTTGATTGCTTGTTAGGTGAAAATGAGTGAAAGAAACTTGTATTTATACTTAATTATGCAAGAATTCCCAAAATTACAACACTACAAGCCAATATGAAAACTAGGAGGATAAAATCCCACCAAAAATTTGAATTAATTTCTAT
Organism: Sequoia sempervirens; assembly: GCA_007258455.2. Lineage (NCBI taxonomy): Eukaryota > Viridiplantae > Streptophyta > Pinopsida > Cupressales > Cupressaceae > Sequoia > Sequoia sempervirens. The sequence continues at coordinate 287,080,458 of VDFB02075321.1, forward strand.
TTTGGGCCACATGGGACTCATTCACCCAAGGTGGGGAATGAGTCCCATTAGGCATAATTTATGGGACCATTTTTAAAAATGCTTAGAAAGGAGTGAAAACAGGTTCAACACCCAAAAACCTAGGTGGAACTCATTCACCAAGTGGGGAATGAGTCGCAGACCACTAAATATGGGCCACAAAAGCTAAAAACACCTGAATTATGATTGGATTTTTATTTGTGTCAAGATCATCCTCGAAAAGATGCATTAAATGAGGCTTGTGGATGCAAAATAAGGCTAATTAAGGCGTAAAGGCCCAATTATTTATGACAACCTTAGAAAGGTGTGAAAGTGTGTTACCACACTTTACAACACTCCAAATAAGGCTTGATTAAGGTTAAAAAGAGGTTTATTAGGTGTAGTTAATTAATAAAACCTCAAAAAAGTGTGAAAGTGTGTTACAACACTTCACAACACTTTAGCAAGGTTCCATTTAAGTTCATTAGTTCACAAGGGTCCAAGACCTAATGTGAATGTGTCAGACACATTACAACACTAAATCAAGGCACTATCAATCTCAATTATCAAGGAGCGCCCAAACAAGCAAGAAAAAGGGATACTTTTTTTGTTTCCACATTTAGCCCCCACTTTAGTGAGAGGATGAACTTGCTTAAAACTCACACTAAAGTAGACAAACACACATCAAGAGGGGTCCAAGTGCACTGACGCAGATGGTCTAGGATAACAAAGATCAAGGAGGTAACCAAACCCCCAAGATTCAAGATCCTATGTCAAACCGACATAAGCACAAAAAGACACACACAAGGTGTATGATATGAAACAAAACAAGATACACAAACATACATTGTCAATAACTAAAAGAAAGGAAAGCAAAAACAAAAAGAGGCGGATCAAGCCTCGACTGTTTGTCGAACATGATGTATAATAGATCTAGGTTATTTATCCAAAGATGCACACTCACTCTGAGGCAAAAAAACTTCAGGTTGTTCGTTGGGTGAGTAATCCAAGAGGGTGAGACATATACACACATGGCCAGTATGTGCTCACCACACACACACAAGTGGCTAAGGGAAAGTCATGCCTCCGATTGACTTCCCCTCAAACCATACCAAAGTTATACCTCTTGATAAATTTGATGAAGCACCACACAATAATTATTTTCGAGCCCCATGAGACAAGCAAAGCTTCATAGCTTGGAACTCATGAACAAAAAAGATGGAACCACATGCAAGCAAAGTGTGTTATGTAAGGTGGCCATATAATCGATGTTGTAAATGAAAAAAATAGTGTAAGGAATGTTCAAAGGGATTTTTCTTAGTTCATGTAAGGTCTCTTCTTAGGGAGCATCGTGCCTAATGTCTCCAAGAGAGGAAAAGTCAAAGAAATATCACACTCTCGGAGGAAATCAAGCCCAAAGACACCATCAAGAAAAGGACACATCACAAGAATAAATAAAATCACACAATAAAACATGAGTGTAGATGTATGCTCCCACTTTAAAGTAGTTGCTAACACCATTGTTGTGAGAAATTGCTTTAAAGTAGAAGACATGAGAGGTTATTCAGAAAGCCCTATGCCAAGTCATATATTTTCAAATCAAAGTACATCATGAATAAGTATGTCCCCTGTGAGCCAACTTAAGGCATGTCATCCACATCCCAAGCTTGCTCTTATATGTACATGAAAGGCAGTCAACCAGCCAAAAGAGACAATGACAAGTGACATACGAGGACAAGGCTACCTAACCCCTTGCCCCAACTTAGTGTAGGATAAGGATGAGTGAAAATGAAAAGAGGAACTAGGTGCTTCAACCCAAGTAAGAGCACCATAGTCCTTGAGATATTGGATTTTGTTACTCAGAGCCTTACATTCATTAGTAGAATGACCATGAACTCTATGATATGAGCAAAATGAACTCTTATAGTGGAATTTCTTTCATGTTCTTGGAGAGAGAGATATACGACGATCTTGGAGGAGTCTCATCAAGATACTCTCTTAATCAAAAGTAGAGGATGTTTCAGTATTTTGCGGCAAAGATATCTCTTGCTTAGTACAAGATGTCATACTTACACAAGACTCATTGGATTGCGAGATTTTGTCCTCTCCTTTGTAGGAGGGTGTAAAATCTATTGAATTTGAATCATTAGTGTTTTGTGTGATGACATTTATGTTAAGTGAATATCTCTTTGTTTCTTTCATTTCTTTCAAAGGGTAACAATCAAGGCCACTAGTGTCTGTCAGTTCAGGATGCACTGATGTTAAAGTTGGCTTGAAAGGATGCTTTGCAATAGTGTCGATATTAAGTGAAGACTTTTTTGTTTTTTTCGAGGGGAAATAACCAAGACCACCAGTAATTTATTGTGTGTGAGGCTCTATAGGGACACAAATACCTTGTTCTCTAGCACCACATCCTTTTCCACTATATCCAAGTTGTTTAATAAGTTCATAACATTTTCCATAAAGCATTTTCATTTATTTTGGATTAGGTGGTTGCTCATAATTAAGTTCATCAAAGTTTGTTGTGTAATTTTTTGTCTTTTTTTCTAAAGTGGTTGAGGTGGATGCTTTCAAGGGGTCTTTTGAATTTTGTGTTGACATCACCACTTTTTCTTTTTCCTTTTTAGGATCTTTGTTTATGATCTCATATTCACCCATAAATAATGTGAAATCCAAGGAACCCCAATCGTCTTCTAATAGTTTTGACACTTTTTCCATCTCTTGTTTCTCTTCATTCATAGGTTCTATGTTTGAAGCTGGAATTAGTGTGTTTAGAGGATTTTTCCTTCCTTTTTCAACTTGTAAGCAATTCTTAGGCTCAGGTTCTATTTCAACTTGGTATACTTTATTGTTATAGATGTATTTCATGATATGATGAAGAGTTGAAGGCACTACATACATCTTGTAGACACCAAAATCTGGTTTAAGCCTGCGACTTCCATATTCTGCATAATTCGTATTATTCATGGTCATGATTAAATAATGTCAATTATTTAATTATACATCTTAACATTAATTCTTCTATTAATTAAATAATTTCAATTATTTAATTAATTCACTTTTCTTTATTTCTTCTATTAATTAAATAAACGCTTGTTATTTAATTATGTTACTAATTAACCTTATTCTTCCGGTTAAATTAAATAAATCATTATTTAATTTATTCTTTATCATATTCCAACTATAATTAAATAAATTCTTAATTTATTTAATTATTCATTTTGAGTCCTTTCATCACTTAGTTAAATAAATATTATTTATTTAATTATCCTTCGAATATTGTCTCTTGAATTAAATGAGTTATTTAATTCATAAATTCTATTTTAACACATTCTTCTATATTTTAGATAATTATGTGAGTTATCTAAGTATTCACTTTTACTCAACTCGATATCTATTTTAATCGTTCAATTAACTATTCATTTGATGTCTGAGTGGCATTCTCGAGTAATCTCCTCGTCTAACCATTCAATCGTCCAGTTCTAACTCATTTGCGTGCACATGCATATTAAATTAGAACTGGACGATTTGAATGGTTTGACGAAGAGATTACTTGAATACGCCACTCAGACACTAAATCAATAGTTGACTGAACGATTAAATTAGATGTCGAGTCGAGTAAAAGTGAATAATTAGATAACTGACATAATTATCTAAAATATAGAGAATGCGTTAAAATAGAATTTATGAATTAAATAACTCATTTAATTCAAGAGACAATATTCGAAGGATAATTAAATAAATAATATTTATTTAACTAAGTGATGAAAGGACTCAAAATGAATAATTAAATAAATTAAGAATTTATTTAATTATAGTTGGAATATGATAAAGAATAAATTAAATAATGATTTATTTAATTTAACCGGAAGAATAAGGTTAATTAGTAACATAATTAAATAACAAGCGTTTATTTAATTAATAGAAGAAATAAAGAAAAGTGAATATGTCCCGCAGGCTATAAGATCAATCATATCTATTTGTTTCAATCATTTATAGTTCATCTAAACACTAGATGTTGAAGTTGTTATGCACCTAATTGTAAATGAAACCTATTGACAGGTACAACATTGAATAAGTTATAACTAATTATGTTCAATATTGTTTCCTTTTAGAATTTTCCTTTTATGTTCATGTAAGTTGCTTGGATCAATAGCCCTTCATTGGTTTATGGTCCTTGGACTACACCACTAATGTGGATAACAAGTTCCATATGCCATTTAAAGACTTCCATTACTTTATAAAATTATATCACATCATTAACTGATAAGCTTTCCTTGTGATGTTTCAAGCCCAAAAATTCATTGGAATATTGTCAATCACTTTAAAATTGTTTTACACCAAGAAATAAATTAATCATTGCAATTACCTACATTAACATTATATTTGTTTTTGTAAGGTATTGTATAAAAACAAATAATGGTTTAGATTCTAAATTTATATATCAAATACCATGCTTATATTTCCTTCTTATTTATATGTGTATGTTCACCCATTCAAATTGAGTTGCTCAATGGTTCTGCTTGCTTGTTTATTGGACTTCCTTTCATGTTGCTAGACTATCCACAATTGACAAAAACTTTCAGTATGACAATTTTTGTTTTTGGGCAGCTTGCCTTAACATTGCCTATTAATATTTGTTCTCCATTGATTGGAATTTGAGTAGGGTGAGTTGTTAAGGTCTTCTGTTGACATAGATTTGTATGTTTGTAGACAAGGTTTGAATCTCATGGATCAATACATTTTTTTTTTTAGTCTTTCACCTTCAAATATCATTAGATAAATTTAAGACAAGATTCTTCGTCTTCGTAAATTAAAAAAAAAATGAAATTATAAGAATATAATTAATTCACCTGAAATAAATGAAATATTTATAAAATTATGTGTTCAGCTATTTCTATATTTTTCTTTCCTTTTAATAACTATATTTGTTTTATGTTTATTGGTTGCCGAGAGAAGGCACGTTGAGAAGAGAAGATATTTCAGGGTTTTGTTCTACGCTGCTCTGTTAACCACATGAAGATGGAGATGGTGCACAACTTGAAATGGATACGCCCCGTGTTTAAACAGGTAACTTCTCCCCATTCTACAAAACAATACAAACCCTCATCTCAACGCACACACAAACAGGAGAAAGCCCCTCCTCACATGACGCACAAATTTAATGTCGTTCACTTCACTCGGACCATTAATGCCCTCTATAAATCGGGAAACACAAACAAGGCCTGGGACCTTTTACATTCAGCCATATCTAAACGGCTTCCTCTCGATGTTGTATCCTTCACTGCGCTTTTAGGTGGCCTTGGAAACTCTGGTGATCACCGTAGAATCAACTCCCTTCTTGCTGAAATGAAAGAGATGGAAGTGCATCCAAATGTTATCACTTATACGACCCTCATAAAGACTTTGTGTAAAGCGGATCGAATTGAGGAAGCACTTGGGATTTTGCACAGAATGAGGCACGGTCGTTGTTCTCCTGATATTGTTACATACAACACCCTGATTGATGGGATTTGCAAGAAAGGTAGAATAGATGAAGCTCTTATTTTATTTGCTGAGATGATACAAGCTGGCATTTCTCCTGATATTATTTCATGCAATACCCTAATTAATGGTCTCTGCAAGGTGAGTAGAGAAAATGAAGCTCTCGGGTTAGTAGCTGGAATGAGACATAGTTACTGCTCTCCAGATATTGTTACATATACCACCCTGATTGATGGTCTCTGCAAAATAGAAAGATTAGATGAAGCTCTAGGATTAGTAGCTAAAATTTTACAAGACGGCCATTTTCTTAACACTTATACTTATACTAGCCTGATAGATGGCTTTTGCAAGGCTGGGAAAACAAACAAAGGCTACAATCTGTTTGTACAAATGATGGAGTTTGGTCCTTTGCCCAATGAAGTGACATTCAATGCAGTAATTGATGGACTGTGCAAAGATGGCAGGATGGACAAAGCTTGGGATTGTTTTCATAACATGTCCAAAAAGGGTTTACAGCCAGATGTAATTACTTATAGTTCTTTGATATGCGGCCTATGTGAATTACATGAGGTAGAAAAGGCTCAAAAGTTGTTCAAAGAGATGCTAGGAAAAGGCTTCTCACCAGATGTTGTAAGTTACAGCACTCTGATTGCTGGTTTATGTCAGAGTAACAGGGAAAAGGAAGCATTTACCCTTCTTTCTGAGATGGAAAACAGGGGACATCTTCCTAATGTAATTACATATACTACACTAATATGTGCTTTCTGTAGAACAGGAGACATGAAAATGGTAGGAAAGATGTTAGAGGAGATGGAAACAAGGGATTTGAAACCTGATGAAGAGACATACCACACAGTCATTGATGGTCTGTTGAAGGCAGGAGATTTCAGTAGTGCACATTTGCTGATTAATAAGATGCTAGATGAAGGCATGACTTCTGATGCAGTCATTTATACCAGTCTGATCAATGTCCATTGCAAGATTGGTGAAATAGATGAGGCCTTGAGGTATTTTGGAAACATGAAAGTGCTTGGCATTACTCCAACTATTAAAGTTTATAATATATTGATTAAGTCTTTTTGCAAGGAAAACAAAGTAGACAGTGCTTTCTCAATGCTGAACGAGATGAGAGCAAAGGGTTTGGTTCCAAACATTTTCTCATATAATATATTACTTTGTACCTTACGCAATAGACATGACCTTGAAAAAACTCTTTTGTTGATGGATCAAATGAAGAAAGAAGGATGTGCTCCGAATGATACAACTGTTCGGATACTTGACTGGCTGGTTGATGTTGGTCAAATGAAAAAATTATGTGACTTTGTAAATGATAATTCTTTTATTACTTTTAGGGAAGCATAATTCTAATCCCTTGGTGTGTGCTAGCCATATCAAAATCACACCTGGTTATAAATATTCCCACCCACTCGCTTCAGTGTCACTCATGCATAGAACCTTACTTTTATGCAAGGATTAGTTATTCAAAACTGCTTCTGGATTAGATTGTGTGATAATTTTGAATCTAATCTAGAAGCAGTTTTGAACAATTTCATGGATTGTGGAAATCTGTGATCTTTAATTAATGTTAGTTATATTATCTTCTAGCTTCACTAGCTCCTATCATATATGATAGTTTAAAATGAAAGCATAACTAGATGGTTCCTTTTCATTATTGAAGATCTTTTTGTCAGTAGGTTACAGTTGCAAGCAATTCCATAATTCTACTTAAAAAATTGTCATATGACTTAATTTTTTTTTATAGATTTATACATAGTATGAAATATTTTAGGGCTAGCACTACAAACATTAACTTAGAGGTAGTTGTAAAGGTGTGTGTCACAGTGAGTTCATTATTTTTCTGTTAGCCTCAAAATGAGGCATCTATTGGGTGCCCTCGATAACAACCTAGAAACTGTATCAGAACTAAAATATGAAGTGAGTTGTGAGTTGTGGCAATCCAAAGCTGTCAACTGCTTATTTAACTTTTCTTTCAAGATTTCTTTTGTTGACAATATCATACTCAATGTTAACTAATTTAACACAAGTTGGCAAAACTAAAAAGATTTTTGATGAGCAAAATGCTATGCTGTAGTTGAGGTCAGTATTTGCATATCTAGCTTTAGGGGAACAAACTTAATATCTGCAGCTAACTGATATAACCATACAAACCAGGTCTTGATAGTAAAAAAACTGTATTTCCTGTCATGGCTAGATTATCTTTGTGTTTGTATTCATAAAACAATTGATTGATGGTTGAGTAATTTTGGTATTCTTATCTCAATTTTTTGAGCAGCAGCCTAATGTGTCCATTCATGCTATTTAACATCCAATTTGTTTCATCCTCTTTGTTTGAAAGGAAACATATAGAACTATGTTACCAAGTTCTTCTAAAAAGCTTAGAGAACCCACTCCGGGAGCGTTTGGGAGCGGGAGTGGGCTGGGGAGCGGCCGGGACCGCCCGGCCACCCCCAGGTTCCCTGTGGGTTCACTCCCAATGAACCCACAGGGAACTCGGGGGTGCCCGGGCGCTCCCGAACCTGCTTCCAATTAAATATCAGAAGCTATGCAATGAACCCACAGGGAACTCGGGGGTGCCCGGGCGCTCCCGAACCTGCTTCCAATTAAATATCAGAAGCTATGCCATATTCTCATTAGAAATTGATTAGATTTTTTGAACGCCTCCAAATTGCCATGCTAATAATAAGCGACAATGAAGCTTATGCCAGATTTATATGAGTTTGTGTATCACCCATAGTTAGAATTTTTTAAACCATGCATGCATACATAACTAGGCATGATGTATCAAAGCATGCTTACATTTATGTATGATGCTCAGAATAGAAGCATATCAAGATTATGGGTTTGCGTATCAATTACTTTGGAGGCCTAGACCAGTACTACTTCTGTATTTTTCATTGTTACATTTTGTTTTAATTCTCGGTATGATGAATTTATAATATTAATATGTTTTAATGAGAAATCTATAAGGTTGACATATTTATGTTCTAGATTTAGTTAATTTCTTTTGAAAGAATTCTGAATTTAATTTTATGTTTAATATATATTGTAATTTGATACATCGTATAAGTTGTAGCCACACTCTGAAATTTCAAAACTATCACACACAATATCCACACTTGCAAACATTGCTAACTATTGAGCTTATTAATAAATATGCATCATCTGTTGATTCTATCAATTCCCATAATGATTTAATGATGATTGATGATTGATTAAATATCATACTATCAAATGTATTTACAATTCTGTATATTTTAATTTTTTTGCATTTATATATACAGCCGTACCCAAGGAAAAAAAAATTGCCATACCGATGTACCTGTATTCCGTACCCGTGCTCATTCCTGTACCAGAACCAGCAACTTAGATATATAATTGAAACCTCCAGATTTTCATAATCCAATTAGTCTAGCCTCTAGGGGTTCATATTGTGACAAGCAATATCATCTCTTGTATCATAAAGTTTTTGTTTTGGTATGGTGTCAAATCTAGGAGGCAAATTAAGGATGTTTAATCTATTAGAATGTGAATATTTTGATTCTGGTTGGTCAGTATACTCTGATGAATTCCTATTTAATGCATCTCATATGATAAATTTTCAATATTCTTCTCATTAATCTTTTGTGTGCCCTAGAGTCTTTTTCGTTTTCATTGGTAGATGAATTAGAGACATAAGAATTATAATATTTGTCATTCCATTCTTCATCCAGAGAATGAACAGGTGGAAGCATTTGATCTATAGCTCTGATAGTCCCTTCCAATGCATTTTCTCCATCCCAACCCTGTTCATATCAATGTCTTCTACAGCAGACAAATCATGGTATTGAAGAAGAGTTATTCCTAAAGAATCATTTACATCTAATTTATTCACCCCAGTGTACCACGTTTTGCTGATTCTTCCCGAGATTTTCATTTACATAAGGATGACTTAATGCACATTGATTTCCTTACACAAAAAGTGCCCTAGAAAAAGAAATATATTCCAATGCTGATAGTTGTTTGCAAGCTGGCTTAGGGAAAAATGAGTGCAACATCCTTGGGCAAAAGCTCGGAAACTGTATCGGCAAAAAAAAAGTGCAAGCCTAACATAAATAGCTCTAGTACAATGACATGAAAACCTATTATATCATGAGTGTTAATTAAAAGTTTTCATAATAATAAATAATTTGTAAAATTATATATAAGTTTTTTACTCATTATAAATATCAAAATAGTTTATTAACAATGAAGGGATTGAGTACAATTGATGAGGATGATGTGTTATTCATAACTGAGAAATCAGAACCAACAATAACTTAATTGTCTCAATTTTTTAAAAACAACTCAGAGAAAAAACTTAGATTTTTTATTAAAAAAAAACAATTCAAAAACATCATATGAGCCAACTGGCTGTTACCAAATGCCTGCAAATTGAAACGAGACTACTTAAAAAAGAAAAGTCAAAAAGGATGAAAAATAATGCTAGACTAGTGATGGAGAAAAGCATAGCGCCGAGTTATTGCACCAGTAACTCGTGAGGCATTTTGATTTGTGAGTTTCTTAAAAAACACAACTTGCTAATTATGCAAATAACATGACTTGTGAGCACTTGCGAGTTGCTAAATTTAGGGTAAGGAGTTTCATGAATAACACAATTCTTGAGTACTTACAAGTTTTTCATTTATCATAATAGATACCACAAGGTTCAAATTCTTGGAGGTGTGATTGGGGTAGGTTTAATCTTTGGATGATTTTGATAGATTGTATCCTTTTGTTTGTGACAACTAAGTCAAAGGAAGCTTCTAGAATAGATTATGTTCTATAGTGTTTTTGGGCCAAGGATGACAAGATGGTAAAGCACGTGTTTTAGGGACAACAATTTGAAGGTCATTTTTAGAGACAGTAGAGAGATGGCAATACACACACACACACACACATACACATGTATATACATATACATATACATATACATACATACATACATACATACATACATACATATATATAGTGAGAGAGATTTCTACAAGTTGATACATAATAATATAATATTAGCAATATAACATGACACTATTAAAATGAAGCTAGATGATGTCTGTAGAAGCTTGTACACCAAGCACACTCCTAAGAAAATTGTTTGCCTACATTTCTCATGCAATACCACACTGTACCGAAACATGGCCAATGCACCTTTAGTCTCTTTTGCAACTGACAATATTAACTAACTCTAATACCATATCAAAGTTTTTGAGATTTGAGAATTTGATTTAAAGTTTGAACAATGAAATTGGAAATTCAAATTGTTGTAAGTGCTAACTATTATATAACTTATATCATTAGTTATGAATTTGAATCATGGTATATTTATTGTTGTTAGAATATTGTCATGATTGATTTTATTGTTGCTATATTGTTGTTATAATGTTGTCATAATAAATTTAATTCTTTTTTAATGTTATAAATGTTTTTTTTTTTAACATTCTAAAAACTTACCTTGCAATAGGGGATGTTTTGTCATTCCTAAGACATTTGAGGGGCAATCTCGAGAACTACCAAATGTCCCTATGATGTTTCCTCTTACTACAACATGTTCTAGAAATGTTTCAGAGATTTAAAAAAATTTGGAGACAACTAGGGGACATCCCTTGCCATCTTGCTATACCCAAAACACCACTGGGGATATGAATGATAGTTTGAGGACCTCAAACCCCTATGGAACATAGAGAATAGATGTATGCTTTCTAATCAATTTTTAATCCACTTAAAAGGTAGGATGACTTTGATGGATTGGACCCCTTGTTGTAGTAGCTTAGCTTAAGGAGGCTTTTGGAACAAATGTATATTTAGTCATCATGTTGTAATCAACATAAAAGGAAAATATACCAGATATCTATTGGGGATTTTTCTTTCTTTATACTTTACCTTGCTTTGGAATTGTACTTTAAGGGTGTAAGGAATCTAGGGGCATGCCAAACCTTAGGATGACTACAAGGATGAAGCATTATGAATAACCAAGGTTGGACAAGACCAATAGATGAGAGAAAGCTCCTATCCCCTACTTTGAGCTTTGTTGGCCTCAAGGGGGTATTCCTACCTATTCCTTTAAGGATTTGTTGCCAGTGGTGGGTGAACCCACAATAGTGAGTGTCACTTGTGGGAAATCAAAATATTGGATCAAAAGGGGAAAGAAAATCTCCAATCACCTTCATTTGAAGGTTTTGCTTCGAACAAAGGGTACATTTGAATGAAGATGACACATAGATAGCCTTAATTTAAAGGTCCATGCAATTGAGCAAGACTATTTTAATATTTTCTTGGGTTAGGAATATGCCTTTGAATGAAGGTGCCTTTGAACGAAGGTGCCTTTAAACAAAGACTCCTTTGTTTGAAGATCATGTCAATTAAAAAAGGAATTTTAGCCATTATGGGCTATTATTTACAAAAATCATTATAGTAGGTTTGTGAAATCGTGACAAAAAACACACAATTTGCACATCGATAACACATTGCGCTATGTCAATGCCACATTAAGGGTATATTATAGGTGCGCTTCAAAAAAAGGTCATGGATAGCTGACATGGATGACCAAGGCTACCAAGGGAGGAAAAAGATAATTGGAGCCATGTATGTAGGTTCATACTTGGAGTGCTAGGTTGAATATTCATTTACCATTTCCAAATATAATATGATGTGAATTTATTGAATGATCTTGTTTTCTTTAGACCATTATTTTCTTAATTTGCATGCCAAAGAAAATCCCTTGTTTTTTATTTTCCTTGAGATAAAGCCGTGGGTTAAATCCCTTCATTACCATCACCTTTTCATAAATGCATGCTATTGAATATTTGAACATGAAGATGATTCTAATCACAATGCACACATTGAATCACTTGAGATTGAAAAGAAGTGAAAGCCAAAATAAATCAAAAATCTTAAATTAGGACATAAACAAGTTAGATGATAATACACACTCATTGGTCTTATTTGATGAAATCCAATACCTTATTTTGATCAAATATTACAAATTAGAGATGTTGAAAGGAATAGTAAAATTGTTGGGGCCACTTATTTTCCTCAAGATTTCCATTCAATCTCATTTCCATGTTTCTTCTATCATCCTTCACTCAAACAATCTAACTACCTACATTATCTTTTCACTCTCATACTACTTCCTTTTCCCACACATAGAATTAGCACCCATTGGCCATCACAATTCATCCCACATGTCCCCTGTCATCCCTTCCATCATTACACCTACCATCCACACCCATATCTCTTAGACACATATTTTATAGTGTATCCCCCATTCATAATTTCTCAGTGTGGATAAGTTGTAAAATTGCTATTGTCTGTTTGGCTATTGAAGTAAGTGATGCTTAAAATAGTGTACACCATGTTAGTCAATATTAGTCCAATCCTTCAAGTCCCTTGCCAACCTCAACTACACCACATAGATCAAAATTTTCTCCACCCATAACATCATCACCCCTTGGCCATCCCATGGTGTAAGGAATCTAGGGGTGTGTCAGACCTTTGAATGACTACAAGGATGAAGCATTATGAATAACCAAGGTTGAACAAGTCCAACACATTAGAGAGAGATCATCTCTCCTACTTTGAGCTTTGCCAAACTCAAAGGGATATTCCCTTATATTTCTTTAAGGATTTGATACTAGTGGTGGGTGAACCCATAATAACGAGTCCCACTTGTGGGACATCAAAAATTTGGATTAGGAGAAAGAAAACTTCCAATCACTTTTGTTTCAAGGTTTTTATTTGAGAAAAGGTACTTTTGAATGAAGATGAAGCATACATAACCTTCATTTGAAGACCCCAACGACTAAGTGAGATTGTTTTAGTAATTTATTGGGTTAGGAATGTGCCTTAAAATAAAGGTATCTTCAAACAAAGAATCCTTCATTCAAAGATCTTATCAAATTTTTGTAAAGACCTCTTTTAGCCCTAATAGGCTATTATTTGGAAAAATGATTGCAATAGGTTTTTGAAATCGTGACACCAAACCCACAATCCACCACATTGATGATACATTTTTCCATGCTAAAGCCACACCATGGGTCTATTGCAAGTGTGCTTCAAATGAAGGTTTTGGGTAGCTGACATGGACAACCAAGGCTAGTGAGGGAGTAAAAAGACAATTGGAGCCATGTATGTAGGTTCATACTTGGAGTCCTATGTTGAATCTTCATTTACCATTTCCAAATATAGTATGGTGTGAATTTTTTGAATAATCTTATTTTCTTTAGGCCATTATTTTCTTATTTTACATGCCAAAGAAAATCCCAAATCCTATATTTTTCTTGAGATAAATCCCTAGGTTAAATCCCTCCATTACCATCACCTCTTCATATATGTTTGTTATTGAATACTTGACCATGGGGATAATTCTAATCACAATGCTCACATTGATTCACTTGAGATTGAAAATAAGTGAGACAACCAAAATAAATCATAAATCTTAAAGTAGGACATAAAAAAGTTAGGTGGTGATACACAATCATTATTCTTAGTTGACAAAATCCAATAACCCATTTTAATCAAATCTTACAAATTAAGCATGTTGAAAGGAATAGTGAAACTATTGAGGACACTTATTTTCCTAACAATTCTTCCATTCAATCTCACTTCCATGCTTCATATACTATCCATCCTAACTACCCAAATTACATCTTCACCCTCCCACTTCTTCCTTTCCCACACATAGCATTATCACTCCTTGCCCATCCCAATTCATCCCACATGTCCCATATAATCCCTTCCATCATTACACCTACCTTGCACACCCATATCTCATATACACATACTTACCATTCTATCCCCTAGTCTCAACTATTTATAATTTATTGGTATGGATAAATTGTAAAATTGTTATTGACTATTTGGCTATTGTGATGCTTAAGTAGACTACACTATTTTAGTCAAGACTAGTCTTGTAGACACCTAAATTATTCCACATAACTCTAATTGTCATTTTATAATGCACCTATCATTAATCACATTAATTATTCATTAGTCATCATCAACTTAGTATCATTACCACATACTATAATTTAATCATTAAATAATTTTCGTCTATTAATAATCATATTAATTATCCATTAAATATCATTTATCACATCACATATTATTTATTAAATAATAATTATTTCTCATTTAATCCCATTATCCATTTATGAGAACTAATTATCCATATTCAAATAAATTATATTTTCATCTCTTCAGTCAACTATTTCCTCCATCATTAGTTAACTCAATCTTCATTTAGCATATCAATCTTCTCTCACGAGTTAACTCCAATTCATTTTAGAATATTCATCTTCATCCATCTGTCAACTAGGTCTTCAAATGGAAACTTATTCCTAACAATTATCCATTATTTAAATCAAATAATTAATTATTATCCTTTCATGATTCAAAATGGAAAATTTTCCATTTATCAATTAAGTTGACTGCATAGTCAATTTAGTTAATTGAAGTCCTCAATCTTATCCTTATCTCATGTTTGCTTTTTCCTCTGAAAATCTTTAAATAATATCATTTCTTCATCATTTAGGTATCTCACATCTTATGCAAATAAACTTTGTTGAAATATATCATCAAGCAAAATCAATCAATCATCAATCAAGTCTATTGTTATGCTATTGAGATTTAGCATCCACATCCAAAGGCAAAACAACACCACATCATTTCGTTTTGAGGTTTGTAGTGAGATTGGTTAAGCATGAGTTTAATTTTATTTATTTATGTTTTCATGTTATTTTAATTTCTTATTTTCCAATTCACATTTTGTTGAACCTAATGTGAACACTAACCTTTTTTTTTATGACCTTGTTGCACCATGAATTTTTGGTTTTTTTTCCTTTTTCTTGTAGGTTACAGGTACTTTCGAGAAATTTTGAAAATAAACATTTTAAGGAGATTTTTGAGGAGAAAAAGACATCATGGTTGTGTCTAGAACTAGAAGGGTCAAGAAATGAATTTTCATATATAATAGTCCATAATTTGGTGTAGGATATAACGTTTAAAACTAAAAAAACATATTTTTCAAACACTTTCCTTGCCAACCCATACATTTGTATGGATTTATACTTTTGGACTGTTAATTTATTGCTACATATCTTAAATTCTTATTTATAATTATTTTTCTTTCATTTGTTGACTAGAAAATTAATTGACAAAGGTTTAATCACTTGGTCAAATTGCTTGTTTTTCATCTTTGCAATTTTCAAAAATACCAACTTGCAATAAAATAAGCATAACTTTCGTACCACAAATCAGATTGTCAAATTTTTGTAGGAATTGGAAAGTTTGCTCTAATGTGGATGCTATGAATCAAGTTATATATTCAAATAATAAATCTGAAATCAAGCATAATCAGTCAAAGTGAATGTTTAAAATTCAAACTCCAAACAAGCACATGTACAAACTTGTTTTTTTGATGATTTCTTTAAAATCTCATAAAAATTTCACAAGAATTCTAATGGTGCACTTAGTTTTTTTATTTGAATTATTTTGTTATGTGTTTTCACTAATCATTTAATGCAACACATTTTCACCATGAAAGAGAAAAACATGTAAACAATCATTTTTCGCAAGCCAAAGAAAAAAAATCTTCTAATGAAATTGGTTTTGTAGGACAGTAATAAGAAGACAAGTTTATAGACCATTTTTTTGTGACTTATTTGTTTAGTGTCTTTTCAAACTATTTCTATGAAGGATTAAAATGAACAATTCACATTTCAATTTGGTTAATTAAAGAACAAGTGTCTTTTAATCTTGAAAGAGTGTGTGTGTATGCTCTTCTCTTGCATGCTTGTGTGATCTTGAGAATCAGAAACACCACTTTTTCTTTTTCTTTTTATGGTGCCTACCTAGAGATTTAATGACCTTAGAGGACGACCTCAACTCCAATGTTCTGACAGAGTATAAATGGCGGGGGATGAGTTGAAAGACATACCTCTTGGAAGTTGTGATTTTGTCATTCAGGCTAAGCCCCCAAGAAATTTATACCTTGGGGAAGTGAAGGAGAAGGGTGGGTTACCCTCTTTTACCATCTGTTTTACTTTTTTGCACTTTCAAATTCACAGGTTAGGCCTCATGTGCCCTTGTGGTATATAGATGATTCCCCTAGAAATCTAGTATACCCTAGTTTAAGATCTTTCAGTCATTGCTTAGTGTGGTGTAGGGTACATCATGCCTAAAGCTACTCACAACGTACTCCCTGGAGTTTAGATATAAATTCTTCAATATTTGGCTTCTCTATCCTCCTGAGGAGAAAGGAAAGGTGGGCATGTTGCCATATTGGGCCTATGCTACTAGACCTCTAGTTATCTGCTCTCAAAAGAGAAGTGTCTCACACTGATCTTGGGGTATTAACACTTGTGCAGTGAGCCTACACTAAGTTAACACTCCCACTTGATTAATTTAGGCTTGTTTATGTGTTCTTTGTTTCTACTTTTGTTAGAGTAAAACCTCCCCATTTGAAACCCAACAGGGACCTTATCCTTCTTGGGCCTTATATTTTTTTAATATTCAATCTTTTGATTAGTATAGGCTTTCAAAACTTCAAAAACCAAAAAACTTAAAAAATCACAAAATCTAAAAAACATTTAAAAAATCCAAAAATTTTGAAAAACCAAAACTTAAAAAAAGTATTTCATTGCTTGTCTTTACCTTGCATCCAATTGTTATCTATCAACTCAAACATCCTTTGCATCCAAACTGAAACTCCACCAAATGACCCATCCAAACCATCCCATTGTCCATCCTAATCCAAGTTCATAACCATGCCTTCATCTTACCTTGATAGTCTCCTTAGTCAAGCTAAAAATAAACAAGTCACAATCCCTAGTCATTCATCCATGTACCCTCCTTTCCAACAACCCACAATCCCTAGTCAGCCATACATCCACCCTCCTTTACAAAAATCCACAGTCTTTAGTCATCCATCCATCTATCCTCAATACCAACAACCCACAATCCTTAGTAGCCTATCCATCAATCCTCAATACCAACAACCTGCAATCCCTAATAGCCCATCCATCAATCCTCAATACCAATCACCCACAATACCTAGTTATCTATCCATCTATCCTTCATACCAAGAAACCACAATTCCTATTCATCCATCCATCTCTCATCCACACCAAAAAACCCAACATTTCAAACTTCTTACCAACAACTCATAAGCCCTAGTCGTCCATCCATCTCTCATCCATACCAACAACCCCCAACATGCCAACCTACTTACCAACAACCCATAAGCTATATTCATCCATCCATCTACCCTCGATATCAACAACCAATTAACACAATATATACCATGAACCCGCAACCAACATCCATTGGTCATCCTTATCCTAACCTTGGCAAGGAAAACCAATCTTTCATCCAAAGCATTCCTCATCACCAAACCATATCACAAACCCCTATCTCACACACCTATCCCAAATTGTCATCCCCATCACCAAACCAAGAAATTATTATAGCCTCCACCTCTTATCACAATCCTTCATCCACTAAACCATTACAATCCACTCCATTCCACAAAAATCCATCCAATAAAAACACCCTTAGCAATGTTAGTCGTCAAATCCTACGTGAAAAAAAGGTTAGGCGATCCCATCACATTGTTAATCCTACACCATCCAACCATTTTCCACCATCATGCCTTCCATCACCTACCAATCTAAAAAAATATCTTCCTATTGAAACTCCATTATTGCCATGCCAAAATCTTGAGTCCATCAAAGAAAATCCTATCATTGTCCAAAATCACATTTAGGTAGGTGCATGAAGATGGGTAGCCAATTTGTGGCCAATTTACTTTTTCATCCCGAAATAGCAAAAATGTGAGCGCGTTATAGTAAAACGTATTCGCATTATGGTTTAAATTTCAAAAAATGTGAATTTTTTGAAATCAAAAAAACATTTACAAAACGCAAGCGCATTCTAACGTGCTCGCGTTTTGGTCTACATTGAAATTTTTTTCTTCTCTTTTTCTTGTCCCTTTCTTCTTGTTATCTTTCAGGGAAAATATATACATGAAATGAACATTTAAGTATAAGTTGACATTTACATATGGACGTTTACTTTCTTATACTTTAAGTTATATTTCATGTATATAGGCAAGATGTTTGAGAGTGGTTTCGGATCTCTAGGAGTTATAATGCAAATTCTAGCTTTTGGAAGATCTCAAAAATTTCAGACTTAGTCAAATTTGAGTAATCAGGAGGTCAAATTTCAGTAATCAACAAGTTGTATCATCTTTCTCTCTCTATCTCACTCATTTTTATCCCTTATGTTCTAGACCTCTCTCTCACACTCTCTCCTTCCCTCTATACTTCTATCTATCTAACCTCTCTCTCCCCCTCCATCCCTCCCTCCTTTCCTC